>CM042157.1:80930631-80941077 GCA_023376005.1 Doryteuthis pealeii
ATATTCGTTGGTACGGGTTCGACGGTGGTATGTAATATAAGAAAGAAGACAAAAACCAGGTTTTTATGAGTAGTGTGTGAGGGTGTAAACAGAGTAGGTCGAGTTGAACGAGTGGGAGTCGGCATTGCAGTCCTCTTTTCAATATAGCAGGTGTGCTTTAATCTATATTAATAGGTAGATATCGTTCAGTTGAGCAGTCATGAGGGGTTGTGGGTATGAACACGACACGTACCCTCAGCAGGCCTATAACGAAATAATTGCTAGAGAATAAGGAAAACAAGTGTAGTCTTGTATTCAACTTTGTGATTACGAAATAACAGACTCAGAAAAGACAATGTGACAAAAGAACAGCAATTCTCTCATTATTACGTGAACACACACAATACTATATTAGCGATCGTCCAATATACTTAAAAATTTATATATTTTTTCTGCTCATTCAAAATCAGCTGATTCGCATGTTTGTCACGGAGGACATAACAGGTTGCACACTATATAGTAGATGCTCTATTATAATTGTATTTTGTAATAGGATAGATGCACTGAAGTGTAAGATGCAAGTATACGTTGGGAAGTCTAGGTACCAAATAATTTGGTGGGGTATGATTAAAGGAAATCCAAAATCAAAAGTTGAGAATTTAAAAATAGAAGATTAAAGTTATATTATAGAATATGTAGTTAACTAACGGGTTGGGGACGCATGGACAAGCAATGGGTGCTGTCTATGATGAGCTTTGTCTATATGATTTTCAAATAGCCCTAACTCTTGGTTGAAGAATCCATATTACTTATAGATGCAAATCTCTAAGTCTTTGTTATTTCTTTACTTTATATATATATATATATATATATATCACAGTTACCTTTAAATCTACCAAGCAAACAAATATATTTACTTCTGGATTTAAAAAAAAATGATTTAAGAGTGCTCAATATAGAGAGCTAAATATACGTTTTAAAAACGAATGGCTTAAAATTTTTAACTGCAGTTTCTCGTCGTAGCGTGAATCTTCAGGGTATCTACGGTGAGAAAATGCAGTCGGAAATTTTAAGCCATTCGTTTTTAAAACTCTCTCTCCCCCAACACATACACACACATATATATATATGTGAAGAAAAGGAAGTGAACCCGACGGTGTGTAGTATATTAAGAAAGAATGAAAAAACACAGGTTTAAATGAGTTAAGTGGTGAGTTTATTGGCCGATGCAGCAGTGTTTCGATCTATTAATTAGATCATCTTCAGGGCATTTGTTGGTATATGGAAGGTAATAAGAAATTTTTATCACAGAATAATGAGAAAAGCAAGTGGTAGTCCTTGTGATTCAGTCTTGTGATTTAGAAACAGACTGAATAACAAGGACTACCACTCGCTTTTCTCATTATTCTGTGATAAAAATTTCTTATTACCTTCCATATACCAACAAATGCCCTGAAGATGATCTAATTAATAGATCAAAACACTGCAGTGTCAGCTATATATATACATATATATATATTGTAATTGTATATGGTTATCATTAGTTCACTTGGTGAGTCTGTAGTGGACCAAGTTTTTGTGGTATTGTTAATGGAGTGCTCAATATCAGTGATAGAGCTGTTATACATATATATAAGAATATATATATTAGTATATATCTAAGTTAGGGTAGCATGGACATTAAGTCAATGGTGCTTGGTTACTGATAGTTTCTTGCCTATATGATTCTCAAACCAACCTCTTGGTTTGAGAATCACATAGGTAAGAAACTGTCAATAACCAAGCATCATTGACTTCATGTCCATGCTACCCTAACTTAGATATCCATGTTCTATTAATGATATTGAGGACTATATATTTATAAATATACCACACTGTATTATAAACATTAATATATTATTATTTATATTTTTGCTTGAAGGCAATTACAATGTGTAGAGACGTATCAGTATCATTGACAGGTTAATTTCGCAAGGATTTTCCCGTGCTGTATCGTGGCCGAAGCAGTATGGTTTCTGACTATCCTGCTGAAGTCCTGGTTTCGATTTCTGCCGGAGGGAAATCGTTAGTATACATCACTGATGAGACTTAATAAAGTTGAAACAGTCTGTACGATGTTCTACACACCGAATAATTCTTTACCGAAATTCAGTTGTCATTATTATCTTCTATAATTATCGAATTTTATGCGATATACGCATTGTAATTGCCTTCAAGCAAAAATATAAATAATAATATATACTTTATTCAACAATGCTTCTAAAATAAACAAACATCAAAAAAATCTTATTAATATATTAGTATATATTTTTTTCACGTAATATATATATATATATATATATATATATATATATATATACTAGACAAAACGTGATCTATTGGGTCACCCTTTGAGCTCTGGGCAGTTAATTGGGATTAGGGAAAAGTGTGTTTGCAAAGCGAATTGAATTTTGAAAAAAAATTGAATATGGCTGGAGAATTAAAAAAAAAAAAAATTAAAATCATTTTGTAAGATTTCTAAGAAAGGGAACGTTTGACCTAATTTGAATTGATCAAGAGCCAAGATGTTGGCCTGGATGGCTGCTTATGAAACTTAACATACAAACATGTTTCATACTCTCCAGTCTCTCTCTCTATGCTCACCGAGAAACTAAAATATATAACGAGGAGGTAATCAAGATATACATAGAGAAGGAGAAAGTGACAGGCAGAATGTGAAGTAAGAGATGGGTCAGTTTTTGACTTAATTGCAAATTACGACTAATTAGAACCAATTAAAAGGAAAAGTTTTTCAAATATAACTCAATCCTAAAACTAAGGAATATTTTAGTATAACTTTCGTGTCATTAAACTAAAAAGTAAAAAAGCCTTTAGGAGACAAACATTGATTCACTCAGCTTTAGATTATTTGATTATATGATATACTGGATATATTTCACTTAGCACTAATACCCTTGGGAAAGGTATGAATCCTATTCTCTCTCCAGCTATGGGTAAATAGTATGGCAGACTGGGCTCTTTAACCTTGGTTAGGCAACCGGTCTAGGAGAAGGAAAATTCTGAATTCAAACCTGTTAAACTCTGCTTAAGAAATTGACCTTGTGTCGCATCCTGCTCGTGCGGAGGGGTTGGTAAATATCTATACTGGATATATTTTGTGGGGCCTCACATCAGTGAGGGGGGGAGCCGGTGTGCAAATAAAACCATTGAGAGGAAGGCACCAAAATGGTGCACATTCTTTCCTGATGACCCCAAAACAAAAACAAAGATAAAAAAAATATGGAGTTGAACTTCTTGGTAGTTTTGCTAATGGATCGAGGAGCATTCTACAGTCTGCTCGCTTTCTGGTGAGTTTCGTTACTTATCAAGTAACTCCCTACTATATATATACATATATATAGTTAAAAATCAATGGCAAAATGAATGAATGGATGAAACAAGAATGAATGAAATGAGGGGAATAAATGAAAAATCCTTTCCAAGGGACCCCACTCTCAAAAGTATTAAAACACTTTTTGAGAGTGGGGTCCCTGATAGAAAGTTTTTCTCATCTATTATTAGACTCCTTTGAAGCATCAAGTTAATATAATTATTTTATAAGTTATTAGAGAAGATAAAATCGCTCTCTTACCTTTGAAATATCTGTTGAGAATGAGTTTGAATTTTTATATGTATATATATATATATATCTAATCTTGTCTGGTTAACTTCCGGTGAATATTGCTACATTGTAACTATCTTGAATTCAAAATAAAAACGGTCAAATAGAAGAATTTATTTACTTAGCTTTTTTTCAGTTGTAAAATAAAATCAAATCTATTAATCTAATTAGATAGATCAGTAAATAAATAAAAAGATTATCTTTAATTATATATTACAAAGATTGATGAATAATTTTAGAAAACTATATTTTATGAATATTTTTAAGAATTTCAAATAGATTAAATATTATAAATGTATAGTCCTCCACAGACACTATGTTTCAACGTTTCATGTCTTTTCTGTGTAGCTAGACCCAGCAACTACTTCTGGTCGGAGCAAAACCCGACTGAATTTTCATCAGTCAGGTTCCTTAACCTCTTGGCCGTTGGCAGCTGCCTGTAAGGACCAGTGTTTTTAAATATATATATATTTACCAGCCCCCTCCACATGAGCAGGATGCGACACAAGGTCAATTTCTTAAGTGGATTTTAACAGGTTTGAATTCAGAGTTTTCCTTCTCCTAGACTACTTACCTAGCCATGGTTAAGAGCCGAGTCTACCCTGCTATTTACTCATAACTGGAGGGCGAATTGGATTCATACCTTTCCCAAGGGTATTAGCGCCACATGAAATGTAAACAGCTTTGTCCAGGAATTGAACTCCGGCTGAAGGGCCCAGTCTGCCCTACTATTTAACCCATAGCTGGCGGCAGAATATATGGATTCATACCTTTCCCAAGGGTATTAGCGCTATGTAAAATGCCAACAGCTTCGCCTAGGAATTGAACTGGAATCGACGAGTCTATTTTCCACGACCATGAACCACTAATCCATGCGCCTCCATATATATATGTGTGTGTGTGTGTGTGTGTGTGTGTATGTGTGTGTTATCTAAATGTATTGACTCATGTGATTTATGAATGATATTTTCATTTAAGATAATTTCTCTTTTTAAATAAATTCATTAAGGATATAACATCAAGTGTTTATTTTTTTACTTTCTTGTCTTTTCAGGTCAGTTTGGGGGTCAAATGGGCCTCTTTCTTGGAGCCAGCCTAATTACCATCTTTGAAGTAGTTGAAATTATCGTTACCTTTATAGTCAACAAGTCTTGGAACCTGTTCCGTTCCGTTTACAAACCGAGATAGATACATAAAATCATTGTACACCCAGAAGCTTATGGGTTCCCATATTTATAAAGTAGTATCTTTTTATAGAACTTAACTTAATTTCAATGTTAGTATTGCAAAAGCTAAAACTATAACATACAAGGTGTGTCAAAAAAAGTATCGAGATTTTGTTGTACTTTTTGACACACCTTGTATTCTGAAAATAAAATGACATTCCATTCATTGTTCATTTCTATCTTGGTAAATACAGGTTTAAACTTGCTACTTTTTTTGACACATGTATTCTGAAAAAAAATTAACGAATGGAATGTTTTTTTGTTTTTTTCAGAATACAAGGTGTGTCAAAAAGTAAAAAATTCTTGATACTTTTTTGACACACCTTATAAAGACAAGTATTCTGATAGCAAAGTAACAAGATTTTAACCCTGTGAACCGATAAGCCTGATATTTTGGGTTAAGTGTTATTCAAATATGCACTACATGCCCAATACACTGTAAACCCAATGTTTCAGACTAAACACTGTTTTACTATACACTGTAATTTCAGACGAAGCAATGTTTTTCTATGCAGAGTAAGACTAATATTTCAGATTAAGCACGGTTTTACAATACACTGTAAGCCCAATGTTTCAGACTAATCACTGTTTTACAATACACTGTAAGACCAACATTTTAGACTAATTACTGTTTTACAATAAACTGTAAGCCCAACATTTTAGACTAAGCACTGTTTTACTATACAGTGTAAGCCAACATTTTAGACTAATCACTGTTTTACAATAAACTGTAAGCCCAACATTTTAGACTAAGCACTGTTTTACTATACAGTGTAAGCCCAACATTTTAGTCTAAGCACTGTTTTACAATACACTGTAAGCCCAACATTTTAGACTAAACACTGTTTTACAATACACTGTAATCCCAATGTTTCAGACTAAGCACTGTTTTACTATACACTGTAAGCCCAAAATTTCAGTCATAGCACTGTTTTACTATACACTGTAAGCATGGTATTTTGTAAATGAACTGTATTTTCCTGCATGCTGTGAGCCAAAGCATTATTTAACTATACTTTCTAAACTCAAATTGGAATTGGCAACCAGAGTTCAAATCATGGACAAGGCCCCTTCAACTATTTCACTGTTTTAATTTTATACACTGTACATCCAATATCTTAGACCAAACACTGTTTTACTATACACTGTAAACCCAATATTACAGACTAAGCTCTGTTTTACTATACACTGTACATCCAATATCTTAGACTAAGCACTGTTTTACTATACACTGTAAACCCAATATTACAGACTAAGCTCTGTTTTACTATACACTGTAAAACCAATGTTTCAGACCAAACACTGTTTTACTATACACTGTAAACCAATATTACAGACTAAGCTCTGTTTTACTATACACTGTAAAACCGATGTTTCAGACCAAACACTGTTTTATATACACTGTAAACCCAATATTACAGACTAAGCTCTGTTTTACTATACACTGTAAAACCGATGTTTCAGACCAAACACTGTTTTACTATACACTGTAAACCCAATATTACAGACTAAGCTCTGTTTTACTATACACTGTAAAACCGATGTTTCAGACCAAACACTGTTTTACTATACACTGTAAACCCAATATTACAGTCTAAGCTCTGTTTTACAATAAACTGTAAAACCGATGTTTCAGACCAAACACTGTTTTATTATACACTGTAAGCTCAATATTACAGACTAAGTACAATTCTACTACACTCTGTAAGCCCAATATTTCAAATGAAGCACTGTTTTTCTCAAACTATCGTCTCTTTAGTTCCATCTATGAGAGGCAAACATTATTCCAGTGACGATGAAGTGAAATCTGTAGTGAAGAAGTGGCTCAATGAACAGTTAACAGAATTTTACAGGGCGGGGATACATGCTCTCATTCGAAGATAGAGCATTGCTATTGAGAGAAACGGTGACTATGTGGAGAAGTAGGGATGTAATCCACAGAGGACCAGCTTCATTTTGATGTATGATACATGTTCCTTATGTTGGTAATAATACCTGTCCTAAACAAAATGGCATTACTTTTTGTCTCATCTTCATAAAATTACCCGGTCCATGACCGGACGAAAAGATTTTTTAGGAGCACCAGGGGGTTCTTAAAAATAAAATTAAAAAAAAAAAAATCCCTGAAAATTTATGTATTACAGACACAAAACTTTTATTTAAAAAACCTGTCGCAGTTTGAGAGCTCAATGTGTGCTCTTAATGTTAGAGTCACAGAGCAAAAATATAAGTAAAGAAATAACATTGTAGTCTATTTTGGGGAGCTTAGACAAGGTGTCTAAGCTCCCTGAAATAGACTATAATGCTAAATCGCTAAGTCTTTTGTTATTTCTTTACTTATATATATATAATATAATATATATAATATATATATATATATATATATATATATGAATGAATTAATGAAGGTAAAGTAATTACTGTTTTTGATGGAATGTATTATTCTTTTTAATGTTTGTGAACAAAAGAAAATAGTATTTTAATTGGTAATGCTTGGTGACTTGTAGTGCTTGGTACAATGTAATTAGTAGAAGATAAAAAAAAAAAAACCTATTATCTATCTCTCTGTATGGAGAGATAAAAGTTATTTGGTGGTAACTTTCAAGTCAAAATTTGACTTTTGCTTGTAGATCCTTTCACCTAGATGAAATTTGACACAAGATACACACACACACACACATACATTTATATATATACCCACATAGAGACACACGCACATATATGTATATACACACACAGAGAAATACACGCACATATATGTATATACACACACAGAGAAATACACGCACATATATATATACATATATATATATAGACAGAAACACTCACTCTCATATATATATATATATATATACATACACAATTATATATATACACAAACACACAGATTTATTCATATATATATACATACACAAAAACAGACTTTATATATATATATATATATATATATATATACACACACACACAGAAACACATGCAGATTTATTCATATATATATATACACCACACACACAGAAACACACGCACATACCTATATACATATATATATATATATAGAGAGAGAGACAGAAACACTCTCACATATATATATATATACAGACATTTATATATATATATATATACACACACACCCATACATTTTTATATATATACATATATATATATATATATACACACAAGCATTTTATACACACACATATATATATATATACACATACACACAAGCATTTTATACACACACATATATATATATATACTAGCTAAAGTACCCGGTCCATGACCGGACTAAAATGAAATTTGGATCACCAGGGAGTGAGAGAGAAAGTGGAAGACAGTAGTTAGAGAGGGGGTAAGAGGAAAATAATTTTTGAAACTAAAATCATTGAGAATTTGTATATTTCAGGATTTGTATTTTCTGTTTTATAGTTTAAAATTATTTCATATTATTATACAACAAATTGAAAGTATTCGTTTGTATATTTGTTTGTTATTGTTTTAAATTAATTGCATGTTGAGTTTAAAAAGAAGCTGAGAATCGAAAATTTAAATTCTTCGTATTGCAATATCTATTTTTGCTAAAACCTAAGATAGTATTATAGGGACCACCAATTGATCAGTTTAGGCCATCTTGAATAAAACGGAAATATTTTTATTATTTATAATTAATTGATTTTTCATAGAATTTTAAAAAAAACTCTTATCGTAACTTGTTTTTAGCTACGTTAATTTTCAGTTGATTTAACAGTGCAAAAATGAAAACATTGTTTTTTAATCATAATTTTCATTATTTCCGTAAGCTGAAAAAAGTTAAAAAATCATCAGGAGTTTATTTAATGTTTTTTCTTTCAAATGGAAAAAATTTTTTCAAGAAAATATTAATTTTTCTGCAAGTTTCATAGTGTTAAATATAGGGGGGGGGGGGGTAAATTTCACAGGGTAAAATTGGTGGTACCTAGTATTTTAAAAAACATTGTTTAAAAACGTTTTGGTGGACCTGATTATCTGGACCCCCCCCATCTATTTTTTTTCCTTCAGTTGATTATTATCGATTACACACCAATCTATCAGATTGAAAAAAATTCTTAAAAGTTCTTTATTATTTGAGTATTCACGGGTGCTCATTTCCTCGTATAAGTTTATAGTAAATTGATCCCCCATATCGGAACCGCTTGAACGGAACCCAAATTATTTATTTATTTTCCCATTAAACTACCCCCCCCTAACCCTAACCCCACCCCTAGTTAAAATTAAGTTTTATTACAAAATTTATATTAATTACAAAACATCAATTTTCATAAAAGTTCAAATGTCACCTATGAAATCTCTATTTAAACATGCCAATTTTTCAGAACTGAAAAGTTGCACTATAAACTCAGCGATGTTTATTGACTTCACAATAAAGAGTAAAACCATAAAAACTTAAAATTTAATTTGTAAGGCAAATTCTGAGGAATATTTTAAATTGTATTTTGAATAATAATTTAAATGTTGGTTGTTAGTTGTTTTGTTTTATCAACTTTTCGGGGTAATTTACTAACGAATCATGTCATTTTTGATAAACAAAGCGCTTACAATTTTTCGTACTTACATATAATTTTTTTAAAAATGTTCCAATAACTGGATATTGTCAGATAAACTTGAAAAAATTTCGTCTTACAAAATAATTGACTACTTATCTGCCATTGGGTCATTTAATTGCCAAAAAGGTTATTTTATGCTGAAGACTTTTTGTTTTATTCATTTTTTATGTATATTCAATTTTTTTTTTTCCAAACTCAATTTTTTAAAAACCCATTTTTTTAAAAACATATTTTTTCTATTTAACCCATAGATGAGATGTATGTAACTGGATAGGTTATATTGAATAATTTTGGTTTGGTTTTTGTTTTGTTTTACGGCATATCAACCTCAGTGGGTCATTTAATGCCGATAAAGTTTTGAAATAAATCAATTCTTAATGTATAATACATTTTTTTATAGATACATTTTTCTATTTAACCATAAATGGACCCTAACAGGTACTACCACTCCGGGCTCAGAGTGGACCTGGGAGTAATTGGTGATGAAAGGGTACTCCACACTCCCAAAATGGAACTTCACCATTAGATGCCAATTTAACATCATACTCAGGACATTTAAGACCTTAGCCACTGCCTTCTAGCATCATATATGATAGAAAGGGTTAGGGGTCTGCCATTAAGGGCAAAGTGGTTGACAATTATATAGGTGCTAGGGCTTGATATGGACTAGCCGATTTATTGGAGGGGGGCCTCTAAGTAAGGCTAAAGTGGGGGTGTTGCATGTCATGAACTCCTCAGACACCAGAATTCCAAGTCCTAAGCATCATGGATCCCCACCCACAGCTAACAGCTGCAGAGGTGCAGTCGGATAACTCTTCTGCCTCAACCACAGGGCCTCTCAGATTCTGGAGCACCACTGTAATTGTGTACAACTAGAAAAAAAAAACGCCCTCTGGGCTGTGTAAAAGTAAATTTTCAAAAAGATATTGCCTGAGAGGAGTGGGAAAATTAAATAGATAAAATAAAACATTTAATATTTTTTTAAAAATTACTTACTTTA
>CM042157.1:80941087-80993587 GCA_023376005.1 Doryteuthis pealeii
CCAGTCGGGCCTTCGACTAAAGATAAAAACACCGGATTTTGTCCGTATTTAGTAACCTTTGTTTTTTATTTTTTTTATCGTGGTTTGAGAAAATAATTAGTTAACGAACCAAAAGAAAAACAGTTTCTAAGGAAATTCGTCAATCTTATTGTTATTTTTAACCCTTTAAAACTCTAACAATAAAAATTAATAAATAAATTAAAGAATGAAAAGTCATTTTATTCGAATGAAAATCTTAGTTTAATTTATACAAATATGTAACCGTAATTACGACGTAAACTGATTTTCATGATACTGTTATTTACGTTTAAAAAAAATTTATAATGTAACCGTAAAGCGTGCATTTTGATTTTCTACAATTTTTATGTATTACAAAAATTAAAATTAAAATGAGTGTACTGTAACAATTTAAGAATATGGACAAACTCGCTGTAAAAAATAATTTAATCTATAAAAACACATACAAATTACATATTCAGAAAGACTAAGAGATTCCGAGTATTATCGCCTATATGTAGTATTTTTTTTTTAACTCGCTGTAAAAAAAAATTAATCTATAAAAACACATACAAATTACATATTCAGAAAGACTATTTCATCTTATTACTAAAGATATAAATATTTTAAAGATTAAAATCCTAATAGTAAGAGATTCCGATCTGACTGTTATAGACTGCACTGCTTGTATCGCAATAATCATAGGCAGCGTGGCTATCCGAAGCCATTTTTTAATTTTTTAACTCGCTGTAAAAAATGATTCAATTAATAAAAACTCACACAAATTACATATTTTGAAAGAGTATTTTCTTATCTTTCTAACGATATAAAAATTATTAAAGACTGGACCATAAATAGGCCATTAATTCGGAGCTGAACGGCTTAGACTGCAAAATTAATTCATTAAAATCAAACTTCGCTGCTGTTATCGCAATCTCTCTAAAAGCATCATATTCACTCCACTGAGATATTTGTTTTGTTTTATGACAGTAAGGACCTCCAAGACGATTCTAAAAATTTATGATTCAATTATTCAGACTCTTATCTTGAGAGAAAAATTTAAAAATCGTACGAGTAAAATATATTTTGTTCGGATTTCAAAAAATTGAATAGGGGTCGACCTAGTAAAAAAAATATTTCCCCAAATATATTTTAGAAAAAAACTATTTCAAACATAAATTCATCTAAAAGGTGAATAAGTATTGAAATTTTTGTAAAAACTTGACAACTAATTGATTTTTCATATTTTAATATTTTTTAATATTTTTTAATATTTTAATATTTTTATATAGTAATGATACTGACTTAAATGAAATACTCATTGATAAACTTACTTAATTCCTCAAATAACTGTGACGTAAGCAGTAATATAGTGGTAATTTATGAGGAAGTGCATCCCGCTACCCGGTGACTATCAAAATAACAACCCCGTCGTAATTCTTGTTTATTTATCGTAATTTGTCGTAATTCTTGTTTAGATATGAAGATGGATATATAGTTTTGAATAGACTGAGATAGATAGATAGATAAACAAACGAAATAATATAGATAGATACGAACAAATGGAGATAGAAAGATAGATATTTTCGACAAGTAAATGTATTTGGGGGGGGTCGCTGCTTTTTTTGTCGTAATTCTTGTTTATTTAAACTAAAAACAAGACATTAAACAAACATGAATAAAAAAAAATCTTAGTATTTAAAGTAATATAGATAAATATGAACAAATTGAGATAGATAGATAGATAGATAGTTTTGAATAGACTGAGCTGGGTCGTTATTTTAATAGTCACCGGGCAGCAACTCTTGAGGCAGGAGAACGGGACACACTTCCTCATAAATTACCAATATAGTTTTCGTTACAGACAAAAAGAGACTGAATCTCTATCATTAATAGATTAGATATTAATTGTATGATTCCATCCTTAAGCATCATGGATCACCACCCACGGCCAACAGGTGGTCCCAGTGGTCGGATTTTACCCCTCTGCAGAGGTGCAGTCGGCATACACTTTTTGCCTCAGCTGTCAGGGCACTCAGATTCTGGGAGCACTACTGTAATTGTGTACAATTAGATATTAATTGTATATTTCCTTCATTCCATTTGATTCATGATCACTGGATATAAAAGTCAATTCTACATATAATTTCAATTCTATCAGATAAAATGTTCATGAAACGTTTTCACACCCAATTCTAATTGTCTGTGTTTACTGATAGAAAATAACTGTTTTATCTCTTGTGCTTTGTCTGGTCTCTTTTGATGGTCAAATAGTTCAGTGTAGAACGACTAATTTTGGTGCTCAGACTTATTGGACCCAGGGGAGATTTTGAGGTCAATGAATTTTTTGTTACTAATGGGCAAAGTTGCTTTCTCATCAAGACGAATCTCTAACAAGAAATAGTAGATTCATATCTATCTACCTCTCAGTCTGTTCATGTCTATCTATCTATGACATAAATTACCAATATAGTTTTCGTTACAGACAAAAAGAGACTGAATCTCTATCATTAATAGATTAGATATTAATTGTATGATTCCATCCTTAAGCATCATGGATCACCACCCACGGCCAACAGGTGGTCCCAGTGGTCGGATTAATATTAATTGTATATTTCCTTCATTCCATTTGATTCATGATCACTGGATATAAAAGTCAATTCTACATATAATTTCAATTCTATCAGATAAAATGTTCATGAAACGTTTTCACACCCAATTCTAATTGTCTGTGTTTACTGATAGAAAATAACTGTTTTATCTCTTGTGCTTTGTCTGGTCTCTTTTGATGGTCAAATAGTTCAGTGTAGAACGACTAATTTTGGTGCTCAGACTTATTGGACCCAGGGGAGATTTTGAGGTCAATGAATTTTTTGTTACTAATGGGCAAAGTTGCTTTCTCATCAAGACGAATCTCTAACAAGAAATAGTAGATTCATATCTATCTACCTCTCAGTCTGTTCATGTCTATCTATCTATCTACCTCTCAGTCTGTTCATGTCTCATCTCATCTATCTATTATCTACCTCTCAGTCTGTTCATGTCTATCTATCTTCTACCTCTCAGTCTGTTCATGTCTATCTATCTATCTACCTCTCAGTCTGTTCATGTCTATTCTATCTATCTACCTCTCAGTCTGTCATATCTATCAATCTATCTACCTCTCAGTCTGTTCATATCTATCAATCTATCTATCTCTCAGTCTTTCATATCTATCAATCTATCTATCTACTACCTCTCAGTCTGTTCATATCTATCAATCTATCTATCTATCTACCTCTCAGTCTGTTCATATCTATCAATCTATCTATCTATCTACCTCTCAGTCTGTTCATATCTATCAATCTATCTATCTATCTACCTCTCAGTCTGTTCATATCTAATCAATCTATCTATCTATCTACCTCTCAGTCTGTTCATATCTATCAATCTATCTATCTATCTACCTCTCAGTCTGTTCATATCTATCAATCTATGTCAGTGTGTTCATATCTATCTATGTCAGTGTGTTCAGGTCTATCGATCTATCTATCTCAGTGTGTTCACATCTATCTATCTATCTTCTCAGTCTGTTCGTATCTATCTATCTCAGTCTGTTCGTATCTATCTATCTCAGTCTGTTCGTATCTATCTATCTCAGTCTGTTCGTATCTATCTATCTCAGTCTGTTCGTATCTATCTATCTCAGTCTGTTCGTATCTATCTATCTCAGTCTGTTCATATCTATCTATCTATCTCAATGTGTTCATATCTATCTATCTATCTCAATGTGTTCATATCTATCTATCTATCTCAGTCTGTTCGTATCTATCTATCTATCTATCTCAGTCTGTTCTATCTATCTATCTATCTATCTCAGTCTGTTCATATCTATCTATTTTAGTTTCTTCATATCTATATACCTATGTTAGTCTGTTCATACCTATCTATCTTGGTCTTTACCTATCTATGCCAGCTTAGATATGTCTATTCATCTACCAACCAATCCAACAAATGATATTTATATTCAAAAATGAAATAATCATACAGAATTTAAATTTATAAACTTCAAAAGAAAATTATTTATCTTACTAAAATAATTGGATCATGTGATTTTTAGGCACCCCTTTTTGATCTCGATTAAGAAAGGACATGTTTTTCATTTACACTGTCAATATCCGGTTGTTGGTTAGGGGTTAGGGTTAAGGGTAGGTTTATAATTTTTAAAAAAAATCTAAAAAATCGTCTGTTAAAAGGTCATATGGTCCAAATAATTATCTACATTCAATTAAACATTACTACTATGGTGAGAATGTAGATCACTTCACATACCTAGGGCATCTGTTACATAATTTATAAGAAGCTTATAAATTATGAACGTACCTGCAGTTAGAAATTTTGAATAGGGTCCATTAGATATAGAATGTCGGGGTCCATGGAAAGTTACCTGACAATTCAAATTTTGACCTCTTACCCTGTCTATGTGAGTATTTCCACCAGTATAGTTATATTTTCATAAGTATTCTATCTATTAATATCAAGATGTAGCATTCACTCCATAATTATAGTTAAATAAACATTGTTTAGAAAAACAAATGTCTTCAATTCAAATCTAGACCTTGTACCCTGTCTATGTGGGTACTTCCACTAGTATAGTATATTTTCATATGTATTTATCTATTAATATCAAGACATGGGTACATCAACTAGTATAGTATATTTTCACTTGTTTTCTATCTATTAATATCAAGACGTGGGTACATCAACTAGTACAGTATATTTTCATATGTATTTTTATCTATTAATATCAAGACATGGGTACATCAACTAGTATAGTATATTTTCATATGTATTTTTATCTATTAATATCAAGACATGGGTACATCAACTAGTATAGTATATTTTCATATGTATTTTATCTATTAATATCAAGACATGGGTACTTCAACTAGTATAGTATATTTTCCTTTGTTTTTTATCTATTAATATCAAGACCTGGGTACATCAACTAGTATAGTATATTTTCATATGTATTCTATCTATTAATATCAAGACATGGGTACATCAACTAGTATAGTATATTTTCATATGTATTTCATCTATTAATATCAAGACCTGGGTACATCAACTAGTATAGTACATTTTCATATGTATTTCATCTATTAATATCAAGACATGGGTACATCAACTAGTATAGTATATTTTAAATTGTTTTCTATCTATTAATATCAAGACGTGGGTACATCAACTAGTATAGTACATTTTCATATGTATTTCATCTATTAATATCAAGATGTGGGTACAGCAACTAGTATAGTATATTTCATATGTATTTCATCTATTAATATCAAGACATAGCAATGACACCGTTGGTGCCAGACGGCCGAGACATCCTGTTGAAATGTACATAATAAAGATATCTTTCTATTGGTCAGAAAACAATGGCCATTGTCATTCATCTCCTTCAATTCATTCATTGAATAGTTCCTTCATTACCGGACGGTTTGTCATTCCAACGCAACTCTGTAACCAAAAATAGAATTGCAGAAATCTATTAATAATGGAGATTCGGTCTCCATTTTGTCTGTAACCGAAACTATGTCACTGCTTATGTCACAACACCGAAAAATTGTCCATACTTAGAATAAAGAATATAACTCTGTAATCAGTTGTAAAATTTATTTTTTACTCTCACCCTTTTTTCAGTAACAGGAAATTTTCTAAAAAGTTTACAAATAAATAAATACCTATGATTTTGTGTAAAAATCTATGAGTAAAATATTCAAAATAACTTATTGGCATTTCAGTCTTAGAAGACTATAATAAAGTTTTTGTGCCCCTGAAGTTACAGCGCCTCCTGTGAATGGGAAGTCCAATGTTTGAAAAACATTCTCGACCACAGATGTCGCATTTGAAAGCTGTCCCTGAAAATGTTGATGTGCCAGTGCTTTGTTGCCGCTGCTTTCTTCTGGACCTTTTAGCTTCATGGTGTTGCGTCAGGGTGACTTCTGACATAAAAGGTCCTCAACAGAGAGCATGCCACCACCGAGTGCAGTCCTGAGCCAAATTTTCCCAGCTGGAAGGGGCAATGCCAAAGCACCTGAGATCATTCTTGCAGACATCCTTGAAACACAGCTGGTGGTGACCTATCTGTCTCTTACCAAACGAAGAGTAAGTCTTTCGGGATTCATCCATCATCCATCTGGTGGACATGACCCAGCCATCAGAGATGATGTTGTCTCAGTAGAGAACACAAGCTGGGGAGTTGAGCTCTCTCTAGAACTGCTGTGTTAGTGATCCTGTCCCTCCAGGTGATGCCCAGTATACGTCTAGGGCAGCGATGGTAGAAGCTATTTAGCCACCGCTCTTGGTGGGAGTATAAGGTCCATGTTTCACTTCCATACATGAGGGTGCTGATAACACATGCCCTATACACTTGTACCTTTGTACAGATAGTGAGCTTACTGTTGTCCCACACTCTTGCTGTGAGCTTCCTAAAAGTTGAGGCAGCTTTTCCGATCCGGCAACTGAGTTCAGTATCAAGTGACAGGTTGTCGGTGATGGTGGAACCAAGGTAGGTGAAGGTGTTTACGGCTTCCATGGTGTAGTTGTTGATGGTGATGGAGGGAGGATTTTCAGTTCCCTGACCCATCGTCTTGGTTTTCTTTATACAAATTGAAATCCTGGCAGGCTTGGGTGAACTGGTCCATGAGTGTTTACAGGTGCTCCTGGGAGTGTGCTACCACTGCTGCGTCATCAGCAAATAGCATGTCCCGAATGACAAATGGCTTGACCTTTGTTTTGGCTTTTAGACGGCTGAGATTGAACAGGGTACCATCTGTCCTTGTGTGAAGGTAGACTCCTTCTGTTGCTTTACCAAAAGCTTGGCGCAGAAGGAGGGAAAAGAAGATCCCAAACAGAGTGAGTGCTAACACAGTATCCCTGTTTGACACCACGACGGATGCTGAATGGGTCTGAGGTGGACTCATCAAACTGGATGGTGCTTTGCATGTCGGTGTGAAAGGATCAAAGAATGCGGAGGAGTTTTTGGGGGCAGCCTATTCGTTCAATCACCTGGAAGAGACCACTCCTGCTTACAAGGTCGAAAGCTTTTGTGAGGGTCAATAAATGCTATGTAGAATGGTCTTCTCTGTTCTCTACATTTCTCCTGAAGCTGCCTCAGAGAGAAGATCATGTCAGTAGTGGACCTTCCTGCTCTGAAATTTATGTGTAAAATATTCAAAATAATTATTTAATCAATAATTAATAGATGAACACAACATTTTATTTGAAGAGGATAGAACTTAGTTTCCATTTCAATATTGTTTTATTTTGTTTTTTACTCCTTTAATAAATTTGATGATTTTTCTTATGATACAAAACATCTGTTAAATTTCTAACTCCTCATGTAATATCTTTTAAAAATAGATTTTTACTGGAGAGTGTTTTTCTTTCTAGTATACATAAGGAGTATACTTACTTTTAGAGATTCATATTTTTGGTTACATAGTTTCAATGATGTATGGTTTGGTAATAAATTATGTATGGACAAAATTTAATGCTTTTTGTAACCGGTAGGGATTAAAATAAAATTAAAAATAACTATCTCCCAGGAGCCCTCAGACAGGAAGAACCCTCTAGGCATGCACAGAGAAAATGATTCCCTTTCTGGTGCCAACAAGATCCCTCATCCATTCCAACTCAGGACTTGACTGGGAACAGCCGCTATGACTGGCACAGGAAGAAATTTCCTCTCCATAAAATAACTATGAACCTAGAATAAAAGTCTGAAACCTAAAATTGCCTTTTGTCTTTGTCTCTTCTTTTCCTTTAATTCTTTTTCAGCCTGACAACTCACAAGAGGGAAGAACCAAATATAATGGAATTTAAAAAGAAACAACCCGTGAACACGCACCAAAAATGACCAAAAGCCTTAAATTAGGTACTGCCAATAGTGGCATCACAGATATATTTTACAAAATAAATTTAACCCACCTGATTAAAAAAAAAATTTACCAAAAATCGGGGAATTATTTGATTTTAATGAAATTTTCAATGTGGATTTATCAATGCATCAGTTATTTTATTTAAAAACTTTCTGATTTTTTTTCAGGTCACTTAATTTTGACCCCTCCCCCTTTATTTTGGGGACACTTAATATCAGTGGGATTATATAAAGACGAAACTAATTACAGTATAAATAAAAAGACAAAAGACCGAAGGTGTGAATAGAAGAAAATACATTTTTTTAAGGAGCGCCTCTGGTAGAAAATACTTACCAAAAATTAAATGTAAAAAGAAACTAAAAAAAAATTTGGTGAGATTTTTTTTTTTTACTCTATTGTTATGTATATAATTTTCTTTTAGATTATCAGTGAAAAAATTATGCATCGATATTTGTTCTGTTTAAAAGGGTGGGTGCCTAACTTTTCAATTGATTTTTCTCTAGAAAGGATTAGATAACAATATTAAAGTAGGCTTGTTACTAAATACATATTTGTTTTTAGAATCTAAAAATATAAAATTTAAAACTTAGAATTAGGTATTTCATATGAATTTTATTTATTAATTAGGTATATAAATTGTTTTCTCAAGTCACATACAGGTGGTGTGAATGGTAATATTTACACATTTAATATTATTTTGATTTTCAACTGAAACAAAAATTTGACCTTAAATAACGAATTTAATTAATTTTAATTTGTTTTAAAAATGAAAATGAGTGCACAAATTGGTAGTACCTACCTTAAACCCATATAATACCACCTAAGACTTGTTTTACAGTTTTTTAAAATGAGAAAATTTATAAATCAAAATCTTTATCTGTCAAAATGATGCATTTTTTGCTGTTTTCTTGAAGATGAGATTTTTATTACATGATTTATTGTATTGTTATAATTAAGAAATTCATAGAAAAATAATTCATATGTAAGATTAGACTCTGTTCAAATCCTGGAGGAGGCTGTTTGCATTTCACATAGCACTAATACCTCTGGGAAATGTATGAATCCAAATATTCTCCCCCCAGCTATGGGTAAAATAGTAGGGAATACTAGGGTCTTTCATCTTGGTATGGCATCCAGTCTAGGAGAAAGAAAATTCTTAATTCAAACCTGTTAAACACTGCTTGAAAATTATGAATCCAACTATTCTCTCTCCAACTATGAGTTGGCAAACTGGGTTCTTTAACCTTGATATGGCAACCAATCTAAGAGAAGGAAAACTGAATTCAAACCTGTTAAAATTGATCTTGTGTCACTGTTACGATTTTTGTGGACATTTTTAGGCTTCAAGTGAGAGCACTTTACAGTGGAAATTCCTTGTGTTAAGCAGAGGCTGATCTTTAGTGTCCTGTAAATGCAAGATAATTATCTCCCTTGTTTTGTTCGGCCATCCTATTGCGTGGGTACAGGCACTGTTTGACACCGGTAAAAGTCACGTGTTTGGTGGCGCTGGTTTTCAAATTCTTTTAGGAGCAGGATTTGAAGATGACAAGAAGGTAATTACAGGCTTGGAACTTTTCCTCCTCTTTTTCGATTTTAGTAGTTGTATTAGAGAAACTACATAGTCTATTTGTATTCTATTGTAGTTTCACGTTGAAGACGTTCGTTGAAGACGTTGAAGACGTTGAAGACCAGTGCGAAACAGGAGGATAGGTGACAACTCCTGTATTTACCCAAATAAAAGCGTCTTCATCAGTCGGACTCTGTCTTTATTCATTTCCTTGCTTTGGGCGGCCGTCATATGTCCCCTAGTGTTGGGTAGAATCCTTTGGTTGAGCAAAGTCCTTGGTTAGAGGCCCGTTCGGCAGTGTCAAATACGTGCTAATGAATGGCGATTAAATAGTTAACTACACACGTATTTGACCTGTTGATTGGCTGGCTTTAATCCTCGTGCCCACACAGAGTCTATAAGTTTAAGTGGTGGATTCCAGCACACCTTATATGCATAAATAATCCAACAGTCACACCCTGCTCATGATGGATGGATTGGGTAAATACCTATTTACAATCACTTCAATTCATATTTGGATTGTTTTTTTTTTACTCAATTTTTAGAATCAATGAGGATATTTTATTTTGAAATTTCAAGTACAAAACATCTTTGCATTTATACATATGTATGCATTTATCAGTTAAAATCCTCATTCCAGTCTGTATGTGTGCTGATGGCCAAGTAGTTAAGAAGCCTGACTGATGATAAATTGATCAGGGCTCCATCCCGACTGGAGATAGCCTGCTAATGTCTAGCTACACTGAAGAGGACATCATACGTCAAAACATGGTGCCTGTGGACTCATATATATATATATATATATATATATATATATTCTTTTTGTATGTATGTCTGTGTGTTTGTTTGTACAATGGCTGAGTGCAAGTCCTTTTATAAAGAAAAATTGGTGGAAACCTGCAAAGACTAAAGTTCAATAAAATTAATACCCTATTTTTGTCCGAAAGGGGGTTTAAAAAACTTTTTACCCCTCATTTTCCATAAGAAAATCTAAATGAAAATATAATAAGTGGAAAAATCAATGATATATTAAAAAATCAATTCAAAAATATTATTAAATGATTAAACAAATTAATTAAGGATAAAACATAATAAAAAGAAAATGAAAGAAAGAATAGAAACAAGATGAAGAATAGAAATAAAGAACTTAAAAACAAGAATATATAAAGAATAAAAGATAATAAAATAAATATATGGAAAAGAATCTTATATATATACATATACATACATACATATACATACACATATATTTTTGGGAGAATATGTGCTTAATTTAAGTCGTACCTAATTTTGAAAGTTAATTAATTAATAATTAATTCATTAGGCGGGCATACCTCTCTGTATATACATTTCAGCCTATTAGGCCTCATCAGCAGAGCTATAGATAGGAAGACCATGTGCATGATTCGAACCCTGACTGTTAAGCTGACAGGTGAGGACCGTAACCCCTACACCAACCGGACCTTCTTGGATTTTTCGTTTTGTTTAGAAAGTTGACAGTCAGGGTTTGAATCACGCACAAGGCGGTCTTCCTATCTATAGCTCTGCTGATGAGGCCTAATAGGCCGAAATGTACATACAGAGATTGATTTTTCTTGATTTGTTTAGCCTTACATTTGAATAGGTATGCCTGCCTAATTAATTAATTATTAATTAATTAACTTTCAAAATTAGGTACGACTTCAATTAAGCACATATTCTCCCAAAAATTGTTGGGTAAAAAAAGCCATATCAAAACACGTCGTTTGTGTGTATTTACTTCTCATATATATATATATATACACACACACACACACACACACAAGGTGTAGCAAAAAAGTATCAAGATTTTTTGTATTTTCTGACACCTTGCATTCTGAAAAAAACATAACATTCCATTCATTCTTCATTTCTATCTTGGTAAATACACCTTTAAACTTGGTACTTTTTTTTTACACATCTTGTATTCTGAAAAAATTAATGAATGGAACATTATTTTTTTTCCAGAATATAAGGTGTGTCAAAAAGTATAAAAAATCTCAACACTTTTTTGACAGACCTTGTAGATAGATAAATAATAGATGAGATTTCATTTAACTTTTTCAACCCCGGGCAATGCCGGGTAGCCTGGTTAGTAAGAATATATTCCATAAAAGATATAGATGAATATACAATAATCACAGAATTTAAGAATATATAAAGAACATATAGATAAAACAAATATATAGAAAAATATTTTTTATTAATTGTTAATAGATATAGATAGATTTATTCCTAACTTTTTAAATCCCGGTCAATGTCAGGTAGCTCGGCTAGTTTATCATATAGACTAGCAAAAGGTGAAAATGTCATACAGTTTATATAAATGTCATGGTGGGTAGATATATAAAAAAACAAACACAAGGTAGAAAACTGTGCAGGTGAAACTGGGTAGGATGCAACTTGGAAGAATTAAGAGTATTTATGGTTTTCGAATGAGCTCGAATTTCTCTGTAGTTGTAGGCAAATTATTGGACAAAGAAGGAACAAACACAAAAGTAAATGCAGACACTTGTATTGACAAAAATTACATAAAATTGTTGCAAATTTTAATGGTATTTGCTACAAGACTTATCTGTAAGTTGAGCAGAGTTCTTGGAGTAGTGGTGATAACAGGGTATTCTGTTCGTCGGTAGGAAATGTCGATAAGACACTTCATCTCGGTAGTTTCTCGTCCTTCAGTAAGTGTGCTATTTGACCCGCCTCTTAACGTATGCTGATACAATGCCTTAGAAGTGAGCTGGTTGTAGAGTTCTGTGATAAGTGGGTCCTGTTTTGGGCTTGGTAATGAGAGCTTGGTGTTTTTACGTCTCTCCTCCAGTACTGCTATGCGATAAGTTTTTGGGTTTGGCGCCAACATACGATGTTGGTGATTCGTCCCCTAGCGGCAGGGGGAGATAATTAACTATGGAATTTCCAATAGAATTCCTCTTTTATTTTATCAGAGAAATTATAAAAAATGGCATCTTTGGATTATAAGAAAATTAACATTTGTAGGGTATGGAAGACATGATGACCATCTTATACCAATGCTAAGAGTGGAATGCAAATGGCCACCCCATTACTTTCTTTATATATAGATCTATCTAGGGGCAGATCATTCTATTCTGCCTATGTCCTGGGAATGACGTTAAACTCCCTGATGGTGAGGTTTCAGTTCTGGAGGTTTGAGGAATGTGGAGCACCCCTTCATCACCATTGCTCCCTGGTCCACTCTGACCCGGAGTGGTAGTACCTGTTAGGGTCCCATCTATGGGTTAAATAGAAAAACATGAGTTGATAAAAAAAATTGTATTATCCATTAAGAATTGATTTATTTCAAAACTTTATCGGCATTAAATGACCCACTGAGGTTGATATGCCGTAAAACAAATCAAACCAAAATCTGTTCTGCCTCTACAACATTTTATGAAAAACTGTTGGTTAGTTAGTATTATTTTGGATTATTCAGACTATTGTCCTAATCTTTATTGTTATCTGTACAACGTTTCAGCCGATGTGCCCTCTGGCCTTCTTCAGGTATTTCTTGTCGAACTCAAGAGCCTTCTCCAACTTGGGGGTTCAAAGTTCCGTGATGGCTCCCGATTGCGACAAGATGGTTCCCGAGTTCGAAAAGAAGGTTTGACAAGAATCCCGAGTTAAGCAAGAAATACCTGAAGAAGGCCGGAGTGCACATCAGCCAAAACGTTGTACAGATAACAATAAAGATGAGGACAATAGTCCGAATAATCTATATAATAAGATCTAAGGAGTTGAGAAAACTTTTTTTCTCTTTTTTTTTTTCAACATTTTGGCAGATTCATTCTTGGGTCTTCTTCAGGTATAAAATTTATAGAAGGTATTTTTTTTTTGTTCTTTCTCAGGTAGTGTATACCAATCTAGTCTTAACAATGAACCTCTTACATTCTCAGTTCAACCTAAAAGGAAAACCAACTCAACATACAAGAACAAGTGTCTAAGGGTTTTCAAGATGGAAGAAACTGAGTATTTTATATTAATTCAGTTATTTTCCAACTTTAAATTTTTCTTGAACCTACCCATACTAATATCATTTGGATTATTCAGACTATTGTCCTTATCTTCATTGTTATCTGTATGTTTCAGCTGATGAGCCCTCTGAAGAAGGCTGGAGGGCACATCAACTGAAACATTGTACAGATAACAATAAAGATGAGGATAATAGTCCGAATAATCCAAATAATAATTATTATCAAGCCTCATCTCAAACATTCAGAGAAAATGTTGGTTAGTTGGTTGGATTTTATGGTATTTCAATTCTTGGGTTGTTATATGCTGAAGACATTTTTGTTTTATTCATTCTTTGTTGTGTACGTTTGTTATTTGTGCAGGTGCAATCAAATCCATTTAATCCATAGATTGGATCCTAACACAGTGACACCCTGTCGGCTGGGGTGTTAGAATGCACCGACTGCACCTCTGCAGAGGGGTAAGACTCCCCCAATGGGGCCACCTGTTGGCCGTGGGTGGCGACCCGTGATGCTTAAGGATAGAGCCCAGGTGGATGAGCAGTTCATGACATGCAATACTCCACTTTGGCTCTATCTTGGGCTAGATGGGCAGTCGGAGAGGCATCCTCCGATCAATCGGCTGGTCACGTCAAGCCCTAGCACCTATATGATTTTCCCAACCCTATTGCCTTTATGGCAAGCCCCAACCCCTTTTTATCATATGGGTGCTAGAAGGCGGTGGCTGCGGGTCTACATGGCCTAGGAATGACGTTAAACTATCTGATGGTGAGGTTCCAGTTTTGGAGGTTTGGGGAATGTGGAGCACTCCTTCATCACCATTGCTCCCTGGTCCACTCTGACTCGGAGTGGTAGTACCTGTTAGGGTCTCATCTATGGGTTAAATAGAAAAATGTATTCATAAAAAAATTGTATTATCCATTAAGAATTGATTTATTTCAAAACTTTATCGGCATTAAATGACCCACTGAGGTTGATATGCCATAAAACAAAACAAACAAACAAACCTAACACAGTGGACCTGGGAGTAATGGCAATGAAGGGGTACTCCACACTCTCCAGAACTCCAAAATTGGAACCTCATTGGTTGGCATCCTTCCGTCTACAAGAGACGATGGAGTAGTGTCCAATTTTTTTTTTTAAACTACGTGGCCTGGGTGGGTTCATTTGGAGGATGAGCTGTTGCCCAAGCAGCAAATCCCCCTTCTCCACACTGCTGCTGTGATCCAAAGGAAAGGTAAGGAACCAATGCAGTTTGGCAGTGGTAGAATTGCAGGAGTTGCTGGGTAGCATTGGATTTCAGTGTCACACCATCTTAAGGACTCCATCTCCTGATTTATTTTCGGGGTTTACTCCCCTAGGAAAGGCTAGGGGAGAAAACCCCGAAAATAAATCAGGAACCTAAAATTGGAACCTCATCAGTAGATGATATAGGTGTTAGCACTTGATATGACCTGCTGATTGATCCGAGGGGACCTTTGATTGATTGAAGGGGACCTTTCTGACTCCTCATCCAGCCCAAGTAAGGGCCAAAGTGGAGTGTTGTATGTCATAGACTGCTTAGCCAGCAGAATTCTGTCATTAAGCATTATGGATCACTACCCACAGTCAACATGTAACTCCATTGTAGGGGGAGGTCTTACCTCTCTTCATTTTACAGCTCCAGCTGACAGGATGGAAAAACTGTTGGTGTGGACTTATCTATGGGTGATAATGTATATACACATGGGGATAAGATAGGTTCAGGACCATATTACCTTTAGGCACCCCTTTTTGATCTCGATTAAGAAAGGACATGTTTTTATTTACACTGTCAATATCGGGTTAGGGTTAAGTTTTATAATTTAAAAAAAAATAACCTAAAAAATCGTCTGTTATAGAAATGGTTTTACTATAGAAATGTATTGGAAAGGTTTTACTATAGAAATCAATTGAAAAGGGTTTTACTATAGAAATCAATTGAAAAGGGTTTTACTGTAGAAATCAATTGAAAAGGGTTTTACTATAGAAATCAATTGAAAAGGGTTTTTACTGTAGAAATCAATGAAAAGGGTTTACTGTAGAAATCAATTGAAAGGGTTTACTATACAATTGGATACTGACGGTGTAAATGAAAAACATGCCCTTTTTTAAACGAGATCAGAAAGGTGTGCCTAAAGGTCATATGGTCCCAGGTTCATACCAAAATAGATTATAATCGAGTTTTTATGGAAGTTAATGAAATCATTGCTAATGTGTCTTTGTTTCTCCTTTTTTTGACCATCTTCTGATATCCAGCAATTCTCTAACTTTTACGCACATGACGAATCAGTTGCCTCCAGTCTTGTCAGGTTTTAAAACTCATTTATCAAGTACTCTGTCCCATTTAAGAGTGGTTTTGCATTACATCAATGTTTCGCACCTAAAACACCCAGATGCTTTCTACTACCGGTAGGTGGGTGGGGTGGGGGTGGGTGTCCCTGTGGGGTAGTGGCTAATATGTTGGATTGTGACATCATAGTAAGTGAGCTACAGTTGCTCTATTATGTTCATTGGAAATTGTATTACTATAGAAATCTATTGGAAATGGTGTTTACCATAGAAATCAATTGAAATGGTTTTACTATAGAAATCAATTGGAAATGGTTTTACTATAGAAATCAATTGAAAAGGGTTTTACTATAGAAATCAATTGAAAAGGGTTTTACTATAGAAATCAATTGAAAAGGGTTTTACTATAGAAATCAATTGAAAAGGGTTTTACTATAGAAATCAATTGAAAAGGGTTTTACTATAGAAATGTATTAGAAAGGATTTTACTATAGAAATCAATTGAAAAGATTTTACTATAGAAATCAATTGAAACGGGTTTTACTATAGAATGTATTGGAAATGGTTTTACTATAGAAATGTATTGGAAATGGTTTTACTATAGAAATCAATTGGAAATGGTTTTTACTATAGAAATCCATTGGAAAGAGTTTTGATATAAGAATGGATTTATGAGGGTCATTCAATACATGAGATTAAGGAGTTGGCTGTAGGAAGAAGCTCTGTTTACTGTAGAAATCCATTGAAAATGATTTTACTATAGAAGGAATGCATTGGAAATGGTGTTACTATAGAAATCCAATATGATATTCTATCTAAATTTAACACTGTGTCTTTCTTAAACAAAATTTATCTTACTGAAATAACTTTGACCAGCCAAATGCACATTCAGTTTATTATCCTCCTCATCCCACAACAGAGAAGGAAAGAAAAGAGGAAGAAAAAAAAAGAAAGAAAGAAAAATATCTTATTATTCTCCTCATCCCACAACAGAGAAGGATAGAAAGGAGGAAGAAAAAAAAGAAGAAAGAAATATCTTATTATTTCTCTCATCCCACAACAGAGAAGGATAGAAAGAGGAAGAAAAAAAAGAAGAAAGAAAAATATCTTTCAAACATATTTGATGAATTCTGCAGAAAAATTTTCAAAGAAAATTTAAGTCAGTAAGTAGTAAAAATTCAATAATCAATTATCAAGTTAGTTTTATAATCAATTATTTAATAAAGAGACAGCTGCTCTTCTCTCCCCCTCCTCCTTCTCTTCACCCCCCTCATCCCCTCTCCATTCATAAACATGTGCTATCATCAAAATGAAAAGATAAGTAGTAGATAAAAAAAAAAAAGAAAACAAAAAAGAAAACCGAACAAAGTCATTTCAAATATAAATTTAATTACTTTTTCTCAGTCAGTTCATACAACGACCGGAATACATATCACATAGATATGTGTAGTATTTTTTATCCAAAATTATATTCTATTTTGAATAACTCCTACAAAATCTCTGTAAAAAAAAAAATGTTCATATTGAATAATTACAAATTGTGCTATAGCTATAAATAAACACACACACACACACGCACGCACGCACGCACGCAGGTTTTGTTAAAAAAAGAACACTCAAAGAAGAATTTATGAATTTAAAAATTAATTTTTCTATTCACAAAGGAAAAAAAAAAAAAATTTACCCAACCCGTTCACCCCTTTCCTTCCTTTTAGAAGTCTGTCACAGACAACGATGACGTCACTCCATGTCTTCAACATTTGTGGACCCTCTGGTGACTAGTTAGTCCAATTCTGGATTTGCAGATGTGGTCGCACATATTGCAAGGGAAATTCCCATCTGCATTTGGTGGTTCATGAAGACGAAGACGTCACTGCTCTGCAGCCCTGTTAATCTCAATATTGACCCACTCAGCTTCTGTGTGGCACGCGTCTCGCTAACCCAACCTGTTGGAGGCTAGATATTCCAGACTTGGAGGTCAATGATGTATTTCTTCAGCATCGTCTTAATATGGTCTTTGAACCGCTTTTGGGGAGCTCCTGTCCTCCACGTGCCATCTGTGAGTTCACCATAAAGTAATTTACGAGGGAGTCTGTCTACAGGCATGTGGATGGTGTGACCCAACCATCACAGTTAGCGTTGCGATAGGATGGTCTCAATTGGGCCAATGCGTGCTCTGTTTCTAATTTAGTAGGATGTGACACAAGGGCATCGAGTGAGGATTAAACTCACTAATATAAAGAAACTAGTCACGTAACGACAGTACTCCAAGGTTTGAAGTATGGAGTTAACCACGAGTGTGGCAGACAGGTTAAGGGTTAAAGAAATAACCAAACAACTAGAAATAGGAATAAAAGACCTGTATTACATAAAACAATAAGGATTGCAAACTTTAGTTCGTTTGCACAAATGTATATGATTTGTAATAACTTATCTGAGTCCTGAGATAGGGTATTATTGGAGCTCTTGCTACGGCCTTCTGATAGTTCGGATATATAGACGTTCTGTTTGATGTCCGACTCCGATTCTGGTTGTTGAGGAAGAGGAGCGACCCTTATTTAGGTCTGTCCCCTGTGAAAGCTGGATCAGAAGAGGACAAGTTTGCTTATTCGGCTTTGCTGCCAAAGTATGCTGGCTCGTGATTGGTTGGTTCGAAACAGAGGCTCGCAGACAAGGATGATAACCATACCCCAGAATTCTCAATACTATTCAGTAGTAATGAACTTGCGAGATTAGCTTGCAAACCATTACACTGCTGTATAATAGTATTATAATCTATATATTAATACTTGAGTTCCTTAATTGTATGGCCGTTATCATCTTGTACCACCCTCTGGTTAAAAATTAGACTGTCTAAATCATCAAGAGGAAATGCAAAAATGTAAATCCTGATTATCTGGTGTTGCTTATCTGACAAATTCTTATTTCTTATGAATGTTGTCACCTCAGCTAAATAATGGACCATTCGGTTTTTATCAAAAAGAAAGGGAAGAAAAAGGACATACTATACAGAAAAATTAATAGAAAGAAAGAAAGAAAGAGAGTAGGGGAAAGATAGAGAGACGTAGTGAGCATGTGGAAGCGATAACACTAATCTGTTTCAATCAAACATAATAAAAAGATGAAAAGAAGGTTTGGCTTGGTTTGCTTTGTTTTGTTTTCAACTTCGGTGGGTCATTTAATGCCGACAAAGTTTTGAAATAAATTCATTCTTAATGGATACTTACATTTTTCTGTTTAACCCATAGATGGGACCCTAACAGCTACTACCACTATGGGTTAGAACCAAAGAGTACTGGTGATGAAGGGGTACTCCATATCCCCCAGACCTCCAAATTTGGAACTTCACCATCAGATAGAGTTTAACATCATTCCCAGGACATGAAGACCCTCAGCCACCACCTTCTACCACCCATGATTCATATTGGAGGCAAACAAGGGAAAATATGATTTCTTTCTCTAATTTACTAGCTGAATTCTAATCTTATTATTAAAAAGTTCAAGAAAAAGTCTTTTGGGGATTTTGTATGTACAAACTCGATAAGGATACTTGAACTGACAGAAGATTTAAGCAAATCATCATAGTAATATGATACACGGTTGAAAGAAAGAAAAAAAATCCTGTCTTAATTAGAAATGACAGTAATTATCATATGTAAATATTCAAAAGATAACACTGAACCCAAAAATCACACACTATATATATATATATATATATATATATATATATATATATATGATTTTATATGAAAAAGGTGAAATTGGTCACAATGGTTAGTTGATGCAAGTTTCACAATGTTAAGACAGTGATATAACAAATATAAAGTGCTCAATACGTGAGTAGAGCAAATTTATTATTATAATGGTATACACAGGAATAACCTACTCGAGTTTCACCATAAGGATCTTCAGGGTTTAAAATTTTGAAAATGAACGGAGGTGATATTTTTTCCAAAGGACCAAATATAAAGAGGTTTATCATAATATTTATATTTGATCCTTTGGAAAAATATCACCTCCATTCATTTTCAAAATTTTAAACCCAGCGTTCATTGACTGCGAATCTGTCACTAACCGTCATTGCCACAAAATACAAGCGTGCAATCGGCCCTAATTAATCAATATCTTGATTAATTCAGTGGATTTAACCCTGAAGATCCTTATGGTGAAACTGGAGTAGGTTATTCCTGTGTATACCATTATAATATATATATATATATATATATATACATATATATATATATATATATATACATATATATATATATATATATACACACACATATATATGCCTCTGTATGTGTGTGTGTGTGTGAGTGTGTATATGTATATGTGTGTGTGTGTGTGCATATATATATATATATAATATAGATGATATGGATGCTATATCTATGAGTAAACAGTTCTCAATACCATTAATAGACCATTTATATTTAAGTCAAGGTAGCGTGGACATGGAGTCAATGGTGCCTGGTTACTGACAGTGTCTATCTTTATACACACACACATATATGTGGGTACATACACACTCACAGATATGTGTGTGTGTATATATATATATATATATATACACACAGATATGTGTGTGTGTGTATATATATATATATGTGTGTGTGTGTACACACACACACACAGATATGTATATATATATATATATATATATATATATATATATATATATGCGCACACATATATGCATATATATTTGTATATGTGTACACACATATATATATATATATATATATATATGTATATAATGGAGGCGTGTGGTCTAATGGTTAGAGTCATAGGAAATGGACTGGTCAACACGAGTTCAATAATAATAACAATATTAATAATAATAATAATAATAATAATAAAGATTAGCATAGAAACTTATTCATTTGACTAACTTATGGGGTTTGCTTTGTAGTTAAAGCAATGTATTAGTAAGATAGTGGGTTGAGTAATATGTATGTTACACATAAAATTTGGTTAAGATCCAAGCTGATGTTTTTTGAATTAGTGTTAATATATGAAAACATTCTTTATAGTGGATTATATTTCAAGCAATGATATCTTCTTGAAAAAGTTTCTAGAAACCAGGCCATGATAGAATATATTCTGAAGAACTAGTTACTTGTGGGTTACATTTGGTTACATTTTAGATTGCTATTCTTCATCTGGTGTTGCAACAGCTATGGTCATTAATACTACAGAATCTTTAGAGTTTTGCCTTTTGCTTCATCAATGTTTTCTTTCTTGATATATGTTTCTTTAAAGATTGTAAGGTTATTATGGCTATAATAAGTTCAAATGCAAGACTCTACTTTGGCCCTTACTTAGGCTTGACGGACGGAAAAGTCCCCACTGATCAATCAGCTGGTAATGTCCAAGCCCTAGCAACTATATGATTGTCCCAACCCTATTGTCCTTGTATGTACTAAAGAGAAGACGTAGTATATTGATAGACAGAAAAGACACCTCAATACAACAACTGTATACTGTCTGGAGCTGTAGAATACACCGACTGCACCCCTGCAGATGAGTAAGACCCCTCTAATGGGGCCACCTGTTGGTTGTGGGTGGCACCCTGTGATGCTTAAGGATGGAATCCTGGTGACATACAAGACTCTACTTTGGCCCTTACTTAGGCTTGACGGACAGAAAAGTCCCCACTGATCAATCAGCAGGTAATGTCAATCCCTAGCAGCTATATGATTGTCCCAGCCCTATTGTCTATGTATGTACTAAAAGGCCGTAGCTGAGTGTTTTAGTGTTCTGGGTATGATGTTATACTGCATCTAATGATGAAGTTCCAATTTAGAGCTTGGGGGGAGTGTGGAGTACACCGTCATTGCCATTGCTCCAAGGTCCACCCTGGCCCAGTGTGGTAGTACCTGTTAAGGTTCCATCTATCGGTTAAATAGATCAAAAATGCCCAACAAGAATGAATAAAACCAAATTTCTTTGGCATAAAATAACCCAACAAGGGTTGACATTATGTAAAATCCAACCAACTAACCAATCCCTCGTGTCTGTGAGTTGTTTGACTCTATAATAAGTTCAAATAGTATAAACTCTGGTTCTTATAATTCATTGGGTCACTTAAAGAGGAATACCCAATGCAGAACATTTCAGTAAGATAACAACAAATGAATTAAGGAAATACAACATTTCATTTATAAATATGGGGGAACTAGATTCCCCAGGATATATGACGTTACAATTGTCCAAGTATATGCAGAAGTGTATGGAAAGACAAAAGAGGTGGAAACCACTTACTGTTTATGGGGGGTCTGGATTGAAAGGTATGCACCATTTGTGGTGCTGAAGAGTAGTGACGAGCACGTCTGTCTTCGTTAAGCCAGCTTTGTAAAAGAGGCTGATATTTTGGGGTTCCCTAGTCACGTAACTAAAAAGGTACTCTCGAATCAGAAGAGTTCTTCAAACCCTGTGACAAGGGAGACTACTCCATTTAGTCCCACACTATTACAACAAATTCCATGTATTTTTGTGCATCTGTTTTTTTTGGGTATCTGTTGTTCATAGCTAGGTGACAATGGCAATTTCTTCAGATGGCATAGTCCGCATGTTAATGGTGAATGGTAAAAAAGGCACAGGCTTAGTTTAATCTAAAACAAGGGTCACCATACTATGACCTGAAATCATTTTATCATTTTATACAACGTCACAATTGTCCAAGTACATGCAGAAGTGTACGGAAAGACATATGGGGGAGTGGTTAAGGTAGTTGGTTGCTGGTATTTTTGTTTTATACTCTTCTTTACTTTCTTGCTTCTATTTTTCTTCTGTTCATCTTTAGTATCTTACGTTCTTCTTCTAGCGTCTGGACTTCGTCTTGGGGACTTCGTGTCTGGTCTTCCATTGGGGATTACTCTTTATCAGAAGCCCTGTGTCATTGGTAGTTTTTAGATAATAACACAAGACTTCGATTTACTTAGATCATATTTTATTTCGAAATCCCCACCAGACTACCTACAACAAAATGGTATATGCATAAACCAGAATCTGTTCTTGAGAATGAAATGCATAGAATTCTCTGTGACTTCGAAATTAAGACAGATCACCCTATCCCAGCCAGGAGACTAGACCTATGTGATTAACAAAAAAAAAAAAAAAAATGTGTCAACTGTAGACTTTGTGTTCCAGCAGATCACAGGGTGAGATGAAGGAAAACAAAAAGATGACAAATACCTGGACCTTGCCAGAGAATTGAAAAGCTGTGGAATATGAATTATAGTTGTTGCACTGGAACGGCCCCAAAAGCTTGGAAAAAAGACTGGAGGATCTGGAAATCAGAGGAAGAATGAGACCAGCCAGACTACTGCATTGTTGAAATTGGCTAGAATACTCAGAATAGTCCTGGAGACCTGAGGAGACTTGTTGTCACTCAGACTCCAGTGAAATGCCATCAGCTAATGCTGGTGTGAAAACCTCATATAATAATAATAATAATAATAATAATAGCAGCAACTAGCAGGACCTGTGGTATACCAAAGTATGATAATTTAATTATTACAACATTTGATATGTTTACATAAGAGCTATTGCTAAATAGTTCAATATGTAAATCTTATAGTAATCTTGATTTAACTATCACTCTTTTTTTTTCTTTCTTTCCTTCTTTTCATAATGTTCAATTGAAACAGATTAGTATTATCGCTTCTGCACGCTCACCCCCTCTCTATCTTTCCCCTACTCTCTTTCTTTTTTATTATATTTTTTCCATGAAACGTGTCCTTTTTCTTCCCTTTCTTCTTTATAATAAAAACAGAATTGTCCATTATTTAGTTGAGGTGACGACACAATAAGAATTCGGCGGATAAGCAACACCAGATAATCAGGATTTACATTTTTTTAAAAAATTCATCTTGAATGATTCGGACGGTCTCATTTTTAAACAGAAGGTGTTGCAAGATGATCACGGTCAGGAGATTAAGGAACAAGAGTATTAATATATAGATAACAATGACAAGCAGGACCTGTGGATATACCACAGTATGATAATTTAATTATTACAACTAGCAAATATATGCACCCTCCGGGTGCAAGTATTCAAGTTTTAATGTAATGAAATATCGTATTAAATTAGAGGCAGACAAAAAGATATGTAACAGAGTGGGGGTATAATAGAAAAATAGAAATGAAACTTACTCTTCCATCACTCCGGTCTTTCATTGCTGAATTTTACTTATTTAACTATTTAGTTAAATTAGGAAATAAAGAATAAAATGACAGTTTATTTTTTCTTGTTAATGGATTTCATTTAAGATTCATTGAAGAGATGTTTGCTTATATTCATTAAATAAAACCAAACAATTAGAATCAATAATACTAAGCACATATTTAATAAAATCACATTTTTAATATCAATATGCAAATTGCCTTCCCATCACACTGCAAACCGCTATTTTTTGTATATATAAATACAATTGCATGTTATTTTGTATGTAGATGTGGACAACACTAATAAAAAGGTGAAGCAATTTTATTAATAATTGAGTTTTAAATGTAAATAAAATCATGGAGAATGTGATGTAAATAACTATGTTAATTGTGACTCGATTAGTAATATAGTTTCGGTTACAGACAGAAAAACACACAATCTCCATTATAATAAGATGTTTAATATGTTTACTTTAAAGTTATTGCCAAATAGTTCAATATGTAAAAAGTATAATAATCTTGATTTAACTCTCATTGCAAGATGATAACAATCATACAATTAAGGAACATGAGTATCAATATATAGATAATCTTATTATAATGGAGATTGTGTGTCTGTTTGTCCATAACTATATCACTATCCAAGTCACACTTCCCTTAGTTATTTACATCATAATATCCATGATTTCATTTTTATTTAAACCTCAATTATTAAAATTGTTACATTATTAATACTGTTGACCATATCTACATACTAATAACATGCAATTATATTCATATATTGTTATAGGTGATATACCCCTATAGACCAATGAATGTGCCGACTGCTACTATAAGTAACGGGACAATTATGGCTTGTAGAGTAAGCCAATGCGAGTCAGCTCATAACTCTATTGTCGGACGTAATTCCCACTTCTCTGTACTGTAATTGTCTACTCTGTTTAATACATTTTCTTACATTTGTTACCATCGTTTTTTCTTATTTGACCCCTTAAAACCCCACAACATATATACAACAAAATAGCAGTTTACAGTGTTAACAGGAAGGCTAATTTGCATATTGATCTTTAAAATTTGATTTTAATAAATATGTACTTAGTATTATTGATTTCTAATTGTTTGGTTTTATTTTAATAAATATGAGCAAAAATCTCAGAGATAAATCTTAAAAGAAATCCATTAACAAGAAAAAATAACTAATTTTATTGTTCACTTTCTAATTTAACTAAATAGTTAAATTAGGAAAATTTAGCAATGAAAGACAGGAGTGATGGAAAATAATTGAAGAGTTAGTTTCAAAATTGTTCTATTTTTTTTATTTCAAATCATTTTATCTACATTCTTATTTAGTTTCATTAATCTTTCTAATTTAATATACAAGGTGTGTCAAAAAGGTATCAAGATTTTTTTGTAATTTTTGACACACCTTGTATTCTGAAAAAAATAACGTTCCATTCATTAATTTTTTTCAGAATACAAGATGTGTCAAAAAAGTACCAAGTTTAAAGGTGTATTTACCAAGATAGAAATGAAGAATGAATGGAACATTTTTTTTTTCTTCAGAATACAAGGTGTGTCAAAAAGTACAAAAAATTTCGATACTTTTCCGACATTACATTAAAACTTAAATACTTGTGCCTGGCAGGCGCATATTCTGGCTAGTAATAATAATGATGATATATAAAAAAAACAAAAAAAAAAAAAACACAAGAAGAAATTAAATGCAATAGAAGAAATAAAATAACAAATCCCGAAATTGATACAATACTAAATGAGAACGCCCTTCCCAGAGTTTTGCCTTTTGCTAAATGTTTTCCTTTTTGATATATGTTTCTTTAAAAATAATATAAGTTTGACCAGGGGCTGGGGGTTTAGTGGGGTATGTCTGCTGAAAATATATTTTATCATAATGGAGATTATGTAACCATCTGTCCGTAACTACGTCACCACTGACGTCATGATTTCCTTAGTTATTTAAGTTATATTCTCAATGATTATGAAATAGTTATTATTTAATTTCAATTAGTATCTTATTTATTAATGATATTTCTATTAAAGTCTAACTAAGTTAGATTTACTGCAAAACTACCCATATCATTAATGCCTTTCAAATTCTGAAATATGTGTTATATATCTCTAAGAAATAAGGATTTACATAATATATGGTGGAAATAATTTTCATAATGATTTTAACAACACTGGGTTTAATAAATAGTTATTTGCTGTTACTGATTTCTAATACTATCATGTTATTCTCAAACGTATTAAAACTAATCCTATAGATAAGTTTATATAGAAATCAATTAAAATAACATTAAAATAAGAGTGATATTTTTATATTCGTTCTTATTTAGTTTCGTTAGTCTTTCTAATTTAATATAATATTTTTGAAACAAATACTTACACCCAGAAGGCGCTTACTTTTGCTAGTATTATGTAATATACAGTGAAAAATGTGGTATCATGCATTATGTATATACTTAGAAAACCCATCTGCATGAGCAGGATGGTCAATTTCTCAAGTGGAGTTTAACAGGTTTGAATTTAGAGTTTTCCTTCACCTAGACTGGTTGTCTAACCAGAGTTAAAGTGCCTACTCTGCCCTAGTATGTACCCATACCTGGAGAGAGAATAGTTGGATTTGTACCTTTCCCAGTGAAAAAGTTAGTATCATGCATTATACAGTGAAAATTTAGCACTATGCCGGGAAAAATATAGCACTATACATTATACAGGAAAAAATATAGCACTATGCACTATACAGGGAAAAAGTTAGCACTATATATTATACAGGGAAAAATTTAGCACTATGCATTATTTAGTAAAAATTCAGCACTATGCATTATACAGGGAAAAATTTAGCTCTATGCACTATACAGAGAAAAAAAATAGCACTATGTACTATACATGGAAAAAAATTAGCACTATGTACTATACAGGGAAAAATTTAGCACTATGCACTATATGTGAAAAGATTTAGCACTATGCATTATTCAGGGAAAAATTTTAGCACTATGCATTATACAGTGAAAAATTTAGCACAATGCATTATACCAGGAAAAATTTAGTACTATGCATTATTCAGGAAAAATTTTAGCACTATGCACTATACAGGAAAAAAAATTAGCACTATGCACTATACAGGAAAAAAAATGTGCACTATGCATTATACAGGGAAAAATTTAGCACTATGCATTATTCAGGAAAAAAATTTAGCACTATGCACTATACAGGAAAAAAAATTAGCAATATGCATTATACAGGAAAAAATTTAGCACTATGCACTATAAAGGGAAAAAATTTAGCACTATTCATTATTCAGGAAAAAATTTAGCACTATGCATTATACAGGGAAAAATTTAGCCCTATGCATTATATATCCAGTGAAGATTGAACTTGCTATTACAAGGGGTTGGTTTAGCTCAGTCGGTAGATAACCTGCTTAGGAATCGCAAGGTTTTGGGTTTGATACTGGTCCCCGCCAACTCAGTGTATGAGTAGCACAGCTTGGGTAATCTGAACTGTGCAGTAAAGTGGGTACCTGATGGTAGGTGTGGCGCTCCACGTCAGCCAAAACAATCTCCCTGGTCTAGTGCAAGCAAAAGGGGTATAGACTCCCTTGCTGTCTGGCTGATACCGACAATAGGCCACAAAACTTTTAACTTTATTACAGTAGTAATAGATCTAGCTTGCTAACCATTACACCATGATGTGAAACCCTTCATACAAACTAATATATATATCTGAATAAAGTGAGTATAAAATGCTGTGGGTCATACTCCTTATACATTCCATATGAAAACTCACTGAAAAGTAAGCAGGCGGGAAGTAGGGATGCCACTCAGAAAATATTTAAAAACGAAAACAGGGATAATATTTCAAAAACACAAATTAGGTTTAAAAATAAAACCTCATCATCACTTACCTCACAATCTTTCATTTAATTTTGAAGTAAGATCTTTATATTAATACTCGTGTTCCTTAATTGTACGACAGTTATCATCTTGTAACACTCATTAAGAATGAGACTGTCCAAATCATCCAAGATGAAATACAAAAAAGCAAATTGATTATCTGCTGTTGCTTATCCACCGAATTCTTATTTTTTATGACTATCGTCACCTCAGATAAATAATGGATCATTCCGTTTTTTTTTATAAAGAAACAAAGGGAAGAAAAAAGACATGTTACACAGAAAAAATAAAAGAACGTATGAAAGAGAGTAAGGGAAAGATAAAGAGAGGATGTGAGCTGGCGGAAGCGATAACACAAATCTGTTTCAATTGAACATAAGGAAAGAGAGAGAGAGAGAGAGAGAGAGAGAGAGAGTTAAATGAAGATTATGATACTTTGTACATATTGAACAATCTGCAATAGCTCTTAAGTCAACTTATTAAACGTTGTAATAATTAAATTATCACACAGTGGTATATCTACAGATCCTGCTAAAAACTACAATTATAATATGTGATTTTTAAAAATATTTAGAATCCAAATCTCAACTTGGGTCTCGCCCTGTCATTTGGGGCTGTAGAATACGCTGACTATACTGCGGCAGTGGGGTAAAATCTCCCCAATGGGGCCACATGTTGGCCAGGAGTGGTGACCCATGATACTTAGGGACGGATTCTTGGTGGCTGAGCAGTCCATGACCTGCAACACTCCACTTTGGCCCTTACTTGGGCTAGAGAGTCGGTTGGTTGGTCGGTCGGAGAGGCCCCATCTGATCAATTGGCTGGTCACAAGACCTAGCACCTATATGATTGTCCCACCCTATTGCTCTTATGGCAAACCCACAACCCTTTTTATCATATATGTGCTAGAAAGTAGCTGAGGGTCTTAGTGTCCTGCGTATAACGTTAAACTGCATCTAGTGGTGAAGTTCCAATAGTTGAGCTCTGGGGAATATGGAGTACCCATTTATCACCATTACTCCCAGGTCCACTCTAACACGGAGTGGTAGTACCTGTCATAGGTTAAATAGAAAAAAAATGTTTTTAAAAATTGAGTTAAAAAAAAATATAATAGAATATCTATCAAGAATGAATAAAACAAAATGTCTTTGGCATAAAATAACCCAACAAAGGTTGACATGCCATAAAAATCCAACCAACCAAATCAGGTCATCGATTCTAACCGTTACACAAGCCCACCTCCTCGCTTATTATTGTTGAGCCAAGTAATGATATTCTAAAGTTTGTGGTTCAAAATGGCCATTTATTTTGTTCAAAGTTGGTATTTAGAAGTCTCTGGTCGGTAGAGTGCTTGCCTAGGAATCACAAGGTTCAAGGTTCAATATTGGCCCTCGCCAACTCAGCGTATGAGTAGTGCATGGATCTGTGCGGTAAAGTGAGGAGCTGATGATATGAATGCCATTCCACCTCAGATGCAAAAAACAATCTCCTTGGTCTAGCACTAATGAAAAAGAGATAGACTCCCTTGCTGACTGGCTGATACCGACATTAGGCCACCCTGTTGACTTTTTTACTTTTTACCAAAGGTGTCAGTTTAGCTCAGTCAGTAGAGCACCTGCCTGGGAATCGCAAATTTCCTGCTTCGATACCGGTCCCTGCCAACTCAGCTCATAAGTAGCACAGTTTGAGTAGTCTCATCTGTGCGGTAAAATAGGGAGCTGACGGTAGGTGTGGCACTCCAACCCAGATGCAGAAAACAATCTCCCCGGTCTAGCGCTAGTGAAAAGGTGATAGACTCCCTCATTGTCTGGCTGATACCAACAATAGACCACTCTGCCAACTTTACTTTACCAATTCATCACATGAGTAGCACAGTTTGAATAATTTCATCTGTGTGGTAAAGTGGAGAACTGATAGTAGGTGTGGCACTCCAACCCAGATGCAGAAAAAAATCTCCCTGGTCTAGTGCTAGTGAAAAGGGGATAGACTCCCTCGCTGTCCGGCTGATACCAACAATAGACCACTGTCAATTTTACTTTACCAACTCAGCACATGAGTAGCACAGTTTGAGTAATCTCATCTGTGTGGTAAAGTGGAGAACTGACGGTAAGTGTGGCACTCCAACCCAGATGCAGAAAAAAATCTCCCCGGTCTAGCGCTAGTGAAAAGGGGATAGACTTCATCGCTGTCTGGCTGATACCAACAATAAACCACTATGCCAACTTTACTTTAGTTTTACCACTAAGATGAAAATCACTGACTGATCCATCAGATACTTACGTATATTTACGTTAATCCAAAGTTGATTAGTAGTCTACTATTCTGTTCTTATATTGTAACCAAACTAGTTGGTACCAAGAGAGGGTTTTTTTATTTGTTTTTTTTTAACTCTCTAGAACCTAACAGGTTTATATCACCATGTAACACTTGTCTGTGGAATGTCTAAGACAGAATTAGCCAGAGATTTATATCATCTTCTTATCTTGGGGTATGGGGATTCAAAGAAAAGGATTTTTCAGCAAATAAATAACATTTTTTTGTAATCTGATCTCATGGTGTCCATCTTAATGAAGAGACAAGAAGAAGAAGAAGAAGAAGTATGGATAATGACCTTTTTTTTTCTTCTTGCAAAGTCCTTCACCTTGAAAATGGAGGAACATTCTGGAGGAGTCATCATTTCAGCTTACCTGAACAGGAATGTAATCAAAGACTCATTAGAGAATTGATACTTTTATATCCCTATAGCTAATTCCTTTTCAAATATCTCTCTCACACACACATATATACATATATACATATATATATATATATATATATATGAAAAAGTCTCTCTCAAAATATTCCTTCCAAGGAGTAAAAAAAAAAAAAAGGAATATTTTGAGATAGTTTACAATTTATGAAAAAAAGTAAGTAATTTAGATTCATACACAAAAACTTATACCACATATACATATATATATATATATATATATATGTATGTAAAGTTATGATAGCATAGAAATTAAGTCAACTGTACTTGGTAACAGTTTGTTTCTCGCCCATGTGATTTTCAAATAAATATATATATATATATATATATGTATATATATATATATCAATGATATTGAGAACTCATTGCTTATAAATATAGCAAACTGATTATATATATATATATATATATATATATATATATATATATATATATATATATATCTTTCATATATTTATGGGAAATAATTTTTTGGTTGTTTAGAAGTATGAAAATAAATGAGTGAAATAAATGAATTTAGAACATAATATTCAACTCAGTTCTTTCTATATATATATATATATATATATATATATATATATATGTATGTAAACACGGTTTGTTTGGAATGGCTTTTTGCCGATAATTTTTGGGAGAATAAGTGCTTAATTGGAGTCGTACCTAATTTTGAAAATTAATTAATTAATAATGAATTAGGCGGGAATACCTATTAAATGTATGGCTAAACAAATCAAGAAAAATCAATCTCTGTATGTACATTTCGGCCTATTAGGCCTCATCAGCAGAGCTATAGATCGGAAGACCGCCCTGTGCGTGATTTGAAACCGGACTGCCAAGCTGACAGGCCGATCCCATAACCTCTACACCAAACGGACTTCTTAGATTTTACGATTTGTTTAGAGTAGGTTAATATTCCTCTTCTAGTGACTTTTATTACACGACGATATGATAAGTTGTAAACACGGTTTGTTTGGAATGGCTTTTGCCGATAATTTTTGGGAGAATAATGCTTAATTGAGTCGTACCTAATTTTGAAAATTAATTAATTAATAATGAATTAGGCGGGAATAACTATATATATATATATAATATATATATATATATATATATAATATATATAATATGAGAGGTGATACCTCGAAACACGTGTCTGTAGAAAAATAAAATCAATTGAGAATGTGACGTAAATAACTAAGGGAATTGTGACTTGAGTAGTAATATAGTTTTGGTTACAGAACAGAAAAACACACAATCTCCATTAGAATAAGATATTGTATATGATCTGTGCAAAGATTCTCTCTTATTTTTTAAGGTTGTTATGAAAAGATGATCCACTGGGAATTGTGCAAAAAAATAAATTTTGACCATAGAACAAAATGGTATTTGCATAAACCAGAATCTGTTCTTGAGAATGAAATGCATAAAATTCTCTGGGACATTGAGATAAAGATGGATCTCCTTATCCCAGCCAGAAGACCAGACCTAGTATTGATTAACAGGAGAACTTGTCAACTGGCAGATTTTACAGTTTCAGCAGATTACAAGATGAAGATGAAAGAAAAAAAAAGATAGACAAATACCTTGAAGAGTCTTGGAGAATTGTAGTCACACAGACTCCATTGAAAGACAATCACCTTGAGCTAAAGAATAAAAAATGTAGAATATGAGGGTCAAAGTGGTACCTATTATAGTTAGTGCATTTGGAGCAGTCCCCAAAATCTTAGAAACAAAAAACTAGAGGAATTGGACATTAGAGGAAGAATTGAGACCATCCAGGCATTGTTGAAATTGGCTAGAATACCCAGAAGAGTCCTGGAGAACTGAGGAGACATGTCATCACTCAGACTCCAGTGAAATACCATTAGCTTACACTGGTGTGAAAAACTCAAGGAGTGAAATAATAAGTAAAAAAGTAAAAAAAGTAGGTGGAGTGGCCTATTGGTGGTATTAGTCAGACAGCGAGGGAATCTATCCCTTTTCACTAGTACTAGACCAGGGAGATTGTTTTGTGTCTGAGATGAGGTTCCATATCTATCATCAGCTGCCCACTTTACTGCACAGATCCAATCCATGCTATTCATGCACTGAGTTGGCGAGGACCGTATCAAACATGGATACTTGTGGTCCCGAGGCGGATGCTCTACTGATGGATCTTAACTAATAATAATAATAATAATAATAATAAGCAAATGCAGTAAACTAGCACAAAGAGATTACAAGACTAGGCTGGGCTGGTTGGAAAGATACTCCACTGGGAATTGTGCAAGAAATTAAGTTTTAACCATGCTACTAAATGGTATATGCACAAACTGGAACCGGTACTATAGAATGAGATGCATAAAATCCTCTGGGACTTAGAAAAATGATGTACTACTAGTGATTCTCTCTCCCACTATATATATATATATATCACCGTCCCATGCTCACAGGTAATAAAAAAAAAAAAAAAAGAATATTTGACGTCATATTTCAACTGTCCCCTTTTTTCAAACCTCAAAAATTTTTAAACAGACTGAATAACAAGGACTACCACTTGCTTTTCTTGTTATTCTGTGATAAAAAAATTTCTTATTACCTTCCATATACCAACAAATGCCCTGAAGATGATCTAATTAATAGATCGAAACACTGCAGTGTCGGCCAATAAACTTACCACTTAACCCATTTAAACCTGTGTTTTTTCATTTTTCTTAATATACTACATACTGTCGGATTCACTTCCTTTCTTCACACATATATATATATACATATATATATATATTCAACCAAGTTTCATTAAACTAAACAGAATCCTTATTATTTTCAAATTTTTTATTCTTTTTTTCAAGCTTCCTAATAATTCTTTTGATCTTACAATCTTGAAAAGCATTAATGATTTGGACCATATGACCATTAGGCACCCATATGACCATTAGGCACCCTTTTTGATCTCAATTAAGAAAGGACATGTTTTTCATTTACACCGTCAATATCCGGTTGTTTGTTAGGGGTTAGGGGTAGGGGTTAGTTTTATAATTTAAAAAAAAAATCTAAAAATCGTCTGTTAAAACAACCTGATATTGACAGTGTAAATGAAAAACATATCCTTTCTTAATCGAGATCAAAAAGGGGTGCCTTAAGGTCATATGATCCAATGATTTCTCCGAAAGAGCAATTTTTGGCTGACTGAGTACTTTCAGTTCGTATCCGAACCATTATCAAGATAAAGCACGTGTGTCTTTCATTATTAAATCTGATTAAGTAATGTTAAGTAATGTTAATGTAACTGTTAAAGTAATTGTTTTGTTTTTATCACTAAGGTGACGCTAAGCAACAGTGATAGTTTTTTTTAAAATATTTCTATTAAGCTAGGTAAATATATTTAGAATAAAAATTGTTCTATCTATCTATTTTAAGCATTTTAGAATATAAATTGCTTTATCTATCTATTTTAAACATTTTAAAATATTATCACCAGTTTCAAAGTTATAGATAGATAGATAGATAGATAGATAGATAGAATGAGACAGAGAGAGGATATAGAAGAGAATCATTTGTAGTACCTAGTAGCTGATTAAACAAATATGTTTCAGGCTAGCAGTTTTCCCACATGGTCTGCATAGGTCGGATGTAGCTAACTCTCAGATGTGTAGGTTGACTGGTGTTAGTAAGATGTCCTAGACTGCCATTATAAGGAAACTTATATATATATATATATATATATATATATATATACACACACACACACATATTTTTGGAGGATATGTGCTTAATTGAAGTCATACCTAATTTTTGAAAATTAATTAGTTAATAATTAATGAATTTAGGTGGGCATATATGTTCAAATGTAAGGCTAAACAAATCGAGAAAATATCAATCCCTGAATGTACATTTCAACCTATTCAAGGATTGACATTTTCTCGATCTGTTTAGCCTTACATTTGAACATATATGCCCGCCTAAATTCATTAATTCTTAACTAATTAATTTTCAAAAATTAGGTATGACTTCAATTAAGCACATATCCTGCAAAAATTGTCGGCTAAAAGCCATATCAAATAAACAGTGTTAATTTATGTACTTTCATATACATATATATACATATATACATATATACATACACGAGGGAGTGTTAAAAATTATCCAGACTTTCACAATAACATATCTTTATCATTGTCCTACTGTGTTTGGCACATACATGTTGGCATTGTTGTGGTCATGTGATAAAAGTTTGAGGCTGATTGCATCATTTTGCTTGTTGTCTTTACAGTGTAAACATGGCCACTGTACTAGCAGTATGCACCAAGGAGGTGCCCCCCGATTTCTCTGGTCGGAAGGCGTGTCAGGGGCTGAATATATATATGCATATATATATATAGATATAAGGACCTAAATGAGTCAGACACTACTACCTAGGTTTCACCCGAATGGTTCTTCAGGATAATTTTGACTCGATGCGTTGGTCTTTTTTTTCTTTTTATACACAGATATCAGGTTGAAATTTTTTTTATTTTGCAAACTGACTTATCTGTTTTTTTCACACCAAAAATTCTTAGAAAAAAAAAAAATTTATATATATATATATATATATATATATGTATGAAAAAAAAGAAAGAAAAATTAACGGTTAAAAAAACCAAATCCGTTCACTTCATTTAATTACTTTTTTGCGCCTCATATACAACATTTCATCTTTTTTTTCTCCAGACCGTCTGATATACCTTGAAAAAGGGTGAAGGTTCACCCGAAATATTGGAATAGATTAAACCAGGAACAGAGCAACGGTTGAATATATAAAAATTCTGGTTTTTGTTTCTGTTTTTCTTGTTTTTGTTCTTTTTTCCAATTGAGTTTCAAAGACAAACAAACATGTTCACAAGAACATAACAACATAATTATAGATATATATATATATATATATATACCAGAAGTTAAACAAAAACAAACAAACGATGTGGTTTTGATATGGCCTTTTTAGCCGACAATTTTGGGAGAATATGTGCTTAATTGAAGTCGTACCTAATTTTGGAAAATTAATTAATTAATAATTAAGGAATTAGGTGGAAATACCTATTCAAATGTAAGGCTCGATTGTTTAGCTTTACATTTGAATAGGTATTCCCACCTAATTCATTAATTATTAATTAATTAATTTTCAAAATTAGGTACGACTTCAATTAAGCACATATTCTCCCCCCCCCAAATATATATATATGTAGTACCCACCATCACCATTTCGGCACTCCCCATTCCAAAGAGAAAAAGAATCCACTAACCACCCCCAACTACACCTCCCCCTACTGACGACCTTCCGTTTCAGCATTTGAGAATTTCCATCATTGGAGTAAGAACTAATATCCAAGTCCTGAAATGGTCTAATAAGAGGACCAAACGTTGCTGCACGTCGACAATAAACATCAAGTTTCCATAACATCCGGTGTTTGTCTACTTTTCTCCAATATATATAATATATATATATATAATATATATATTTTTTTTTTACAAATTTTTACAAATATTTTACAAACGCTTGCCACTGTCGATAACAACAGAGACAAAGAAACCGTTGAACAGTAACATTTGACAAAGAGGTATCTAACGAACCTGAAAAATTATGTAAAAAAATAATTAAAAAAGTAAGTAATCCAATACTCCATAATATCGAGTTCATTCATTATTTATTTTAATGCTGCACAATAACGCCTAATTAAAAAAAAAAAACATTAAAAAAATATATATATATATATATATATACTAGCAATATATGCACCTCCGGGTGCAACTACTTAAGTTTTAATGTAATAAAATATCATATTAAATTAGAAAGACTAACGAAATAAGAATTGAAAAAAAAAAAGATTTGAAACAGAGGGGGCTATAATCCGAAAATAGAACACTGAAACTTACTCTTCCACCCCTCCGTCTTTCATTACTAATTTTTTCTAATTTAACTATTTAGTTAAAATAGGAAGTAAAGAATAAAATTAACATTATTTCTTCTTGTAAATAAATTTCTTTTAAGATTTATCCATGAGATTTTTGCTCATATTCATTAAGATAAAACCAAACAATTAGAAATCAATAATACCAAGCACATATTTATTAAAATCAAATTTTAAATATCAATATGCAAATAAGCCTTCCCGTTCATACTGTATGCCGCTATTTTGTTGTATATATAAAACAATCGCATGTTATAAGTATGTAGATATGGTCACAGTATTAATTATGTAAAACAATTTATTAATAATTGAAGGTTTAAAAGAATGAAACCATGATAATTTGATGGTAAATAATTAAGGGAATGGGACTTGAGTAGTGATATAGTTTCGGTTACAGACAGAAAAACACACACAATCTCCATTATATAAGATATATATTTTATATATATATATATAGATAGATAGATAGCATAGAGAGAGAAACAGAGAGAGAGAGAATCAGTAGTAGTACCTAGTAGCTGATTAAAACAAATAGTAAGGCCTTTGGTTGGTTGGTTGTTGGATATGCCAATTTGCAGTAATTGTAGCTTGTACCAGACTAGACAAAGTCCAGTGAAATGGCGTTAAATTTTTCTGAAAATTAATTTATAGGCAGATGCACACATGATATTATTTTGTTTTTGGTGCATTACTGCTAGTTTAGATTTTGTTCCCATGGCAAATGGCTTAATTAAATATAAGTTTATCTAAAGAGCAAGTTTGTCCAAGATTGGTTATTTTTGTCAACTGATCCTCAAGCAATTGGTGAAAAAAATTAAAAGTGATGGAAATTTCCTGTTTTAGATGGAAAAATGAATGTGAAACATAAAGGGCTGTGACCTTCTCTACTGTTGACTGTGATTAGAGAAAGAGGAGGAAGAGAAAGTAGGGAGAGAGGGAGAGAGGGAGAGGATAGAAAAAAAAGGCAAGAAAGATATGTAGATAAATAGAGATACGCAGAGAGAGAGAGAGAGACAGACAGACAGAGATTCAAGAATTGACAGTAAATTTGCGTATATAGGAGAGAGAGAGAGAGGAGAGAGAGAGAGAGAGAAGAGAGAGAGAGAAGAGATCCAAGAATTGACAGTAAATTTTGCATGGATATTAGAGAGAGAGAGAGAGACAGACAGACAGAGATCAAGAATGACAGTAAATTTGCATGATATTCGGAGAGAGAGAGAGAGGTGAGAGAGGGACAGAGATCCAAGAATTGACAGTAAATTTTGCATGGATATTAGAGAGAGAGAGAGAGACAGACAGACAGAGATCTAAGAATTGACAGTAATTTTGCATGGATATTCGGGAGAGAGAGAGAGGGACAGAGGGACAGAGATCAAGAATTGACAGTAATTTTGCATGGATATTAGAGGAGAGAGAGACAGACAGACAGACAGAAAGACAAGAATTGACAGTAAATTTTACATGGATATTGAGAGAGAGAGAGAGAGAGACAGACAGAAGAGATACAAGAATTGGACAGTAAATTTTACATGGATATTCGAGGAGAGAGAGAGAAGACAGACAGACAGACAGACAGAGATACAAGAATTGACAGTAAATTTTACATGGATATTCGAGGAGAGAGAGAGAGAGAGAGAGACAGACAGAACAGACAGACAGAGATCAAGAATTGACAGTAAATTTCATGGATATTCGAGAGAGGAGAGAGAGAGAGACAGACAGACAGACAGAGGATCAAGAATTGACAGTAATTTCATGGATATTCGAGGAGAGAGAGAGAGACAGACAGACAGAGATCAAGAATTGACAGTAAATTTTACATGGATATTCTGAGAGAGAGAGAGAGTGAGAGACAGAAGACATACAAGAATGACAGTAAATTTTACATGGATATCGAGAGAGAGAGAAGAGAGAGAGCAGAGACAGACAGACAGATAGAGATACAAGAATTGACAGTAAATTTTACATGGATATTTAGAGAGAGAGAGAGAGAGAGAGAGAGAGAGAGAGAGAGATCCAAAAATTGAGTGACAGTAAATTTTGTATAGATATTTGTTTATCATTGCTAAATTTAGTCACACAATTCTTGGATGTCTCTATCTCCCCCTCTCATTCTCTCTGCATATAGCAATAGCATAATCTTTACAGATCACTGCCGTCCTCACAATCCTATAACCCCTCCACTAGAACCTTTCGTCTCATGAGCCCTCAAATGACTCATCAAACCCGTTGCAGATCCACAAAGTTTGATGCAATAAATATAAACCCTGCATACACACATATATATATATACACACACACACACACTTATAATATTATAAATTTAGCTGTACCAAAAACTTGTTTACATTATATATATATTAATACATAAAAATATACATATATATTGTGGTTTCCTAGATCTTTGTTCTTGGGTGTCACTCTTCTGGTTTAGCAAGAAAACTTGGTCTAGCTGGTCAACAAATGTATTTTTGAAAAATGAAAAAAAAAGTTCTTTTGTTGTCATAAAGTACTGACCAGTTTTTCCTTTTTGGGTTAGCGGGTGTCTCTTATCCCCACCCACTTACCCACATTTCAGTTTAATTCATAACAGTTTTTTGTTTGTTTGAATCATCCATTAGCAAAATTGACAAAGGTCTTTTGGACCATATTACCTTAAGGCACCCCTTTTCGATTATTGTGTCATTAGGCCATTTTTTTCATTTACACTGTCAATATCAGGTGGTTTGTTAGGGGTTAGGGTTTGGGGTTTCTAACCCTAACCCTAACAAACAACCAGATATTGATGGTGTAAATGAAAAAAATGACCTAATGACACAAAATTGAAAAGGGGTGCCTTAAGGTAATATGGTCTTCTTTCATTAAACGATTGAATGCTATACATGGAACTCTTGAGTAACCGCGGGAATATGACTTTAATATTTTAGTTTTGAAACCTGCTCTGATGTAGTAGCATTGAGCACTTTTTATACAATGTTTCTTATTTGTATTCTCTCTCTATATATTATATATATATATATATATATATATTGTTATTATTATTATTATTATTATATTATTATTATTTCACTCCTTGGAGTTTTTCACACCAGCGTAAGCTAATGGTCTTTCCTGTAAATTTTTCCTAATTTTAACTATTTAGTTTAAATAAGAAGTAAAGAATAAATGAAAGTTATTTCTTCTTGTTAATGGATTTCTTTTAAGATTTATCCGAGATTTTTGCTCATATTCATTTAAGATAAAACCAAACAATAGAAATCAATAATACTGAGCACATATTTATTAAAAATCAAATTTTTAATATCAATATGCAAATTAGCTTTTCTGTTCACACTGTAAACCACTATTTTGTTGTATATATAAATACAATTGCATGTTCTCTGTATGTAGATATAGCTGGTTTATTTACCTCATACCCCACTTGTATGGGTTAGGCACAAAGCTGTTTTATTAGTAATTGAGGTTTGAAATAAAAATTAAATCATGGAGTATGTGACATAAATAACTAAGGAATTGTGACTGGAGTAGTGATATAGTTTCAGTTACAGATAGACACACAATCTCCATTATAATAAGAGATATAAAGTTAATTTATGAGAATCGCGTCCCGGTCTCCTGCTCAGGAATTGCTACCCAGTGACTATTAAAATAACGTCCCCAGCTATGTCGTCTCGTGGTGTTACTTAAAAGAAACAACAAACTTAGGGCTAAAATTTATTTTAGAGGGGGAGGGCTTCTCTTTTTTTGTGTAATTCTTATTATTTATCATAATTTGGTTACAAATTTATTGTAGAAATTTGCCGTAATTCTTGTTTAGATATGAAGATGATATATATCTATCTATCTATCTCAATTTGTTCATTTTTTACTTTGTTTATATATATCTATCCCCATCTCCATTTGTTCATATCAAAAAAGAGAGCCCCCCCCCTCTCTAAAATACATTTAACGCCCTAATTTGGTTGTTTTCTTTCAAGTCACACCGCTGAGACAACATAGTTGGGGACGTTATTTTAAAGAGTCACCGGGTAGCAATTTCTGAGACAGGAGACCGGGACGCACTTCCTAATAAATTACCGATATAAAACAGAGAAGCATCAAATTTCAGCTTGATGTCTTCTTAAACATCAAAGTTTCAAAGTGCCAAAGTTGGTAAAATCAGTCTTGTGACTTGAGAGTGAATTCTTTAAAAAAAAAAAAAAAAAAAAAAAAAAGAAAGAATTTTAAAACTTCAGACAGTTGAGTATCGGTCAACTGGAATCCTTTCAAATCCTTTGATTAAGCAGAAGAAAGAATAAGAAAAAAAGTAACACAAAAGACTTGAATATGGAAAGTTAGAGAGGAAGAAAAAAAAGTGTGTGTGTGCACACATATAAGAGAGAGAGAGAGAGAGAGAGAGAGAGAGAGGAGAGAGAGAGAGAGAGAGAGAGTGAGAGATGTGAGAGAGAGAGAGAGAGAGAGTGAGGTGAGAGAGTGTGTGAGAGTGAGAGAGGAGAGATCAAGTAATGCCTCATGGTACCATAATGGAATTTCATATTTTTCGTTCAGTTTCCATGCTACAGAGTTTGGTAATAAATAATACCTAATAATATCCATTTTCAGCATTGGTCAGCTGAGACAATTTCAAATCACCTCAGATAAATAATGGACCATTCCGTTTTTATTATCATATTTTTATTATAAAGAAAAAGGACATGCTACACAGAAAAAATATAAGAAAGAAAGAAAAAGAGTAAGGAAAAAGAAAGAGGGGTGAGCACGCTGAAGCGATAACGCTAATTTGTTTCAATCAAACATAATGAAAAGCTGCAAATAAAGAAAGAAAGAAAGAAAAGAGTGAGAGAGAGTTAAATCAAGATTATTATACTTTTACATAGCTCCGTCGGTAGAGCGTTTGGCTAGAAACCACAAGGTTCCTAGTTCGATAACGCGCCCTCGCCAACTCAGCGTATGAGTAGCACAGGATCTGTGCGGTAAAGAAGGAGCTGATGGTAGGTGTGGCGCTCCACCTCAGATGCAAAAACAATCTCCTGGTCTAGCGCTATTGAAAAGGGGATAGACTCCCTCGCTGATTGGCTCATACCGACATTAGGGCCGCCCGACGACTTACTTACTTACATATTGAACTATTTAGCAATAGCTCTTAATAAACATACCAAACGTTGTAATAATTAAATTATCATACCGTGGTATATCCACTAGTTAAAGAAAAATATATAATTTAAAAGAAATTCATAAGCCATGATTTCTTTCGTGATTCTTTAACATTTGTTTATTCAGTAAATGTTGTACATTTCAATCGTTCTTATTTCTTCCCTTTTCTCTGGCGACCGACTGCGATTTGGAGAAAGTAGGGACATAAATAAGATGACCTAACTTAGCACGAAAAATGAGAGAAACGCTACAACACTGCTTCCTACGAATACAAATATCTATGGGGTATAAGGATTTTATGTGTGGGTTAGACTTTGCTTATTTGGCTAAACGTACAAATCGGTCGGAAAAATTAAAACATTACAGGGTGAGCCAGAAAAAACAGAACCCAAATTATCTATTCATTTTCCCATTAAACTAACCCTAAACCCCAACCCTAAACCTCCCTGGTTAAAATTAAGTTTTATTACAAAATTGGTGGGTTCTGATTTTTCTGGGTCACCCTAATTTCCCGACCGATTTACAAGTTTTGCCGCTTATTTGGTACGTGTTCGTTCGTAGTTTCTTCTTTTAAACCCATTATATGTAGGAAATGGACTCGTCGACCCGAGTTCAAATCCTGGACGAAGCAACAGTTCACATAGCACTAATACCATTGGGAAAGGTATGAATCCAACTACTCTCCCTTTAGCACAAAGATACTTATAACGGTCAGACTTTATTTCTAGTTTCATAGCTATTCTTGGAGTGGAGATTTTCTCCTGAGCCAGTTAATAACGTGTTCCCAGTAAGGTTTGCGTTGGAATGGTCGAGAGTTCTTTTTTGGCGCCAAGAAAGGGACCTTTTATCTGTGTATGTCCAGAGGGTTCTTCTTATCTGTGCCTCCTGGGAGATTGTTATTTAAAAAAAATTCTTATTCAATTTCATTCTAATTCCCATATATCCCTAGAATTATGGTGACTCAACATACGAACAGAAAACCTTATAAAAAAGCATAATTATAACCTTGATGTCCATAAATGTGATGAACCCGACGAAAGCAACTTCTCCAACTGAAACCCTACAATGGCGGCAAAAATTTTAACACCGACGAAAGCAACTTCAATCCAATTAATATCAAAACCGTAACAAACATTTTAAAAATTGAACTACTCACCTAAAAAGTTGACTGTTTTTTTTTTCTCAAAAATAAGGTTCGATTTCTTCGATAAATTTTATATCATAGGGACTAAAAATTCAAGCGTTAAAGATATATTTGACAGTACCCTCCCACATAGATTTTTTTTAAATCTAAAAATCAGGGAATTAACCGATTTTAACCACATTTCAGCGTTGATATATTAATGAATGAATGTTATAATGAACCAGTTATTTAATTAAAAAAAAATTAATTCATATTTATTCAGATCAGTTAACTTTGGCCCTAAGCTGAGTAAAAAAAGTATCGAGATTTTTTGTACTTTTTGACACACCATGTATTCTGAAAAAATTATCGTTCCATTCATTGTTCATTTCTATCTTGGTAAATACAGCTTCAATCTGGATAATTTTATAACGCAATTTGTATATGATTTTTTGTGGTGATTAAACTTTGATTATATGGTGGGTGTTGCTGGTTTCTTTTTATAACTCCATTATATGTGGTTATTCCTTCTGTTGGTCGTCGAGCTGAAACGGAATTAATGAAGGAAAAGGACAAACATAAAGATAAGTTTAAGGGTCAGACTTTATTTCTAGTTTCATAACTATTTCTCGGAGAGGAGATTTTCTCCTGAGCCAGTTAATAACGTTATTCCCAGTAAGGTTTGCGTTTGAATGGCCGAAGATTCTTTTTGGCGCCATGAAGGTTTTTTTTCTTCTTTGCGCATGCTCAGGGGGTTCTTACTGGTGCCTCCTGCGAAATTGTTATTTTTTAAATTTTATTTTAATTTTATTCTAATTCCCACAACCTTCTTATCTTTGGGGCGCAACACATATTGGGTATTTTTTCTTCGGAGTTTTTAATTATTCTGATGTACATGAAATATAATTCTATATTCATTATTTTTTCTGCTTAGATTTGGGGGTGGGTCAGTTTAAACTGAGATTTAAATTAATGTTCTTTCATATACGACAAATCTAATCATGTTATTAAATAAATAATTTACCGCGATTACGAGAGAAACGCTTACAGCCAACGCTTCCGTAGGCCTTGTTATAGCACTGCTTTTTACGAATACAATAGGTACCACCAAATACGTCACGTGATCGACCAGTTTAGGCCATATTGAAGGAAGAAACGTAAATATTTTAAAGCTTTTTTTTAATCTCGTAAAAAAGAAATAACGAACATAAAGAGTTGTTACAAAGAAAAACAGTTAATTCAAAGATCAAATTATCCGATTGGGGAAAAATTACTCAGTGTTATCTTGAAAAATAAGTAAAAAGTCCATTTTTTTTAACAACAGGGCCGTTTCTTTACTGCTATTTTTTAGCAGAATTCTGTATTCATGGTTCTTTTACTAATAAGCTCTTACATTGAAAATTATAAAAATCTTTTGATATAATTATTTAGACTCTTATTTTTATAAATAAAAAGTAAAAATAGTTTTTTGTCGTTTCATTTTTTCATATTTCATAAAATAAAATAGGGGGGGGGGTGTAGACCTCGTAAAAAATATTTCCCTTAATATATTTAAGGAAAAAACTATTTCAGACATATTTTCATCAAAAGGTAAACAATTATGGAAATTTTCATGAAAAATCGGACTATTAATTTATTTTTCATAGAATTTAAAAAAAAAGCCTCTAGTCGTAACTTGTTTTTGGCTACGTTAAATTTCAATCGATTTAACGGGGTAAATTTCACAGGGAAAATTGGTGGTACCTAGAATACAAATATCCCTAGAAATATGGTGAGCATAATTATAACCTTGACTTCCATAAATGAATCTGACGAAAGCAACTTATCCAACTGAAACCCTATCATGGCGAAAAGAATTCTAACAGTCTAGGTATCACCAATATGTCACGTGGTCAGTTTAGGCCATATTGAATAAACGAAAGTAAATATTTTTGAACTTAAAAAAAAATCTCGTAAAAAAGTAACAATCATACTGAGTTGTTACAAAGAAAAACAGTTAATTCAAAGATCAAATTATTCGATTGGGAAAAATTACTCACTGTTAAAAAAAAAAAAAAAAAAAAAAAAAAAATGTCCGTTTTACATGCAACAGGGTGATTTTTTTCTGTAGAAACAGAGACTGCAAATTTACATATCTCTCTTTGATAATTATACATTTAAATGTATGGGTGGCTGTATTCGACATAATTGTTTTCTTGTGCATATTCAATAACCGATTATTAGTTTTCAACAATTTTTGAAAGATTTTTTTTGTGGTAGTTTCAGAATAACTCCAAAATATTTTTTAATGCAAAGAAGCAAAGAAAAGACAATAAGTATTACAAATATTGTCAGTTTTGCTCTTCCGTATATTATAAGAATCAAACATTACTATTCAACAATAAAAAAAAAACTCTTAAATTCTCTTTAAAATATTAATATATCGTGGATCGGGCAAACTTTTAGTTCACGTGAATTCTAAAATTCAGTGTTATATTATATTTAAATATTAGTGAAAAATTCGATTTGTACACACAAAAAAAGATTTTTAAACATTAAAAAAAAAAAAAAATTTAAGCACACAAAATATTTAAAATCTCTTAAAAATTAATTTCTTTAAAAATTTTTTTTCTTGACAATTTAATAGAATATAGTACATATCAATTAAAAAAGAAAAAAAAAGTTTTCAAATAATATTATAACATTTTTTTTGCACTTTTTATTTCAGAATTCATGATTTTATTCTACAAAAACTACCGTCTCAATTTTTATACAAATCTTTTGATATAGTTATTCAGATCTTTATAGAAAATAAAGTAAAAATTGTTTTTTCCCGGTTCGTTTTGTTCATATCTCACAAAATAAAATGGGGGTGGGTAGACCTCGTAAAAAAAAAAAAAAAAAAAAAAATAATCATTTCCCCTAATATATTTTAGAAAAAAACTATTTCAGACATATTTTAATCAAAAAGCAATTCTGGAAATGTTCGTGAAAATCGGACCATTAATTGATTTTTCATAGAATTTTTAAAAAATCCTCTTGTCGTAACTTGTTTTTGGCTACGTTAAATTTCAGTTGATTTAATGGTGCAAAAAGGAAAACATTGTTTTTCAATTATAATTTTCAATATTTCCGTAAACTGAAATAAAAAAGAATCATCAGGAGTTTGTTTAATATTTCTTCTTTCGAATGGACAACATTTTTTCAAGATGATATTAACCTTTATGCAAGTTTCATTGTGTTAAATATAGGGGGGGGGGGGTAAATTTCACAGGGAAAATTGGTGGTACCTATAGTCTTACCCCAACGAAAGCAACATATCCAACTAATATCAAGACCGTAATAAAACCTTTTAAAAATCCAACTACCACCTAAAAAGTTAATTTTTTCTCAAAAATAAGGTTTGGTTTTTTCGTTAAATTGAATTGATTTTTTTATTTAGAGGAGGAAGGGGAGAGAGGGAGGAGGAGGAGAGGGGGAAGAGCTCTTAAAGTAATTTTTTTTTTTTTTACTAACGAGATTAATCCCTTTGGTTTGAATTCAGAGTTTTCCTTCTCCTAGACCGGTTACCATACCAAGGTGGGTTATTTAATGCCATAGTCATCCCTGTAAAAGAATAGTAGTGGCATGTTTCGGGATTGGTAATATAATACATTTTTTTGAGATTTTTTATTTACTCTGTTGTATATGAAATATAATTTTCTTTTAGATTATCAGTGAAATAATTATACATCGATATTCGTTCTGCTTAAAAACGTGTGTTTGTGGGGGGTTAACTTTAAACTTTAAAGTTCCCCCCCACAAACACGTTTTTAAGCAGAACGAATTTTTTTTAATTGAATTACCAAGATTTTTTTTCAAGCTTAGTTTAGTCGGTTGATTTAAACATTAATGGAGAAATCACAGTTTAAACTTTAAACTGTGATTTCTCCATTAATGTTTAAATCAACCGACTAAACTAAACTTGAAAAAAAAAAAAAAATCTTGTTAATTCAATTAAAAAGTAAAAGTTTGAAAAAGTATAATATGACATTTCTTAGCAGAATTCATGATTTTTTTTTTACTAAAATAAAATAGAAACTTATATAAAAAATCTTCTGATGAAATTATTCAGTCTTATCTTTATAGAAAAAAAGATCGTTCTTTATTGGTTCATTTTTTCATGAGATAAATATTTTCCCCTAATATATTTGAGGAAATACCTATTTTAAACATAATTTCATCAACAGGAGAATAATTACCGATATTTTCGTAAAAATTTGACTCTTAATTGATTTTTATTAGAATTTTTAAAAAAGCTGGTAGGCATAAGTTATTTTTGGCTACGTTAAATTTCAATTGATTTTATGGTGCGAAAATGTAAACATTGTTTTCGTTCATAATTTTCATTATTTCCGTAAGCTGAAATTAAAAAAAAAATCAGTTTTTTTTAATGGTTCTTCTCTTGAATGGTCCAACACTTTTGAAGATAATATTAACCTTTATTCAAGTTTCATTGTGTTAAATATAGAGGGGGGGGGTAAATTTGCCACAGCAGCTTGGACATCCCTATTGCATATGGATAGCTTTGGCATTAAATAACCCATAAATGTTGGATATGCCATTAAACAAAGAAACTATGCAAAACTAAAAACACCTTTTAGTGATATTAATAATCATTAGGTATAATTATTACAAATAATAATAATAATAATAATAATAATAATAATAATAATCAAGAAAGAAAGAAAAGTGTATGGAGTAGGAGTAGAAAAGAAAAAAATGAGGAGAAAAATAATTTAATTTCCTGCCCTCCAATAAATAAACAGATGAATGAATAAATAAAAATAAATTAAAAAATAAAAATTTGAAATTAAAAAAAATTTCCACATTGGTTTTAGAAAATTTCTACCCCCCCCCCCCAAAAAAAAGAATTCTAAAATTAAGTTTACTTTAGAATCTATTGCATTTAGAACTTTTTTTTTATTCATTCATTAGAAAAAAAAAAGAAAGACTGTCATTGATTTAGTTTTAAATAAAGCGTTTTCGCATCTGAAAGTTGCATTAAAAAAAGAAAGAATGAAAAAAAAAAAATTAAAAATCCTTATATTTATTGGTTGTCTTATCTTAAAAGCTAATAGGAACATTAAATGGCTAACAAAAAAAAAAAAAAAAAAAAAAAAGTAAAAAAAGAGATCCAGCATATGGTGATAAGGTTGGATTCATTAAATAAAATGGTAACTGGCTGTTACGATCCTTTTTTTTTTCTTCTTCTTTTTAATCTTAATTGGTTTAGTTTTTTTTTTTTTTTTTTCCCCTCTCGATAATTGTTTAAGATAAATCTTAAATATTTGTAAAAATACAGGATCAAATGATCCATTGATTGTTCTTCCTTCAAGGATGAATTTGATTCCGGTCATTGAATGGGTCAAGACCCTCCCCCGCCCCGACTCAAATGGGGGCGGAGGGGGGGGCTGAATAGATATCGGATTTTGTCAAGATATAGAAAATAAGAGAAAAATAAATTCATTCAAATATCAAAAAGTGACACACACACACAAAAAAAAACCTTATACGTTTTTTTTTGTTTTAAAGAATTTTTTCACTTTAAAATGACATCTCCAAACTTAAGTAATATTTGGTTAGTGGTAAGTGCTGGGATTTACATGCTAGGTCTAAGAGTAACAGTGTAGTAGAAAATAGGAAGAGACGTACAAAATGGAATTTTAATAGTAAAGACAACGTTTATAACAGGATTTCCACATCGGAAGTTGGTAGTTGTTCACTTCCGAGTATAGACATCCAACCAAGACAGCTGCATCTTCTTTGAGTTTTAGCCCAAACCGGTGCACTTCAAAATATGTCTGCCGTATAAAACTAGGCCGGACCATTTTTCTCTTTTAACACTTGCAGTGATTATTAAAAAAAAAGTATATATATAAAATAAAGCATATGTACTAAAAACTGAGTTTTAAAAATAAATAAATAATAAAGGGGGTCCTTGATGAAAATATTTTTATTTAATTATAGTTTGCTTATATCTAGAATCTAAAGAAAAGCCTTAATTAATTTTTAAAATTAACTTTTTTATCCTGAAAATTGATTGAATTTTTTTAAAGAGGAGTTTTGTTTTTAATAAAAATATTTTTTTAAAGTTTATTTTTTAAAATTTTTACCACTCACCAATGTCATTTAACCTTAAAGTAAAAATTAATTAAAAAAAAAAAGAATTAATTGCATATTATTTGAAATTTTTATAGCGTTATGAATATATAAAAAAATGAAAATAAAACAAAATTAGTTTATTTTTTAAAGCTTGGATTAATAATAATAATGATAATAATACTAACATTGGTTTGAGGTCAGAGTTGATAGCTTTTGTAGGTGGAGGCACGAAATATCATGAAACAATCACTACGACGACGACGGTAGTAGAAAGGCCAAGGCGGCGGTGGTGGCGACTACGACTACGGTGGCGGCTTTTTCACTCTCTGGACCTTGTAACTACTGGATGTTTACTTTTCTCTCTGATCTGATGTACTGTTGGCATTTTACAGGTAAATGACAGTTTATTCTTTTAAAACTTCCCTAGCATTAGTCGTCTAACGATTGTTGGGACGGTCACATAAGTTTTAGACAAAATGCGGCTTTGTTGTTGTCTTTCTTTAGGGTCACATGGTGATTTTTATTTTGATGGTTGTTGTTTTAATATATCTGTCCCCTTAGCTGTTTGAATGCATTGCACGTTTTGTGATTACGGCACTGATATGTAAATGCTGCACTTCAAAACACGAATCAGTATTTGTTTTTATTTACATATAGCTATTTATTCGTGGTCTTTCTATATCGCAAGTGTTGCTTGTAAGCTCTCTGTGCCAGGGTGGTTGTTAAGAATGAAGAGTACTATTAAGAAAATAAAGGGTAAAAATCGCACATTAAAAAACGGTCTATAAGAATTATTATACTCAATGGGATTTGATATATATCAGCTGGGACACACAAAAAGAAACAGTGGCACCCTTTTATTTGAATTAATTCCTTTTCTTTTTGATGTTAACGGACTTTTTATTTACGAACCATCACTGCTACGACGACGACTGTTAGTCGCCCTTTAAAAATGTTTAACATTCGAGTTTGATGTTTTCCCGTATCAAATTTCGCTCGTTTTAATTTGATTTTTAAAAAAAGTATTTTATGTCCACGTTTTATTAGAGTTTCTGTTTAAAGACAACTGTCTTAGGATAATATCTAGTTTTGGTTTAATATTATCTTTGAGTCTGTTTCACATAGAGAAAGCGAGTGTGTGTGTGTGTGTGTAGCGAGTTGTCATCCGACCACAATGAAGAACTACTACTAAAATTCCTTAGCAGACTCTGACATTTTTAGCCACAGCGAACACCTGTGACAAAACTAAAACACTTTTATTTTTATATTGTCACCAATGTTTATTTACCGATTCATACACTAACGATGTTGTAACTTTGGCTTATTTAATTTGTTTCTTAAATCTTTAAATAAAGTCTGATATTAACAATCTGAAGAAAAAGAACATGCGAATTTAAGACAACTATTTGCAAAAGAGAAAGTAGCGAGCATGGATTCCAGTTAATCTTGAAATCGCAGGGAAAAAATGCCAATAAATTTTATATTCTCTTCGGAAAAGACTTGGGAAAAGATTTATTTTTACGTCCACTACAATCTGCATGTTTTTCCCCCCAAGATAAAACAAAAAATCAAAACAAACCAAAAAAAAACAAACATTGTTTTTATTATTATTTATTATTGTCAGGTAAATAGTTACAGCGCGAAAAATTATTTCGAAAATTTAAATTTTTATCCATTTAATTTACTAGACTACTCGCAAACCAGTTGGGGTTGTTCTCCTTTAACAGCGGTTCATGATGATATTGATACTTCAATCTAGGGCGGAATGAAGGATTCTAGTATTTATCTAATAATTGTTAAGAATTTATATGATTAAAAAATTTTAGAAAAAATATTGAAAAAGACATTCAGTGCGGACACAGACCCCACAAAATTATCGAAATCAAGAGTGGAAATTGCTTTTAAACATTAGGTGTATTGCCCGAATAAAAATCTCGCTATGAGTTACAGAACAATAACATGTACAACACATACGTACACACGTAAATAATTTAATTGATATTTATATTTGTGCCAAGAAATGGCATTGTATTCGAAAATTTTTGTGGTAAATCTTTGTTTTTGCTAAAAAAAAAAAAGAAAAAAAAAGATAGTGGTATGTAATATAATAGTTTCGGAATTGTATATAGTATTTGCAGAAGGAATTAATTTGTTATATATATATATATATATATATATATATATATATATATATATATATATATAATATAATCATTCAAAGAAAGTTGTAATGTGTTAGTTATTACTTGAGAAAAGAGTTGTATTTCTTCAAGTGATTCTGTCTACAAAAACCAAAAGAAGAAAACAGCCATCATCGCAGAAATTTGGGCCAGATGATATCACCATGAAGAAATTAATAACAAGAGTGCTATTGACAATTTTATTATTGTTCTTATTCGTAGTTTTTTTAAAATTTTTTAAAATCATTGTCATTATTTTTCGATATAATGACATAATTTGTGTTTATTCTTGCATCACAGAAATATTAAAATTTGAAACGAGAAAAAATGGTATGGTACTCTTGCAAGTTGTTGTTTGGTACCGTGTAAAACGAAATTTTTGTGATACTTTAACTTTAAGAAATTGAAATAATGATTTAAAAAATGACTATGATAGATTATAGATTAAAAAAAATAATAACCAGATCAAAATTATCTATCGTTTTCAATTATGTATTTAATAGTAACACAAATGTGTCTCTTAAGATGTTTTTTGACAGTACTTTTTGTTTTAAGTTGAAAAACACGCGAAAAAAAAAAAAAAAGATTAAAAATTGAGAAGAGATTTGAAGAAATTATCTTGAAGTAAAATGAAAAACTATTTTTTAAAATTTAACAATTAATAGTAATTATAAAACAACTCCAAAATATAACAAAAAGTGCGAATAAAATTAAAAAAAAAAAAACGATGTAAAAATCAGTGCTGTATATTTAATTTTATTTCCCATATTTGAACCATAACACAACACTTTTTGGTTGTCTTTTTTTATTTTGTGTTTAGGAGAACGGATATAAATATCACTCAGTAAATAGAAAAATAGTCTTGAGATTTATTTATTTATTTTCTATATGGAAGAAAAAAAAAGCCATTAAAAATGATAAGAGATGTGGTTATAGTCACATGACAAGAATTCTTGTTATAAAAAAATGTACAGAAAAATAAATAAACAATTTTGTGATTCTTGATATTAAAGTGTTACATATGTAAATTTCGTTTTTTTTTTAATTTGTTTATTTTGTTTGTGTTTGAAATACTTATTGCTGTCAAAAGTTTAAATGATACTTATTTACAATATGAGATTAGTTAAAAATGTGTTTAAGCTTTCTTAAAACCTGGACCAAGGTGTTTATTATTTGCCAACATCTGCAGAACTTAGAATTGTCTTGTCAGTAATTATTTTAAAATAAAACAGGAAATTCTTTTTCTTTCCTTTGTATTTATTTATTTATTTATTTATATAAACCTGTAAATGAATGAATACACAAAACCAAATAAATTGAATAAAACAAAACGGTATTTGATTCTTTGTGCTGTTAAAAAAACT
>CM042157.1:80998587-81018587 GCA_023376005.1 Doryteuthis pealeii
CAGGTGGTTTGTTGAAAAAGTTCCAAGTCATCCGAACAAATCAACCGTAAACACATTGTTACACATATAGATTTAGATCAGTGGTTTCCAAACTTTTTCCAGGCTGCCAACTTACATCCCTAGCAACCACCACCCCCTAGCAACCGCCCCCTTCATGCACTTGTACAATAAATACACACATCTTTCTTGGTATTAGGTCTTCTGCCAATTTAAAACAAGAAATCTAAAACTAAAATGGTGATCATCAGAGATGCTGATAGGTACGCGTCCTGTGTCCCTGACGCACAAAAATCTAAAAGGACGCAGTAAAATCATATCCATGTGTCCCAGTGTTTTTCTTTTCTCTTCCCTCACCATTTCAAACTAACTGTAAATACATTTCAATAGTTTCTTAGAAATGAATTACACAGGATAGGTTACAAAGTAGGTGTTAGATGGCTTTAGTTGTTCCTCCAGATCATAAATAAAAACCCTACAGTTTATTAAGAAACTTTAGTTGAGACCCATAAATTTTCCCGGGGACTCATTCAAAGCAAATATGCGCATTCCAGGACACACTAAATTAAAAAGCTATCAGCATCATGCTTAGTGAAATACCACTTAGAAGATAAAAACATTAAAACATGAGAGAATGTCACTTAAGAGTTCGTCCTTGCTTCTCCAGTAGTGTCTAACATGTCTGTTCCTCTTACTCTGATGGTTTGTGTGATAGGGGGTAAGTGGCCATACAGCTGCTTTTTTGTGGGGGTGCTGCTTCAAAGATTTGTTCAAAACAGCATGCAGCATCCTGCTGATGGGAATCTAGCTTTTTTCCGAGTGTTTTATTAGGGTCCAAGTGGTGCAACCATACAGTAGTACTGACACGGCCACAGCTTGGATGAATTCTCACTTTATCTTATCAGAAATCACATTTCTATATGATAGATAATCTGTCTATGGCAGTCCATGCCTTTACTATGTGTATATTGTCATTGCTTTCTGTAGATGAGATATTATTACCTAGGTTTGTGAACTGGTTTACTAATTTTAGAGGCTTACCATCCAGTAGTCATGGATTGATTTTAACAAAGATTTTGTAAAAAAAAAAGTTCCTTAATTCTGTTAACCAACTGTCACCTCCATCCTAGGGGGTTGGCTAGTTGGTTGGATTTTACAGCATGTCAACCCTTGTTGGGTTATTTTATGCCAAAGATGTTTTTGTTTTATTCATTGTTGTTGGGTATTCAATTTTTTTTCCAAACTCAATTTAAAAAAACCCACATTTTTTATCTATTTAACCCATGGATAGGATCTTAGCAGGTACTACCACTTTGGGTCAGTCAGAGTGGACCTGGGAGTAATGGCGATATAGTGGTACTCCACACTCCCCAGAGCTCCAGAATTGGAACTTCACCATTAGATGCAGTTTAACATCATACCCAGGACACTAAGACCCTCAGCTACCACCTCATATATGACTTAAGGTCATATTCAAGACACTAAGACACTGCCTTCTGAAAAAAAAAAGGCTGACTTCTGATTTAGGTTGGAAAATTAAAATCAAAAGTTTTTTGGTGGTCCCCAATGACAGTTTAACTACAGTCTATGAATTAACATTTTGCAAATTGCGTTACGGTTTTAGGGGATTAAGGTTGTTTTTAATTACGTATTGCTTAAAAAGAATAAACAACAAAAAACCCAAATTACTATACATTTAATGTTGAAAAATATTTTTTTTAAACTAAGTTTAATTGAAATGATACATTGCAATACTAACACAAACAACTGTCTCAATAATAGATTCAATAATTAATTTCAATGGTTAATTAAATGTATAGTAATTTTGTTTTTTGTTGTTTATTTTTTTTAAGCAATACGTAATTAAAAACAACTTTAATCCCCTAAAACCGTAACCCAATTCGCAAAATGTATTAAAATTAATTAATAGACTGTAGTTAAACTGTCATTGGGGACCACCAAAAACTTTGCACGGACAATTTCAAAATGGCTACTGGCTTGTTTCAAAGTGAAAGTCAGTTGGCTAAATTCATAGCATAAAATTATCTGAAATGAACTTAATTGTTATTAAGAACACATTTTATGATATTTTTGTGTGAAAGCATGCAGTTGTATTGTTTTCGAAAAAGTTTCTAAGATTTGTTTATTTTGCACGGAGACTTTCAAAATAGCTACCGGCTTGGTTCAAAGTGAAAGTCAAGGGAGGTTACTCTAATTGCCTTATTTGCAAGGAATTTTGACAACTAAAGGTGAAAATTACCTCAGCTGTTTTTCTCTCATCTTAGTTTCTGTTGATTTTTATTGCAACATTCAGATCATTTCCTCTCTGATCATTTGAATAAGCAATGTGAATTATTCTGCTATCATTACCCTAATTCGTTTCTCTTATTCATCTGTTTTTTTTTTTTGTTGCTTTTTCTTTATTCTGCACAGCTCATTAAACTAATTAGATAATTATTTGGGAAGAAAATAATTTTGTGAAAGAATCAGTAAACAGAAACTTCTTAATAATAAAAAATGTTGAGAAACGTGTCACGAAGAAAAATAAAATTTAACTTTTTTTTTGTGAGTAGCCATCAGCTTTTTTTTTTTTTTTTCTTGAGTAATTGAAAAAGTTATCACAGTTTTTTTTTGGTTTTAATTTAATTTTTTTAAAGGAAATAATGGCCAATTTTACATTTAAATGTATAATAAAATCGGACATTTTTTTTCAAACAACCTAATAATAATAGCACTGAGATCTTTTAATGAAAAATATTTTTTTTATTGTACATAATTGGATGCCATAATAGTTGAACAGACTTTGGCATGAAATACCCCAACAAGGGTTGACATGATACATTTTTGTACTGTATATAATTGGAGACCATGTTAAACTGATTTTGGCATAAAATAACCCAACAAGGGTTGACATGATACATTTTTGGACTGTATATAATTGGAGACTATAATTGTTAAACTGACTTTGGCATAAAATAACCCAACAAGGGTTGACATGATACATTTTTGTATTGTATATAATTGGAGACTAATCGTTAAAACTTTGGCATAAAATAACCCAATAAGGGTTGACATGATATATTTTTGTATTGTATATAATTGGAGACTGATTGTTAAACTGATTTTGGCATAAAATAACCCAATAAGGGTTGACATGATACATTTTTGGACTGTATATAATTGGAGACCATAATTGTTAAATTGACTTTGGCATAAAATAACCCAATAAGGGTTGACATGATACATTTTTGGACTGTATATAATTGGAGACTGTAATCGTTAAACTGACTTTGGCATAAAATAACCCAACAAGGGTTGACATGTTGAAAAACCAACCAACCAACCAACTTTTAAAATTTTAAAGATGCATGTTTAGAATATGAGGCCAGTTAAGAAATTGTATAGATCCTTTTTACATTATCGATAAAATTATTCTTATTTAATTAAGATTTTATCAGAATGATCTCTTAAATTTTCTCTTTACTTAGACTGCCGGCTTCAAATGTCCCCTTACTTTTTTTGCTTATTTTTTCTCACTTTGTTGTTAACAGATTTCTCTGTGGATTAGGTTATTTTCTTTATTTGCTACAAGCAAGGTTACTCAATGGTGCCTGGGATAAAATATCTTTTGAGATCATCATTTCAACTCAATTTTTATTCATAAATACATTGTTTACTTTTTTAAATAGATCTTTCATAATATTTGCTTTAAAAAAGTGTTTTCTAATGAGAGCGAAAGCTCCACATTCTGGTTGGATTTTACGGCATGTCAACCCTTGTTGGGTTATTTTATGTCAAAGATGTTTTGTTTTATTTATTTTTGTTGTGTATTCAATTTGTTTTCAAAGTTAATTCTTTCTTAAACACATTTTTTGTAAACTCATTTTTTGATCTATTTTTTTTAAACACATAAATGGGACCCTAACTGATACTACCTTTCTGGTTCAGGTGGACCTGGGAGTAATGGCAATGGAGGAGTACTCCACATGCCCCAGAGCTCCAGAATTAGAACTTCACCATTTAAATGCAGTTTAATGTCATACCCAGGACACTAAAACCCACAGCCACTGCCTTCTAGCACATATGATAAAAAGGGTTTGGGATTTGCCATAAAGGCAATAGGGTTGGGACAATCATATAGATGCTAGGGCTTAAGATGACCAATTTAAGTAAGGGCCAAAGTGGAGTGTTGCATGGTATGGACTGCACAGCTACCGTTCTTAAGCATCACAGGTCGCCACCTACGGCCAGTAGTTGGCCCTAATGGGAGGATTTTACCTGTCTGTAGAGGTGCAGTTGCCGTATTCTACAGATCCATCTGACAGGTTGGTGATAGGGATGGATGATGAGAGAGAGAGAGTCAAAGCAATATGTGCTGTTGACACCTCATGATGATAATGATGATGATGATGTTTTATCTATGCGATTAATATTGCCCAGTAAATTAATAGCATCGATAAGGCAGGAGATAATTTTGCTGGATCAATATTTGTGATAGAAAATAAATGTTATATTTCTTCAAAATATTCAGACTTAACAATAATTATTATTAATTTGCATGATGTAAAAATATTGTGCACATTGACTTATGAACACTATTACCAATCTTTTTACCAAAGTTTTTACACGATCTACAGACAGGAGTGTGATAAAAGTGGCCAGTCAGGCGTCTATATAGTGTGAGATGTAGTCATGTGAGAAGATGTTATTTTATGAGAAATTTACATTGTTTTTTCAATTTTTTATACCCCCCCCCACACATATATATATATCTTCCTTTCAAAGATAAATATTGCTCTGTTTATAATCTAAAAAGATTATTATACATTGAGCTCTCTGTAGTGATTTAAAGATTCCCTGTATTTGTACATACTGGATCATACAATAATAATACAGTGTGTCTTTGAAATCACATATAGAATCATCCCTTACTACCAAGTTTTGGATACCTCACATATATATATATATATATATATATATGTATGTGTGTGTGTGTGTGTGTGTGTGTGTGTTAAGTTGTCTCTTTTATCATATTTATGAAACATTTAGAAGACGCAACAAACTAAAATAACAAAACTTACAAACTACTGTTTTTTAGGGGTCTTTTTTTCCATATGAATGAATACCCTGATGAAGGTTTCCTAAGCAAATTGAAACATTATAAGGTCGGCTCCAACATTAAAATATTCATTTGAACACCTTGTTGTTTTTTCAATTCTTTATATACTTATATATACACACACATATACACTCACAGATATATATATACATACAGGGTGTCCCAGAAGTTACACGCCATCCTGGTTTTCAAAAATACACCTTTATTGATTTTAAATCACTGTTATTGAGAATAATTATAATAAATGCTCAAATTGAGAGATAGAAAATTAATTGTGTCAATTACTATCTATGAATATGTTTTTGAAATAACTAAAGGTGTTGTTTTTCAAAACCTGGATAATACATGACTTCTGGGACACCCTGTATATATATATATATATATATATATATATATATATATATATATATGTGTGTGTGTGTCTCTCTCTCTCTTTATTTATATATATATATATATATATATATATATATATATAAGAAGATGTTATTTTATGAGAAATTTACCTTGTTTTTTCAATTTTTTATATACTTACACACACACACACACATATATATACCTTTCAAAGATAAATATTACTCTGTATATAATCTAAAAAGATTATTATACATTGAGCTCAATTAATATCTATGAATATGTTTTTGGAATAACTAAAGGTGTTGTTTTTCAAACATGTGTATATATATAATATATATATATATGTGTGAGTGTGTGTGAGTGTGTGTCTCTCTCTCTCTCTCTCTTCTTTATATATATATATATATATAGACATATTTTATTTTAAGATAGATCAATAAATGTGTATCTTGAGATGTAGTTATTAGTTGAATTTTGATCCTAAATTTCACCACATATGAATATTTGATATGTGTGATTAATGTTCCCTACTGAATTAAGACAAAGAATAAGATTATGTTGCAAGATCAATATTTGTTTTGTAAAATAAATGTTTTTTATTTCATCCTTTTGACTGTGGACTTTTATTGATTTACCTTCTGTTATTTGTACTTTAAAAAGAAATGATTGTATAGTGGCATACTATACTCTAAGTGTGCTCATAGCGCAACTCAGCCCTAAGAATGCACCGACTGCAACTCTGCAGAGGGGTAAGACCCTCCCCCAATGGGGCTACCTGTTGGTTGTAGTAGGTGATCTGTAATGCTTAAGGATCGAACCCTGGTAGCTGACCAGTCTATAATATGCAAAGCTCCACTTTTGCCCTTACTTAGGTTAGACAGGCTGGTGGAGAGGCCGCCTACAATCAATTGGCTGGTCACGTCAAGCCCTAACACCTATACAAATTGCCCAAACACTATTGCCCTTATGGCAAGACCCAAACCCTTTTTATCATGTATGTGCTAGAAGGCAGTGGCTGAGGTTCTTAGTGTCCTGGGTATGACGTTAAACTATGATGGTGAAGTTCCTGTTCTGCAGCTCTGGGGAATGTGGAGTACCCCTTCATCACCATTACTTCCAGGTCCACTCTGACACGGAGTGGTAATACCTGTTAGGGTCCCATCTATAGGTCGATTAGAAAAAATTGGGTTTAAAAAAAATTTAGTTTAAATAATTAGTACACATCAAGAATGAATAAAACAAGAACATCTTTGGCATAAAATAACCCAACAAGGGTTGCCACCCTGTCGGCTGGGGCGTTAGAATGCACCGACTGCACTCTACAGAGGGGTAAGACTCCCCCAATGGGGCTACCTGTTGGCCGAGTGTGGCGACCCGTGATGCTTAAGGATAGAACCCAGGTGGCTGAGCAGTTCATGACATGCAATACTCCACTTTGGCCCTATCTTGGGCTAGATGGGCGGTCGGAGAGGCCCCCTCCGATCAATCGGCTGGTCACGTCAAGCCCTAGCACCTATATGATTTTCCAACCCGATTGCCCTTATGGCAAGCCCCAACCCCTTTTTATCATATGGGTGCTAGAAGGCGGTAGCTGAGAGTCTACATGTCTGGGAATGATGTTAAACTCTATCTGATGGTGAGTTTTGGAGGTTTGGAGAATGTGGAGCACCCCTTCATCACCATTGCTCCCTGGTCCACTCTGACCCGAAGTGGTAGTACCTGTTAGGGTCCAATCTATGCGTTGAATAGAAAAACATGAGTTGATAAACAAAATTGTATTATGCATTAAGAATGAATTTATTTCACAACTTTGTCGGCATTAAATGACCCAACAAGGGTTGACATGCCATAAAATCCAACCAACTAACATAGTGCAACTGAGAGCCAGAATTGGAGGCCAATTGAAAATTAAGTTTTATATTTTTGAAAATACTTAAAATAACAATCTGACCAATACCTGAGGATGATATGATGTGTTGAAAGTTAAATAAATGAAAATATGAAATATTGTTGTGGACGCTGATAAGTATTAAACAAAACAAATAGGTAATTAAGATTTCTGGTAAAAGATATGATCTACATAATGTCATATCTGCTGTTTAAGACTTTTTTGACCAATGGGATCCAAGCACTACAACAATAGAAGTGCCTGGACAGCAATGGGGCTATGTTGTAAAATAAACATTTCATGAGAGTATCTTGGTCAGCTTATGAACTTTTCAGCCGACCCTTTTAGTATATTTCCAGTGAAAGAGAGAAGAATAGAAGATACAATTATATTTTTTGACCAATGGGATCCAAGCACTGCAACACCGAATACAGGACTGTATTGTAAAATAAACCAAATTTGGTTATATTCCATGGGAGTATCTTGGTCAGGCAATGAACTTTTCAGCTGACCCTCATTGTATATTTCCAGTGAAAGGAGAGAAGAATAGAAGATACAATTATATTTAATGAATGGTATCCAAGCACTGCAACACCAATGGAAGAAGTGTGTAGACTGCAATTAGGACTGTATTGTAAAATAAACCTAATTTGGTTATATTCCATGAGAGTATCTTGGTCAGGCAATAAACTTTTCAGCCGACCCTCGTTGTATATTTCCAGTGAAAGGAGAGAAGAATAGAAGATACAATTATGTTTTTTAACGAATGGTATCCAAGCACTGCCACATTGATGGAAGAAGTGTGTAGACTGCAATTAGGACTATGTTGTAAAATAAACCTAATTTGGTTATATTCCATGAGAGTATCTTGGTCAGGCAATGAACTTTTCAGCCGACCCTCGTTGTATATTTCCAGTGAAAAGAGAGAAGAATAGAAGATACAATTATATTTTTAAAAATTTGTTTACAACATCTGCCGTTTCCAAGGTTCATTAATTTTTGTCTTTATTTACCGACAGAAAAGATGGCCGCCTTTTTGATCAATGTCTTAGCAATATCTATATTTCAATATCTATATTTCAATATCTATATTTCCTCCTTTTTGTTGGTAGGGTACCGCTGACTATTCGTCCTATCTGTAGTAGTTATCAAACCAAATCAAATTGATATATTGAAAAAAAAACAAGGAAAAAAAAACATACCGCCATTTCTTTAGTATATCTAATCACTCAAATAACTCGGAGATTGAACTGTTAGATAAGTCGAGCTGGAAAAAAAACTATTATAAAAGCCTGAAATACACTCAAAGATTCTTTCGAAATACTAGCTGAAGTACCTGTGCTTGGTAAGAGGTCCAGACTTGTTTAATTAAATGTGAATAATTATTTTAATGAGGGGAAATAATTTCATTTTTTTTCTTTGTTTATGAATTTAAATTTTGTATGCTTAGTCAATGATAGTGATAGCTATCTCAGCTTTTATTTTAGTGCATCCTGGGACACATATATTTGTTTTGAATGAGTCCCCGGGAAATTTGATGAGTCCCTACTAAAGTTTCTTAATAAATTGTAGGGTTCTTATTTATGATCTGGGGAAACAACTAAAGCTGTTTAACCCCTACCTTGTGATCTATCCTATGTAATTCATTTGTAAGAAACTATTGAAATGTATTTACAGTTAGCTTGAAATGGTGGGGGAAGAAAAAAAAACACTGGGATGTATATATATGATTTTACTGCATCCTTTTTGATTTTTATGTGTCAGGGACGCGTGTACCTATCGGCATCTCTGTGTGAATAATTATTTTGATGAGGGAAATAATTTTCTTGTTTCTTTTAAGTTTATGAATTTAAATTTTGTATGCTTAGTTATATCTTGCAGCAGCATGGTTTTCATTGATTATTGTTAATTGTTAGAGAATCCTTCAATGAACATTTTTTCCTAGTTTCAATCAGTATGTACTGTGTAAATTGAACTCAGAGATTGAACTGTTAGATAAGCCGAACTGGACAATAAAATTAATAGATTCCTTGATTCAAAATCCCCTATTATCCTTATGACAAGCCCCAACCCCTTTTATCATATGGGTGCTAGAAGGCGGTGACTGAGGGTCTACATGTCCTGGGAATGACGTTAAACTCTATCTGATGGTGAGGTTCCAGTTTTGGAGGTTTGGGGAATGTGGAACACCCCTTCATCACCATTGCTCCTGGTCCACTCTGGCCCAGAGTGGTAGTACCTGTTAGGATCCCATCTAGGGGTTAAATAGAAAAATGTATTTATAAAAAAATTGTATTATCATTAATTAATTTATTTCAAAACTTTATCGGCATTAAATGACCCACTGAGGTTGATATGCTGTAAAAAAAACCAAACCAAACCAAACTTGATTCAAAATAACAAGAATGCTGGAATAACAACATCCAAAATAAACTCTTCTTAATCAAACACACTCAGAGATGCTGATAGATACGTGTCCTGCATCCCTGGCGCACAAAAAGAAAATGCTCAATATATGAAAAACATACAGCAATATAATCAAGGCAATATAATCAAGGAAAATCATATAGGTTTTAGGGCTTTATACTATTGAAGTTAGTTAGTCTACTGTTGGTTTGAATAACAGCAACTAGTTAAGCACAACTGAACCAGCCAGTCAGTAAGTCTACTGTTGGTTTGAATAACAGCAACTAGTAAGCACAACTGAACCAGCCAGTCAGTAAGTCTACTGTTGGTTTGAATAACAGCAACTAGCTAAGCACAACTGAACCAGCCAGTCAGTAAGTCTACTGTTGGTTTGAATAACAGCAACTAGCTAAGCACAACTGAACCAGCCAGTCAGTAAGTCTACTGTTGGTTTGAATAACAGCAACTAGCTAAGCACAACTGAACCAGCCAGTCAGTAAGTCTACTGTTGGTTTGAATAACAGCAACTAGTTAAGCACAACTGAACCAGCCAGTCAGTAAGTCTACTGTTGGTTTAAATAACAGCAACTAGTAAGCACAACTGAACCAGCCAGTCAGTAAGTCTACTGTTGGTTTGAATAACAGCAACTAGTTAAGCACAACTGAACCAGCAGTCAGTAAGTCTACTGTTGGTTTGAATAACAGCAACTAGTAAGCACAACTGAACCAGCCAGTCAGTAAGTCTACTGTTGGTTTGAATAACAGCAACTAGCTAAGCACAACTGAACCAGCCAGTCAGTAAGTCTACTGTTGGTTTGAATAACAGCAACTAGCTAAGCACAACTGAACCAGCCAGTCAGTAAGTCTACTGTTGTTTGAATAACAGCAACTAGTTAAGCACAACTGAACCAGCCAGTCAGTAAGTCTACTGTTGGTTTGAATAACAGCAACTAGTTAAGCACAACTGAACCAGCCAGTCAGTAAGTCTACTGTTGGTTTGAATAACAGCAACTAGCTAAGCACAACTGAACCAGCCAGTCAGTAAGTCTACTGTTGGTTTGAATAACAGCAACTAGCTAAGCACAACTGAACCAGCCAGTCAGTAAGTCTACTGTTGGTTTGAATAACAGCAACTAGCTAAGCACAACTGAACCAGCCAGTCAGTAAGTCTACTGTTGGTTTGAATAACAGCAACTAGTTAAGCACAACTTAAGCAGTGCCAAGTTGGTATTTATAGAAATCAAGAATAGTCCATTCATGCATTTGGGTGATTCCATTCCCTGAGTTCTGATTGGCTGCTTGGTTTCTATGATATTGTGGATTTATAGATACCCTGTCATTCTGCAGTAGAATTGCAACAAGACGGGATTGTATTGAGTTACAACCGTTTGTTGCCGTGTCTTACCAATTCAACGGTAATTGGAACTTGTCTTGATTATTTTCAGACACAACCGGTTGATTGATCAGAGGGAGTCTCTCCAACTGCCCATGTAACCCTGTTAAAGGCCAAAATAGATGCAGTTTAATGTCATACCCAGGATACAGCGTTATGTTGTCTGCAAAGACGATTGCAGGAAAATCTTATAATATGGCGTAACTGAAACCAAGCGGAAATGTAAAGTTGATTCTGGTGTATCCGTTTTAAGAAGGGAACTGTAGCTAAGCATATTATTGGTTGGTTAAAGAGTTTAGATTCAACAGTTGCAGTGAAATATACAAATAGTTTAGTGCGAACAGAAGCCGTTAGGGTTGGGAGGCAGATAAGGTTACTGAGTACAAAGTGAAAAACAGGTCAAGATTTTTATAAAGTACAATCAGAATTATTGTACCAAGGACAAATATATATTTTTTTTGCCTTCTAATAATAATAATAATGTTAAAGAGAAAAGAATAAAGTTTATTTCATGTTTTTCTGACACAGAAAAATCTATGTGAGTCATTTGACGATTATTACTGTTATTTTATTTATTAATTTTTTTTTTAGGGGGTGGGTGGAGAATATGTGCATATGAGATGCTTGCCAAAAATTCTGAGAATATGACCATGAAAAGAAAATACTTACACTCACAATGAACTTCTATTTACTTTAAAGTAGTTCTTTTGGGTTGTTTACACACTTGGCTTACAGTGATTACTGCTCACAAAGGGTAGGGTCAAGTCTGTACTATTTTTATTTTTTAAATTTTCATGCAGTGATTACTAGGGTCAAGTCTGTACTACATTTTATTTTTTAAATTTTCATGCAGTGATTACTGCTCACAAGTCTGTACTACATTTTTATTTTTTTTTTCAACAAGGGTAGGGTCAAGTCTGTACTACATTTTTATTTTTTAAATTTTCATGCAGTGATTACTGCTCACAAAGGTAGGTCAAGTCTGTACTCACTGCTCACAAAGGGTAGGGTCAAGTCTGTACTACATTTTTATTTTTTAAATTTTCATGCAGTGATTACTGCTCACAAAGGGTAGGGTCAAGTCTGTACTACATTTTTATTTTTTAAATTTTCATGCAGTGATTACTGCTCACAAAGGGTAGGGTCAAGTCTGTACTACATTTTTTTTTTTAAATTTTCATGCAGTGATTACTGCTCACAAAGGGTAGGGTCAAGTCTGTACTACATTTTTTTTTTAAATTTTCATGCAGTGATTACTGCTCACAAAGGGTAGGGTCAAGTCTGTACTACATTTTTTTTTTTAAATTTTTGTTTTCGTGTGTTTAATTTAAAATCTCTGGTAGCTGTGTACATGTATCTTATGTAAGTATAATAGATAGTACAGTATCACCTACAAATAAGTACATACATACCAATATACTTAGCATTTAAACAACAGCAGGTACTGTAAGTAACATATATTACAATTAGTTGATTCAGCGTTAAATGACCCGAAAAAAAAAGGATGATATTCTGTAAAACGAAACAAACAAACAAACCAATATTCTTGGAAAAAAAATTAGTTTTCTTTTAAAATAAAAATACTGTATCTTGCTGTTTCCGACAGGTGTCTGAGGCTGCAGCCACACTTTTTGGATTATTTACACACGTGGCTTATAATGGGTGCTGCTCACAAAGAGTAGTGTCTAAAATCTGTACTACATTTTTTTGGTTTACTTTTTGGATTATTTTCACACTTGGCTTACAATGGTTGCTGCTCACAAATGGTAGTGTCAAAAGTCTGTACTACACTTCTTTGGTGATCTTTATAGAATTTAAAATTTTTTGGTAGCTGTGTACATTACATTATGTAAGTTTAAGAGATAGGTATATACAGTATCACCCATAAATAAGTAGATGCATACTAATATTCTTAAAAAAGTTAATTTCTTTCTAAACTAAATATACTGTATCCTGCTGACTCCTAGAAGTGTCCAAGGCTTGAGCCATACCTTTTGGTTTATTTTCATGCTTTGGCTTACAATGGGTGCTGCTCTTAAAGGGTAGGGTCAAAAGTCTGTACTACATTCTTTTTCTGTGCTGTTCAAAACCTGAAAATTTTGATAGCTGTGTACTTGTATATTATGTATGTATTTCTTCCCTCACCATTTCAAGCTAACTGTAGATACATTTCAATAGTTTCTTAGAAATGAATTATGCATGATAGTTTACAAGGTAGGAGTTAGATGGGTTTAGTTGGGATCCATAAATTTTTAGGGGGACTCATTCAAAGCAAATATGTGCATCCCAGGATGCACTAAATCAAAAAGCTATCAGCATCACTATATATATATATATATATATATATATATGCTCGCCTAATTAATTGATTATTAATTAATTAACTTTCAAAATTAGGTACGACTTCAATTAAGTACATATTCTCCCAAAAATTGTCGGCTAAAAAAAAAGCCATATCATAAACACATCGCTTGTGTATTTACTTCTCATATATATATATATATATATATATATATATATATATATATATGTATATATATATATAATGTGAAACTCTGGTTTCTGTTTTTTTTTTTTTAACCCTGTATCCAGTATTTCGGCCATTGGACCGGTCAGAGATTAATAATAGCGCGATCCCATTCTCCCAGGCAAAACCAACCCCTTGATTTAAAGGTGCAAGGCTGAGTTTATTACCCAGTGCCTGAGATACATCAATAGAGGAATGACTAAGGGATCCACAGCATTTTTTCACTAGCCATGCATGAGCTTCAGTTTGTTCGTAGCCCTCCACATGTCCTTGTGTCCAACTGGCATGCTAGGGGTGCCACTAAATAAATATGGAGTATACTTATATTTTGATTGCTGCATATTCATTTTTTTTTATAGTTGAAAACTTGTTTTATACAACAGTTGTTGTGCTCCCTGTATTTACTGTAGTTTCCATGGAAACAAATATTAGGCATTACTTTTGGAGCATCCCTTGTATATGTTCATAGTATGTGTAAGTCATTTTTTTTGTTTTGTAGTTGACAATTTGTTCATAACAAATGTGTTATCATACTCCCTGTATTTGCTGTAGTTTCCATGGAAACAAATAAGAGGCATTACTTTTGGGACATCCCTTGTAGATGTTTGTTATAAGTATTTTTTTTTTTTTGTAATTGAAATTCTGTTCTATACAAGAGTTATTATGCTCCCTGTGTTGTTTCCATGGTAACAAATAGAATGCATTACTTTTGGAACATCCCTTGTAGATGTTTATATTATGTGTAAGCCACAGCAGGAAGGACTTTGCCCCGTTTTAAAATGTTAAATTTTCTTTTTCTTCTTCTTCTCTGGCTTTGTTTATTGTAATGAACCAACTCAGTTTTGAGTGGTTAAATTGTTTGTCGTTTGCTCTCATGTAAGGGCGAAACCCTCCAAGTATATCATATTCAACAAATTATGTTATTCCGGCTAATCTTGTACGAGATAATATGCCTGGTTTACCGACTGATTTTCTCAGTAATAACATCTCTTTATTTGCTACTAGCAGTGGCTACTCTGCGTCGCCTGAGTAGAGGGGGATTTTTTTAAAGTTAAGCCCTCAAATCCATTATTACTGAATCATGAGTTGAATCCTCGTGGGATGCCTCATTTAAATCCCTATGTAAAAAAAAAAGCGCTAAGTGAAATAATTGCCACGTCCAGGATTTGAACTCGGGTCGACGGGTCCATTTCCCATGACTTTAACCATTATACCACGCGCTTTCCTATGCTCAATATATGAAAAACATGCAGCAATAATAGTGGTAATAGTAACAATTTAAGTAATGACATCGACTTTATTAAGTATTAGCAGCGGCTACCCGGCATCGCCTGGGTAGAGGGTGATTTTTTCAAGTTAGTCCCACAGATCCATTATTACTGAATTGTGAGTTGAATCCTTGTGGGATGCCCCATTTAAATCCTTATGTAAAAAAAATAAACCTTGCATTGATCCAGCCACTCTGAAAAGAAATGTTAATGTCTATTATCTAAAATATTAAATTTCAAAAAATCCATGCCGTTATCATTTAAATTTTATTTTTTAATTATCTTCACGAATATAAATCAAATCTCTATTATTTTTGCTCAAAAACTAAGCGATATTTAATGTGTATATATATTTACTTTGTCGTTGATTGTTTTATTTTCGAAGTTTCCTCACGACAAAATTTAATGCAAATTCCTTTATATATAGAATAGATGTCTTGTTGTTTCGACGTTCACCCTGGGTTGGTTGAACCAGCTCCATCCAACAAATTCATTGTATCCCGAATGAACAAGGTAGTTAGTGAATTCACAAAAAGAGTAACAAGGGAATAGGAAATTCACAAGCGTCCCCCAAACCCCACATGCATATGAGAATGAGAAAGGATTGAGGAATGAAGGAATATTAGAAGGAGGAGGAATGAATGTAAAAGAGTAGGAGGAAATTCAAGTTGGGAAAGAGAAAGAGAACTAAAAGGTGTCCTCAAGAGAAAAGGAAGGGATATTGGAAGGAGGAGGAGGAGGAATGAATGTAAAAGGGTAGGAGGAAATTAAAGTTGGGAACGAAAGAGAGAGAGAGAGAGAGAGAGAAAAGGAGAGAACTAAATGGTGTCCTCAAGAGAAAAGGAAAGAATATTAGAAGGAGGAGGAGGAATGAATGTAAAAGAGTAGGAAGAGATTAAAGTTGGGAACTAGAGAGAGAGAGAGATAGTCTAGAATTCTCTAGAGAAAAAGATGGAAAAAGAAAAGAAAGAGGAATAAAAGCAAAATGTAAAATAAAATTAAAGTTGGAAATAAGAATAAGAGAAAGTAATAAGTAGAAAAATGGAGATAGATAGATAGAGAGAGAGAGAGAGAGAGAGAGAGATAGAGAAAGAGAATAAAATAATGAAAAGCACTAAAAATGCGTCATGAGGAGAAAGATAAAGAATATCAAATGTAGGAGGGGAAAGATGCAGAAGAATAGGAAAAAAGGGCAAACTTGGGGGGTGGGTAATAATTAAAAGAAGAAAGAGAGAAACAAAAATAGAGGAAGGAGATGCCTTGTAAAATACATCTATAAGATGATTGAGGGGGAAGTCATCAGCATTGTTATATCCTTGGGATCATTGGAAATTTCTGGTCTTTCAACAACGGATTTCCTCGCCCAGGGGACCAATCGGGGTTGATCAAATCCCGACCCTTCCCTCTCGGCACATGACCTCGCCTCTTGATGACCATAGTTTTATTGTACTGGTCATCTGACCTCCAGCCAATGGCAATAGAGCTCTCCTTATTTATATTACATTCATTTTATTACTAGAGTTTGGTCTTACTACCAGGAAGAACGGTTGTTTTAAGTTTTTTTTTTTTAACCCCTCTTTTTTTTTTAAAAAAATTTTACCATTTTTTAAATTTCTATTTATTTATTTTTTTCCTTATTTACAAGAGAGGGGTTTTCTCTTCCCATTTTTTTCTTTTTACTGTATTTTTTCTCTAGATTGATGCTGTATTTACCAAGATATAAATGAACAATGAATGGAACATTCATTTTTTCAGAATACAAGGTGTGTCAAAAAGTACAAAAATCTCGATACTTTTTTGGCACACCTTGTATATATATATATATATATATATAATATATATGAGAGGGAGAGAAAGAGAGTGAGCGAGGGAAAATGAGAGAGAGAGAGAGAGGGGGGGGTAAGAATGCCCTGGTTAAAAAGCAAAACTCTGTTCCCTTTTATGGTAAGCTTGTTTTCAAAAATCCTGTTTTGGGTCTCCCTAGCAAGTTTAACCAACTATTGCACCAGATAACCCTAGCACGTGCCACCCTTGTCCAGATGAGACCCGACCCTTCTGGTCTGCACTGAGATACATTTTACTTAAAGTCTCTTCTGTTTTCCTTATCGCGTTTTTATTGTCCAGACGCAATAATCTTAAATGATTTACAGCAGCACCGCCCCTTTCTCATAGGAGATGCCCATGTTTGCCGCAAATTTTCCACAGACAAAATGACAAGTGTAAAAAAGCTGTTGATTCCTGACAATAATGGAGACGCCCTTTGGATTTTTTACTAGAGCCCCTTTAGCCGGGTTGTGGTTCTAATACCACTGGATGTCAGACCAATCTGCTTTGAGTGACCCTACCAGGAACTTATGTTCCCAACGGCATGGCTCTGACACTACCAAGTTTACATTGCCCTGCCGAAATGAGGAAGGGTTGGACTTTAGAAACAATATGCTAGATGGACGTTGAAGAAAAGAGTTTCCTTTGCACTTCTACAGGTCTTTTTTTCGTTCTGCAACACTCCAATTAGCTCTTACTTAGGCTAGGCAAATGGTAGGAGAAGCCGTCTCCGATCAAACAGCTGGTCACGTTAAGCCCACGAACCTATATGATTGTCTCAACCCTATTGCCCTTATGGGAACCCCCAACCCTTTTTATCATATATGAGCTAGAAGGCAGTGGCTGAGGGTCTTAATGTCCTGGGTATGACGTTAAACTCTATCTGATAGTGATGTTCCTGTTCTGGAGCTCTGGTGACTGTGGAGTATGGCTGATAATCTGAAAAACTGGTTTAGATATTTGCAAAAGTGGTGCAGCCATACAGTAGCACTGATCCAACTATGGCTTGGAAGAATTGTCGCTTTAACTTGTCAGTGAGATCGGATTTCCATATAGCTGATAATCTGAAAAACTGGTTTAGATATTTGCACTTAATGTTGCTGGGAAAGTGGTGCAGCCATACAGTAGCACTGATCCAACTTGGCTTGGAAGAATTGTCACTTTAACTTGTCAGTGAGATCGGATTTCCATATGGCTGATAATCTGAAAAACTGGTTTAGATATTTGCACTTAATGTTGCTGGGAAAAGTGGTGCAGCCATACAGTAGCACTGATCCAACTCTGGCTTGGAAGAATTGTCACTTTAACTTGTCAGTGAGATCGGATTTCCATATAGCTGATAATCTAAAAAACTGGTTTAGATATTTGCACTTAATGTTGCTGGGAAAAGTGGTGCAGCCATACAGTAGCACTGATCCAACTCTGGCTTGGAAGAATTGTCACTTTAACTTGTCAGTGAGATCGGATTTCCATATAGCTGATAATCTAAAAAACTGGTTTAGATATTTGCACTTAATGTTGCTGGGAAAAGTGGTGCAGCCATACAGTAGCACTGATCCAACTCTGGCTTGGAAGAATTGTCACTTTAACTTGTCAGTGAGATCGGATTTCCATATAGCTGATAATCTAAAAAACTGGTTTAGATATTTGCACTTAATGTTGCTGGGAAAAGTGGTGCAGCCATACAGTAGCACTGATCCAACTCTGGCTTGGAAGAATTGTCACTTTAACTTGTCAGTGAGATCGGATTTCCATATAGCTGATAATCTAAAAAAACTGGTTTAGATATTTGCACTTAATGTTGCTGGGAAAAGTGGTGCAGCCATACAGTAGCACTGATCCAACTATGGCTTGGAAGAATTGTCACTTTAACTTGTCAGTGAGATCGGATTTCCATATAGCTGATAATCTGAAAAACTGGTTTAGATATTTGCACTTAATGTTGCTGGGAAAAGTGGTGCAGCCATACAGTAGCACTGATCCAACTATGGCTTGGAAGAATTGTCACTTTAACTTGTCAGTGAGATCGGATTTCCATATAGCTGATAATCTAAAAAACTGGTTTAGATATTTGCACTTAATGTTGCTGGGAAAAGTGGTGTAGCCATACAGTAGCACTGATCCAACTATGGCTTGGAAGAATTGTCACTTTAACTTGTCAGTGAGATCGGATTTCCATATAGCTGATAATCTGAAAAACTGGTTTAGATATTTGCACTTAATGTTGCTGGGAAAAGTGGTGCAGCCATACAGTAGCACTGATCCAACTCTGGCTTGGAAGAATTGTCACTTTAACTTGTCAGTGAGATCGGATTTCCATATAGCTGATAATCTGAAAAACTGGTTTAGATATTTGCACTTAATGTTGCTGGGAAAAGTGGTGCAGCCATACAGTAGCACTGATCCAACTCTGGCTTGGAAGAATTGTCACTTTAACTTGTCAGTGAGATCGGATTTCCATATGGCTGATAATCTGAAAAACTGGTTTAGATATTTGCACTTTATGTTGCTTGGGAAAAGTGGTGCAGCCATACAGTAGCACTGATCCAACTATGGCTTGGAAGAATTGTCACTTTAACTTGTCAGTGAGATCGGATTTCCATATAGCTGATAATCTGAAAAACTGGTTTAGATATTTGCACTTAATGTTGCTTGGGAAAAATTCTCTGGTTTGTATTCTTGTGTGCACGTTTGGTTTCAAGCTGAGGAGTTCACAGTTGGAATATTGTTTTGCCTTTGAGAAATCCACTGTAGAATTGGATCTGAGAAGGAAACTAATTGCTTGATTTGAGATACATCCGGGCATGAAAAGCAACAGGTGTTTTTCTTGATAGCATGCAGCCTCCCCCTTTTTTTTCTTTTTTTTTTGTTGTTGTCATTTTATGGATTCTCTCAGGGAGCTTGTAAAGGTGTCGATATCTGAAGGATTACTTGTGTAAAGACATTTAAGAAAATGGAAAAGGGAGCTGCTGAAAAGTTCTCAGCCCCACCAATGAAATTTTATTGAATTTTTCAATAAAATTTCTTTGAAGGTTTAAGAAAGTGGAAAAAAATTTGTGGAGGCTAAACTAGAAAATATAATTCTAAAACTAATCTATCTCAGTCTATTCATATCTATCAATCTCAGTCTATTCATATCTATCAATCTCAGTCTATTCATATCTATCAATCTCAGTCTATTCATATCTATCAATCTCAGTCTATTCATATCTATCAATCTCAGT
>CM042157.1:81023587-81034456 GCA_023376005.1 Doryteuthis pealeii
ACTTGCAACCGGAGGGTGCATATATTTGCTAGTTTTAATATAAATTTGATTTCAATATATCTTAATAGAAACTTGATTGTAATACATTCTAATAGAAATTGTACATAGCATAATAAGAATATTTCACTCAATATTCAAAATTTGTACTTTAAATCTAACAACATTGGCTGCTTTGATACTTTTAAGTTGATTAGGTCAATAAATGATCAAAATTCAATAAAGCGTAATTGCTGTCAACAGCTATTGAGATTCAAAACTTCAAATAGTTACTGCCTAACTGCTACAGTGCATGCGTGAACATCTTAGCAGATAAGTGTGTTCTTCAGTGGTCAGAACTGTCCGTGTTAACTATGTTGGGGGTCAGGAAAATATGTTTATTTTTATCTATGGAGTTAAGTCAGGGAGAACCATTTTGTGTTTGGTCATAGCAATCACGTGATGTGCCCAGTAGTTTTGGCGTTCAGATTCAATAGACACCTCCGGACCAGTCCCACGACCAGTTGACCAGAAATTATCTCTGAGAGGATTGATTCAAATAAAAGATACCAGATATCCTCAATTTCCCTCTCAATCAGAGTGATAGGTCTCTCAAACCTAACTCTCTAATTGTCTATCCTTTATTATTGATCAGGGATCACCAAACTTTTTTCACAGTGGGCTGGATAATTGAAAAAAATAATGAGTGCAGGCCATATTATTATTGTGTTCAATACTTGCTAGCCAGAATGAAAGCTCTGAGAAAAAGATGTAAAACAATGAAAGCTAAGCATAAAAAAAATCTTCCACAACCGACTTTTCATTTTGAATTGAATGGATACATTGTTGCCATGTTTGCCACAATACATTGTCGCAATTTTGACCGGATGATAAACAGACAATATTAGATACATATACAAGGTAGGATCTTAAGTATTCGTTCTCAAAAAAAAATATTTAGAAAAAAAGAAAAAAAAAAAAAAAGAAGAGAAATTGCAGTTATTTGCCCATTTCACTCATAACATAAAGAAGGGGGAAGGGAGGAGAAAGGAGAAAAGAAGAAGAGGAAAAAAAAGAAGAAAAAAAAAAAAGAAAGTATCACCACGCAAAAAAACAAACTTAAGCACGTCCATTTCTGATTTTCATCTCTGATGATAAAGTTTCTTTGAATCGATAAGACAAAAAAACATCTTTTTGTTTTTATTTTTTATACGCATTGTATTGCCTTCAAATTTTAATATTTTATAACATACTTAACAATGCTTCAAGCAAATTACCAATTACTTTTAAAACATTATCAAAGAATGCAACATTAGCAGAAAAGTTTAGTGAGATTTGTGAAACTGAAGTTTGCCATTCAAGATATTGTCAATGTTTGGTTTGGAATTGCTTCATCCAATCATAAGAATTGCTTTCAAATGTTTATGAAGATTTAGTAAACTCAATATGATATTTAGATTTAAATGGCATCAAAACGTCTCGTGTTCCGTACGTTTTAACAAACAAATTGAAGTACCGTCGGTGGGGCTGATAAAATGCTGTAGTTCGGTGACCCCTGTCAGCCTAAGTGATTTACAGTAAAAAATGCCCCCAAAAAACAACTAAAAATTAAGATGTAATAAAATGCTAGTCAAAATTAATGACAATGCTTCATCTAAGAAATTGGAATGCTAATTCTATATATTTAAGTGTGTAGTCCAAAACCCTTGCAGAAATAACAAGCAGGTTTTGTTGGTTGGTTGGTTGGCAATTGAACATAATGAAAAAATGAAAAGAAGGAAAGAAAGAAAAAAAGAGTGAGATAGAGTTAAATCAAGATTATTATACTTTTTACATATTGAACTATTTAGTAATAGCTCTTAAGTACATATATCAATGGGCCAGGTTAGCTCAGTTGGTAGAGCGCTTGGCTAGAAACCACAAGGTTCCTAGTTCGATACCGGTCCTCGCCAACTCAGCGTATGAGTAGCACAGGGATCTGTGCGGTAAAGTAAGGAGCTGATGGTAGGTGTGGTGCACCACCTCAAATGCTAAAAAACAATCTCCTTGGTCTGGTGCTATTGAAAAGGGGATAGACTCCCTCGCTGATTGGCTGATACTGACTTTAGGCCGCCCGACGACTTTACTTACTTACTTTACATATATCAAATGTAATAATTAAATCATTGTACTGTGGTATATCCACAGGTCCTGCTAGTAATCTATATTTCAGAGCCAGCTAGTAAAGATTTATTACTTTTCTTATGTTCTTGGTATAAACAGGGGAATACAAAGAAATTTTGTTCACTTTCCAAGTGAAGCCCCCCCCCCCCCCCCGGTCAAAATCATTCGCTCATTTTTTGGTTTGACAGTGAAATGCAGCCAAGTCAGCTTGCATATTATGGTTTCTGAAAAAAAAAAAAAATTATATCTTATTTTCAGATCTATTTGGTTTTTTTTTTTTTTTTTTTTTTTTTCAATGTTTTCTAAACGTAGCAGACTTGCGCTTATTTCTAAACTTTTTATTTTTTAATTTTTTTTTTTTGAGTCATTTTTTTTAAAAAGAAAATGTAACATCAAAAGCTGCTATTAAATGCTTTCTTGATCAAATAACTATTTTGTCAATAATGCCTGTATTATTTCTTGACCTGACAAACCATTTCTACATGATTTATAATGCATTTTTGCAGTAAAATCATTAACAATGCATTTATAATTTATTATGCATATAAATGGGTCTATTTTATCAGCAATGCTTCTTACCACTGACAATCCATTTCTACATGATTAGCAATGTATTTCTATAGTAAAATTATTAGCAATGCATTTCTATAGTAAAATTATTAGCAATGCATTTCTATAGTAAAATCATTAGCAATGCATTTCTATAGTAAAATTATTAGCAATGCATTTCTATAGTAAAATTATTAGCAATGCATTTCTATAGTAAAATCATTTGCAATGCATTTCTATAGTAAAATTATTAGCAATGCATTTCTATAGTAAATTCATTAGGATTGCATTTATGATATATTTTGCATATAATGACTTTCTTTTGTCAGCAATGCTTCTTGACCACTGACAATCCATTTCTACTTGATTTACAATGCATTTCTATAGTAAAATCATTAGCAATGCATTTCTTTAGTAAAAACCATTTGCAATGCCTTTCTATAGTAAAATCATTTGCAATGCCTTTCTATAGTAAAATCATTTGCAATGCATTTCTATAGTAAAATAATTTGCAATGCATTTCCATAGTAAAATCATTTGCAATGCATTTCCATAGTAAAATCATTAGCAATGCATTTCTATAGTAAAATCATTAGCAATGCATTTCTATAGTAAAATCATTTGCAATGCATTTCCATAGTAAAATCATTAGCAATGCATTTCTATAGTAAAATCATTTGCAATGCATTTCCATAGTAAAATCATTAGCAATGCATTTCTATAGTAAAATCATTTGCAATGCATTTCTATAGTAAAATCATTAGTAGTGCATTGATAATACATTTTGCATATAGTGGCTCTATTTTGTGAGTAATGCTTGCAGTACTTGTTGACCACTGACAATCCATTTCTACATGATTTGCAATGAATTTCTTCAGTAAAATTATTAGCAATGCATTTCTACAGTAAAATCATTAGCAATGCATTTCTATATTTTGGGGAATAGTTTGTTTTTTCTATTTTCTACATAGGTAATATATCTACATTATATACATTGAATATTCTGTTTTATATATTTCATTGTTTTGACATCGACTTAACCATCTATAACAAACTCATCTTTTTGGGAATACTTTGTTTTTTCTGCGACTCTGAGTCAAAAAGTAAATTCCATTTTCATTATTTCAAAAATAGAAACAAACTGTGAGGCCTACATTGAGACCCTAACGAGGCTCAGAGCAAGAATCTGATGAGTAAGACCCAATTTGCTAATCGACAATGTCCACCCTCTGCATGACAATGTTCGACCACACACAAGTATCAGGACAAAGGAGAAAATCGCCTCATTCGGGTCGACAACTTTACCGCATACTCACCAGATTTAGCGCCTTCAGGCGCTATCATCTCTTTGGCCCGTGAAATAGGGTTTGAGAGGCAAACATTTTTCCTGTGGATCTGTAGTGAAGAAGTGTCTTAAAGAACAGTCAACAGAATTTTACAGGGCGGGGATACATGCTCTCATTCGAAGGTGGAACATTGCTATTGAGAGAAACGGTGACTATGTGGAGAAGTAGGGAGGTGATCCACAGACCAGCTTCATTTTGATGTATGATACATGTTCCTGTGTTGGTAATTATACCTGTCTTAAACAGAATGGCATTACTTTTTGACTCACCTATGTGGAGAAGTAGGGATGTGATCCACAGAGGACCAGCTTCATTTTGATGTATGATACATGTTCCTGTATTGGTAATTATACCTGTCTTAAACAGAATGGCATTACTTTTTGACTCACCTATGTGAGAAGTAGGATGTGATCCACAGAGGAGCAGCTTCATTTTGATGTATGATACATGTTCCTGTGTTGGTAATTATACCTGTCTTAAACAGAATGGCATTACTTTTTGACCCCTCCTCGTATATTGAATATACTTTTTTTAATATATATTTTAATGTTTTAACGTTGACTTAACCATCTATAATGAATTTATCTTTATAGGAAGATTTTTAAATTTTTTAAATTTTCTACATAGCTAATAATAACCGCCTCATTCGGGTGGACAATTTTGCTGCATACTCACCAGATTTAGCGCCTTCAAGCTATCATCTCTTTGGCCCCATAAACTAGGCTTTGAAATACTTTATTTCTATTTTCTACATTGCTAATATATCTACTTTATATATATAAATATATGCATAGTGCAAGTACTACAGCTTAGGCTGGCAGTGGTTTCAGCCTCTGGTATTAGCGTAAACTGCCGAGAACCACAAATCGTCCGACTTACCGGCCCTCGCCAACTCAGCGTATGAGTAGCACAGGGATCTGTGTGGTAAAGTGAGGAGCTGATGGTAGGTGTGGCGCTCCACCTCAGATGCAAAAAAAAATCTCCTTGGTCTAGCACAAGTGAAAAATGGATCGACTCCCTCGCTGTCTGGCTGATACCGACTTTAGACCACACCAATGACTTATATATACATGAAATATCTGTTTCATATAATAAAATAAGACTCTCCGTCGATTTTCGACGTATGAGGGTTCATACACACAATGAACTCCCACACAGGGATTTGTTTATAGTGGTGAAGGCTTGTGTTGGACCATCCACACTTTTTGGCACAGTCGATAGGAAAGAATTGGTGCATCAAAGGTTGCCACAAACCCAATCAACGACCGACCTCAGGAATTTGAATTCAGAGTTATCCCTCTCCTAGACTGGTTACCTACCCAAGGCTGAAGAGCCCAGTCTGCCCTACTATTTAACCCATAGCTGGAAGGAGAATATATGGATTCATACCGCCCCAAGGGTATTAGCACTATGTGAAATGCCAAGCTTCGTCTAGGAATTGAACTCGAACTGACGAGTCCATTTTCCACGACTCTAACCACTAGCACGCGCTCTGTTATATATATATATGAAAATACGATGAGGAAATTAATCCGACAATATGAAAAGAAAATATTTTAAGAATATAACAAACACAGGATGTTACAATCAGGAAACAATTTTTAGTGTCAATACTTAAGCATTTCGGTATTTATACCATCTTAAATAAATAAATACCATCTAACAGTGTCCTGAAGATGTATAAAATACCAAAATGCTTAAGTATTGACACTAAAAATTGTTTCCTGATCGTAAAATCCTGTTTGTTATATTTTAAAAAATATTTTCTTTTCATATATATATATATATTATATATATTATTGTTTTTAGTACAATATTCCAGTTCATTGTTATTGACTTGCTGTTTTTTTTTAATCTAATCTAAAAAGTTGTCTGTTGTCCTATTCATTTATCTGAATCATTTTCAATAGGCTGAAAAATCAATCCCATGTTTGTTTTTTTATACCATTCGTATTCTATTGTTAATAGACTTTTTTGAATGTGGTTGGCTTTAAGGAAATCGGAAATATTAACAGGCAATAATGTTCTCTTTAGCCGAAAAGAAGAAATCCAAATAGGATGCTTTTAAGTAGCTCATTAATGAAAATAACTCATAGATTTAGAGAACAAAAAAAGGAAAGAAAAAAAAAAAAAAGAAAGAAATGTTAATAATAAATTAAAAAAAAAAATAATAAATTTATTAAAATAATAAATAATTATAAATTAATTATAAATTAAATAATAAATAATATTAAATAATAAATTAAAAAATAAATAATATTAAATAATAAGATTAAATAAATTAAAATTAAATAGAATTAAAATAAATAATATTAAATAATAAAATTAAAAAAGAAAAAATTAATTATAAATTAATAATAAATAATATTAAATAAAAATTAAATAAAATATATTAAATATTAAATTAAAATTAAAAAATTAAAAATAAATAATATTAAATAATAAAATTAAAAAAGAAAAAAAAAAAGAAAGAAATATTAATTATAAATTTGCAAATTCTGAACGTGATCTCATTGCGAATAGATAAATAATAGAATTGTTTTAATAACATCCTACAAAGTCAGAAAACAGCACTGCTCACGTGACTTTCAGAAACATTTTCTTCACGCTCAGATTGCGGAGACATGGAATAAACTGTCTGCATCTGTTGTAGGCTGTTGAAGCACTGAATCTTCAAAGCATCCATGCTTCCTGTAGTCCGCCGACACTATACCTGATGCCACTCTCCACATACATATGCATACAGGTGCACACATACATACATATTACTACTGTAAACTGTTCATGTTCCTGACACTAATACATTATTCTGTGTACTTGACATGAGACTTTGATGAGTTGTGGTGCACCTGAGCACTGTACACATAAATTTTATTATTATTATACATTACTGCGATCCTCGTTTTTATGACTTAATAAAAAATAAAAAAACGTATGTGTTCAGTAATATCATCATCATCATCATCATCAGGTTATGTTGGCTGCATGGCTATCCATGACAATCTCTCGAAACCATCCCTATCATTAATAGCCTTTGGGAAGGGTCCTCTGTGCAGCATCCAGAATCTATGCAGAGCTAATCAATGATCTTTGCTTGACAAAAGTGTAGGCATGTGGCTGTAATGGATGCGGCAAGATAAGTTCAAATCTTTGGACAAGGCTGTTTGCATTTCCATAGCGCTAATCTTTGGAAAGGTATGTATTCATTATTTCCTTTCCAGGTAATGAGTAAATAGTAGAGAGCCTTATAATTGGGTCACTTGCTTTGGTGCATGCAGCTATTGAAAACGGCATGTTTTTACACTGTAAAGAAGTAAAGCAAAATGTGCATTTTATTAAAATGTGCTTAGTATTATTGATTTCTTAACTGCTTGGTTTATTTTATGAATATAATAAAAAATCTCTTCTAATAAATCTTAAATTACAAGAAAAAGAACTGGTCTTTTATTATTTACTTTCCTCTTTTAACTAATACGTTAAATTAGAAAAATAACAATGAAAAACGAGAGTCGTCAAGGCTTAGAAATCTCATCTCCACATTCGGGGATTTATATTGTAGTAAGGTTCCCAAGTCCTATAACAATTATAGTACATGAATTATCATTGAATACGAATAAGTACCCAATTGATTGGATAGTTACATGTTCTAATATTCTAGCTCAGAGTAGCATTGACATAAGGGCAATGGCGGGGTATTTCACACTCACTACATCTCAAGAACTGAACTCACAATCAGATACAATCCTACCATGGTCATCCTCTTTTTTCGGATGGGGTGGGTGTTTATATACCCACATTTGGGTTATAAACTGTGAGAAGTGAGGAGGTGAGTAATGATAAGGGGATGAATAATTTGGTTCTTACTTGTATTCTGCTTTTCTAATGTGTCGGTCTCATTTTCTCTTGGGTCCTGCTCTTGGGTTCTTTCTGTGGGTGTTTCTCCGCCAATGATTTTTCGGGCTGATTCTACTGTTCTTATTTTTTTTGTACGGGCTGGTTTTCCCTTGTTGTTTTTCTATTTTTTAAATAACCCAAAACACAGAACCGAGCAGAATTTAGAAAGACATCTCGAAGACGTCTTCTTCGATGCATCTACTGGTCGCAACTAAAAATTGTCACGCGCGTTCTCTGAATCGCGGCATCTTCCGGAAGGGCTCAAGTCGTTGGTCTTACCTGTCAATAACGGTCGACGGTACATTTTCATAATACTCACTCCAATTTTGAATTTCTAACGAACCTGATTCAAAAATATTTACATAATTCATGAAGCTAAATATGAACGATGTTCCTCTGGCAGCGGAATGCATTAGCGTATTCTAGCCCCACGACAGAACTGGGTGTTAGATGGTAAAAAGAAACTAATAGGCAGTGTGAAAAAAAAAAACGAAACACAACAACAAAAAAAAAAAACAGAAAAAGGAATGTTTTGTTTTAATGTTGGAAAGTGAAAAAGAAAATTATGCTATTCTCTGAATGAAAGAGCTGGTACTAAAATGGACGAACCAAAGTTAATCGGAATCAGTCACGCTTTCTTCAGGAGTGGGTCAGAGGTGGCGCTAGCGTCGTGACACTTTTATTCATCTAATTTACTTCCTTATGTCCATTGTTTTCCGTTTATGACTCTCGCTTTATCTAACAATTTATTTTATTTTTATTTTTTCCTTCTTTTTTTTAAATAGTCGGCATTAAGTGGCACTATAAAACAATCCACCATTTTTATATAGCCCGAGAAAGCAAAAACGATTTGAAAATTTTAATTTCGTATTTCTTGTCCAAAGCCGATAAGGGACTATTTGGGAAATCACATCAGGCTCGGGGTCATTGAAGAGCCAGTGAACGGACAAGTAAAAGTTGTAAACGTATATTTGTGACTACGCAGCAGTTTTGGTGATGGATATTGCTAGCGAGGTTTTCTACTCGTTTTACTATTTAGTGGAATGTTTCCTCTGAGGCTGAAACCGATAGTAATCAGTTTAAATTTGTTTTAGAAAATAGGACTTTTGATCGATCTAAGAAGTAGAGCTATAACGGGGTACACTAAACGAGATGGCTTTTTAGCGAAAACATTGATTGTTTTCCAATGGTATATCGAAATCAAAACCAAATACTTTTCAAACAGTTATGTTTGATCCATAGATTGGATTAACGGTACACTTCTACTACAGGTCAGAGTGGCCGGGAAGTATGATAATAAAATGAATACTCGCGTTACCCAGAGCTCCATATTGGACATGTCAGTCAATTTATGTCATACTCAGGATCGCCTTTGGGGTGGGAATAGACCTATACAGAGGATACATTGGTGTATTTTAAACCACCGCAGAGGTAACAATAGGTTAAAATTCATATGCATATATAAAAAGCGGTCAACTTTTGATATCAGAAAAACGAATATATGTAGGTGTATTACCGTATGAATCTCATATAGTCGGTTGTCTGTCTTTCTGTAACCGCAGCTACGTCACTGCTTAGATGACGATATCTCAGGATTGCGTAAGTTTACTCAAGGAGTATTAAATTCCATATTCGAAATCATCACAACACAGAACAGACAACTCTTATACATTAACTATGTACTCTGAAAATCTGTGATAGATTTACCTCAAAACACGCCCCAATGTTATTAGTCGCTTTAAATCTTACACGTGTTGAATATCACTAGATTATAAAGGTATAATATAATATAGGTGTGGTTAATTTGCATACTGGTTTAACAAAACCGAATATAATAAATATTACTTGGTGGTATTGATTCTAATATTATTATTTTATCCTCTAACGTATAATAAGGATTTTTAACGGACTAATTTAAAATATTTTAAAATAATTGTATCTTTTTATATGCGTCTTAATTTAATTCTTTAGCTTTCTATTTATTATATTTCATACATTAAACGCTTAAATATTACACCTGGAGGGCGCATAATTTTTGCTAAGTATTTAAATAATTGTACGTTCTAGATTCGAAGTAATTTCATCTTAGTCAAACGAGAAACTTTTCGTTGGCTGTTTTAAAAGTTTTTTAACGGACAACTCGATCAACAACCAGCTTTGGTGCATTAACACCGCTGTTTGTCACATGATATTTACATAAATGTATTATAATTGCGATTAATAAGGACTCTCTATGATTTATAATGTAATAATATCATCTTTATCATCATAAATAATGATGAGAGTCGAAGGGAGACTCATCGCTGTTATTTTAATTGGATTTGGAAATTGCTTTATTTCTTAAGGTTGTGTATCTTAACGCTTTCGGTATCGAATGTTCACAATTTGACATTTAATTTTTAAGTTGAGGTCAAAGATCATAGTTCTTTATAAATCTATATGCATGAATTAATTTCTAATGATTTTATGTTTTCCATTATATATTGTACATGAAAATGGGCGGGATTTAATGATATTTTCAATCTAGTCAACTGAACTTGTTTTTTATGTGAGGGGTTATAAGTTAGTCAAAACCGTCGAGCGGTTAACATGAATAATTCCTGTATTTTATTTTTCGTGATTGATTTGTTGTCGCCCGAAACCGTTTATATTAAATATCGCTAATAAAGTTGTAATTGGTTGTTTGGCTAGGGAATATTCGGTTGGGTATCTACTTTTAAACGATTAAACTAGAGATAAGTATCTGTTTAGTTATACTCGAAGGGCATAAATATTTTGGTTAAGTTTAGAATATAATCATATAAAGATTAATCCAACCCTGTTAACACCTTTAAAATATTTTGAAATTATTTTGTTAGATTAATGCCCTATTGTCCCCTAAATAATCATGAATATTTTCGTAATCCAGGTCTATTTTATAAACGATGGCCGGGAGATACGC
>CM042157.1:81034556-81039556 GCA_023376005.1 Doryteuthis pealeii
AGGAATTTGCATAATTTTGTGTGCAGCAAACTTCGAAAATAAAACAATCAACGACAAGTAAATATATATACACATTAGAAATATCGCTTAGTTTTTGCAGCAAAAAAAATAGAGATTTGATTTATATTCATGAAGATAATTAAAAAATAAAATTTAAATGATAACGGCATGGATTTTTTCGAAATCTTAATTATTTTAGATAATAGACCATTAACATTTCTTTTCAGAGTAGCTGGGATCAATGAAGGTCTTATTTTTTTTTTTTACATAGGGATTAAAATGGGCATCCTACGAGGATTCAACTCATGATTCGAGTAATTAATGGATTTGAGGGCTTAACTTTAAAAATCCCCTCTACTCGGCGACGCAGAGACCACTGCTAGTAGCAAATAAAGAGATGTTATTACTGAGAAAATCAGTCCCCGGTAAACCAGGCATATTATCTCGTACAAGATTAGCCGGAAATAAATAATTTGTTGATACGATATACTTGAGGCCGTTTCGCCCTTACATGAAGCAAACGACAAACAATTTAAACCACTCATAAACTGATTGTTCATACAATAACAAACCAGAGAAGAAGAAGAAAAAGAAAACTTAACATTTTAAAACGGGGCAAAGCCTTCCGGCTGTGCCTTTACACATTATATAAACATCTTACAATGGATGTTCCCAAAGTAATGCATTCTATTTGTTACCATGAAACAAACACAGGGAGCATAATAACACTGCTTTTAGAAACAGGATTTCAATTACAAAAAAAAAAAAAAATACTTATAACATCTCACAAGGATGTCCCAAAAGTTAATGCCTCTTATTTGTTTCCATGAGAAAACTACAGCAAATAACAGGGAGTTATGATAACACATTTGTTTATGAACAAATTGTCAACTACAAAACAAAAAAATGACTTACACATACTATGAACATCTACAGGATGCCTCCAAAAGTATGCCTAAGATTTGTTTCCATGGAAACTACAGTAAAATACAGGGAGCACAACAACTGTTGCTATAAAAAACAAGTTTTCAACTATAAAAAAATGAATATGCAGCAATCAAAATATAAGTATTACTCCATATTTATTTATGGGCACCCCTAGCATGCCAGTTGGGACACAAGAACTGTGGAGGGCTACGAACAAACTGAAGCTCATGCATGGCTAGGGAAAGTGCTGTGGATCCCTTAGTTCATGCCTCTATTGATGTATCTTTCAGGGCACTGGGTACATAAACTCAGCCTTGCACTTTAAATCAAGGGTTTGGTTTTGCCGTGGAGAATGGGAATCGCGCTATTATTAATCTCGTTGACCGGTCCAGTATGGCCGAAATACTGGATACAGGCGCTTAAAAAAAAAAAACTGAAACCAGAGTTTCACATATATATATATATATATATATATATATTATATAATGTGAAATCTGGTTTCAGTTTTTTTTTTTTTAACCCTGTATCCAGTATTTCGGCCATTGGACCGGTCAGAGATTAATAATAGCGCGATCCCATTCTCCCAGGCAAAACCAACCCCTTGATTTAAAGGTGCAAGGCTGAGTTTATTACCCAGTGCCTGAGATACATCAATAGAGGAATGACTAAGGGATCCACAGCACTTTTTCACTAGCCATGCATGAGCTTCAGTTTGTTCGTAGCCCTCCACATGTTCTTGTGTCCAACTGGCATGCTAGGGGTGCCACTAAATAAATATGGAGTATAACTTATATTTTGATTGCTGCATATTCATTTTTTTTATAGTTGAAAACTTGTTTATACAACAGTTGTTTGCTCCCTGTATTTACTGTAGTTTCCATGGAAAACAAATATTAGGCATTACTTTTGGAGGCATCCCTTGTAGATGTTCATAGTATGTGTAAGTCATTTTTTTTGTTTTGTAGTTGACAATTTGTTCATAACAAATGTGTTATCATACTCCCTGTATTTGCTGTAGTTTCCATGGAAACAAATAAGAGCATTACTTTTGGGACATCCCTTGTAGATGTTATAAGTATTTTTTTTTTTTGTAATTGAAATCCTGTTCTATACAACAGTGTTATTATGCTCCCTGTGTTGTTTCCATGGTAACAAATAGAATGCATTACTTTTGGAACATCCATTGTAGATGTTTATATTATGTGTAAGCCACAGCCAGGAAGGACTTTGCCCCGTTTTAAAATGTTAAGTTTTCTTTTTCTCTTCTTTCTCTGGCTTTGTTTATTGTAATGAACCAACTCAGTTTTGAGTGGTTAAATTGTTTGTCGTTTGCTCTCATGTAAGGGCGAAACCCTCCAAGTATATCGTATTCAACAAATTATGTTATTCCGGCTAATCTTGTACGAGATAATATGCCTGGTTTACCGACTGATTTTCTCAGTAATAACATCTCTTTATTTGCTACTAGCAGTGGCTACTCTGCGTCGCCTGAGTAGAGGGGGATTTTTTAAAAGTTAAGCCCTCAAATCCATTATTACTGAATCATGAGTTGAATCCTCGTAGGATGCCCCATTTTAAATCCCTATGTAAAAAAAAAAAAAAATAGACCTTACATTGATCCAGCTACTCTGAAAAGAAATGTTAATGTCTATTATCTAAAATATTTAATTAAATTCAAAAAATCCATGCCGTTATCATTTAAATTTTATTTTAATTATCTTCATGAATATAAATCAAATCTCTATTATTTTTGCTCAAAAACTAAGCGATATTTAATGTGTATATATATTTACTTTGTCGTTGATTGTTTTATTTTCGAAGTTTCCTCACAACAAAATTTAATGCAAATTCCTTTATATATAGAATAGATGTCTTGTTGTTGTTTCGACGTTCACCCTGGGTTGGTTGAACCAGCTCCATCCAACAAATTCATTGTATCCCGAATGAACAAGGTAGTTAGTGAATTCACAAAAAGAGTAACAAGGGAATAGGAAATTCACAAGCGTTCCACAAACCCCACATGCATATGAGAATGAGAAAGGATTGAGGAATGAAGGAATATTAGAAGGAGGAGGAATGAATGTAAAAGAGTAGGAGGAAATTCAAGTTGAGAAAGAGAACTAAAAGGTGTCCTCAAGAGAAAAGGAAGGGATATTGGAAGGAGGAGGAGGAGGAATGAATGTAAAAGGGTAGGAGGAAATTAAAGTTGGGAACGAAAGAGAGAGAGAGAGAGAAAAGGAGAGAACTAAATGGTGTCCTCAAGAGAAAAGGAAAGAATATTAGAAGGAGGAGGAGGAATGAATGTAAAAGAGTAGGAAGAGATTAAAGTTGGGAACTAGAGAGAGAGAGAGAAGAGAGAGAGAGAGAGAGAGAGAGAGAGAGAGAGAGAGAGAGAGAGAGAGAGATAGATAGTCTAGAATTCTCTAGAGAAAAAGATGGAAAAAAAAAAAAAGAGAATAAAAGCAAAATGTAAAATAAAATTAAAGTTGGAAATAAGAATAAGAGAAAGTAATAAGTAGAAAAATGGAGATAGAGAGAGAGAGAGAGATAGAGAAAGAGAATGAAATAATGAAAAGCACTAAAAATGCGTCATGAGGAGAAAGATAAAGAATATCAAAGGTAGGAGGGGAAAGATGCAGAAGAATAGAAAAAAAGGCAAACTTGGGGGGGTAATAATTAAAAGAAGAAAGAGAGAAACAAAAATAGAGGGAAGGAGATGCCTTGTAAAATACATCTATAAGATGATTGAGGGGGAAGTCATCAGCATTGTTATATCCTTGGGATCATTGGAAATTTCTGGTCTTTCAACAACGGATTTCCTCGCCCAGGGGACCAATCGGGGTTGATCAAATCCCGACCCTTCCCTCTCGGCACATGACCTCGCCTCTTGATGACCATAGTTTTATTGTACTGGTCATCTGACCTCCAGCCAATGGCAATAGAGCTCTCCTTATTTATATTACATTCATTTTATTACTAGAGTTTGGTCTTACTACTAGGAAGAACGGTTGTTGTAAGTTTTTTTTTTTTTAACCCCCTCTTTGTTTTTTTAAAAAAATTTACCATTTTTTAAATTTCTATTTATTTATTTTTTTCCTTATTTACAAGAGAGGGGTTTTCTCTTCCCATTTTTTTCTTTTTACTGTATTTTTCTCAAGATTGACGCTGTATTTACCAAGATATAAATGAACAATGAATGGAACATTCATTTTTTCAGAATACAAGGTGTGTCAAAAGTACAAAATCTCGATACTTTTTTGGCACACCTTGTATATATATATATATATATATATATATATATATATATATGAGAGGGGAGAGAAGAGAGTGAGCGAGGGAAACGAGAGAGAGAGAGAGAGGGGGGTAAGAATGCCCTGGTTAAAAAGCAAAACTCTGTTCCCTTTTATGGTAAGCTTGTTTTCAAAAATCCTGTTTTGGGTCTCCCTAGCAAGTTTAACCAACTATTGCACCAGATAACCCTAGCACGTGCCACCCTTGTCCAGATGAGACCCGGCCCTTCTGGTCAGCACTGAGATACATTTTACTTAAAGTCTCTTCTGTTTTCCTTATCGCGTTTTTATTGTCCAGACGCAATAATCTTAAATGATTTACAGCGAGCACCGCCCCTTTCTCATAGGAGATGCCCATGTTTGCCGCAAATTTTCCACAGACAAAATGACAAGTGTAAAAAAGCTGTTGATTCCTGACAATAATGGAGACGCCCTTTGGATTTTTTACTAGAGCCCCTTTAGCCGGGTTGTGGTTCTAATACCACTGGATGTCAGACCAATCTGCTTTGAGTGACCCTACCAGGAACTTATGTTCCCAACGGCATGGCTCTGACACTACCAAGTTTACATTGCCCTGCCGAAATGAGGAAGGGTTGGACTTTAGAAACAATATGCTAGATGGACGTTGAAGAAAGAGTTTCCTTTGCACTTCTACAGGTCTTTTTTTCGTTCTGCAACACTCCAATTAGCTCTTACTTAGGCTAGGCAAATGGTAGGAGAAGCCGTCTCCGATCAAACAGCTGGTCACGTTAAGCCCACGAACCTATATGATTGTCTCAACCC
>CM042157.1:81044556-81101442 GCA_023376005.1 Doryteuthis pealeii
CCCTTTAGTTTGTAGATTTCTCCAAAGCATTTGACTCCGTACACAGGAAAAGGTGGAACAAATACTACTAGCATATGATCTATGATCTAAAAGACTTTTGTTATATAGATTTTTTTGGTAATTTATGAGGATGTGAGTCCCGGTCTCCTGCCTCAAAAACCGTTACCCAGTGACTATTAAAATAACAACCCCAGCTCGTCGTAATTCTTGTTTATTTATCGTAATTTGTCATAATTCTTGTTAATGTTTAGATATGAAGATGGATATATAATTTTGAATAGACTGAGATAGATAGATAGATAAACAAACAAAATAATATAGATAGATATGAACAAATGGAGATAGATTTTCGACAAGTAAATGTATTTTGGGGGTGGTCGCTTCTTTTTTGTCGTAATTCTGTTTATTTAAACTAAAACAAGACATTAAACAAACATGAATAAAGAAAAATCTTAGTATTTAAAGTAATATAGATAAATATGAACAAATTGAGATAGATAGTTTTGAATAGACTGAGCTGGGTTGTTATTTTAATAGTCACCAGGCAGCAACTCTTGAGGCAGGAGACCGGGACGCACTTCCTCATAAATTACCGATTTTTTTTTTAATAACAAGTACCATTTTTAACTGTTTGGTGTAAATTTTTGATTAGAGAACCAGATCCGTGCGAATTCTGGACCTGCCAGGGGTCGTGACTGATAAAGATCAAAATGACTTGATTTGGCATTAAATGACCCTAAAACAAAACAATTAACTAACCAACCAACCAACCAACCAACCAACCAACCAACCAAAATTTTAATTGAAACTTGATTGCAATACATTTTAATATTGAAAACACCGAAGTTAAGCAGCATTGAGCCTGTTCAATATTTAGATTGGTGAACATTTAAGCCACAGTAAGAAACTGAATATCAAAATGACTTGATTTGGCATTAAATGATTCAAAAAAGGGTTTATATGCCATAAAACAACCAACCAACATCTTATTATAATGGAGATTGTGTGCTTTTCTGTCTGTAACCAAAACTATATTACTATACAAGACACAATTCTCTTTGTTGTTTACATAACATTCTCTATGATTTTATTTTTATTTAAACCTCAATTATTAATAAAATTGTTTTACATCATTAAGACTGTTGATCATATCTACATACTAAAAACATGCAATTACATTTATATATACAACAAAATAGTGGATTACCGTGTGAATGGGAAGGCTGATTTGCATATTGATATTAAAAATTTGATTTTAATAAATATATGCTTAGTATTATTGGTTTCTAATTGTTTGGTTTTATCTTATTGAGTATGAGCAAACATCTCGGGGATAAATCTTAAAATAAAACCATTAACAAGAAGAAATAACTGTAATTTTATTCTTTACTTCCTATTTTAACTAAATAGTTAAATTAGGAAAATTTACCAATGAAAGACGGGAGTAATGGAAAATGATGGAAGAGTTAGTTTCAAAGTTGTTCTATTTTTCAATCATACCCCCTCTGTTCCAAATCTTTTTATCTGAATTCTTTATTCAGTTTCATTAGCCTTTCTAATTTAACATGATATTTATTATATTAAAACTTAAATACTTGCAACCGGAGGGTGCGTATATTTGCTAGTTTTAATATAAATTTGATTTCAATATATCTTAATAGAAACTTGATTGTAATACATTCTAATAGAAATTGTACATAGCATAATAAGAATATTTCACTCAATATTCAAAATTTGTACTTTAAAATCTAACAACATTGGCTGCTTTGATACTTTTAAGTTGATTAGGTCAATAAATGATCAAAATTCAATAAAGCGTAATTGCTGTCAACAGCTATTGAGATTCAAAACTTCAAATAGTTACCGCCTAACTGCTACAGTGCATGCGTGAACATCTTAGCAGATAAGTGTGTTCTTCAGTGGTCAGAACTGTCCGTGTTAACTATGTTGGGGGTCAGGAAAATATGTTTATTTTTATCTATGGAGTTAAGTCAGGGAGAACCATTTTGTGTTTGGTCATAGCAATCACGTGATGTGCCCAGTAGTTTTGGTGTTCAGATTCAATAGACACCTCCGGACCAGTCCCACGACCAGTTGACCAGAAATTATCTCTGAGAGGATTGATTCAAATAAAAGATACCAGATATCCTCAATTTCCCTCTCAATCAGAGTGATAGGTCTCTCAAACCTAACTCTCTAATGGTCTGTCCTTTATTATTGGTCAGGGATCACCAAACTTTTTTCACAGTGGGCTGGATAATTGAAAAAAATAATGAGTGCAGGCCATATTATTATTGTGTTCAATACTTGCTAGCCAGAATGAAAGCTCTGAGAAAAAGATGTAAAACAATGAAAGCTAAGCATAAAAAAAATCTTCCACAACCGACTTTTCATTTTGAATTGGATGGATACATTGTTGCCATGTTTGCCACAATACATTGTCGCAATTTTGACCGGATGATAAACAGTCAATATTAGATACATATACAAGGTAGGATCTTAAGCATTCGTTCTCAAAAAAAAATATTTAGAAAAAAAGAAAAAAAAAAAGAAGAGAAATTGCAGTTATTCGCCCATTTCATTCATAATGCATAAAGAAGGGGGAAGGGAAGAGAAAAAGAAGAAGAGGAAAAAAAGAAGGAAAAAAAAGAGAAAGTATCACCACGCAAAAAAAACACAAACTTAAGCATGTCCATTTCTGATTTTCGTCTCTGATGATAAAGTTTCTTTGAAATCGATAAGACAAAAAAAACATCTTTTTGTTTTTATTTTTTATACGCATTGTATTGCCTTCAAATTTTAATATTTTATAACATACTTAACAATGCTTCAAGCAAATTACCAATTACTTTTAAAACATTATCAAAGAATGCAACATTAGCAGAAAAGTTTAGTGAGATTTGTGAAACTGAAGTTTGCCATTCAAGATATTGTCAATGTTTGGTTTGGAATTGCTACATCCAATCAAGAGAATTGCTTTCAAATGTTTATGAAGATTTAGTAAACTCAATATGATATTTAGATTTAAATGGCATCAAAACGTCTCGTGTTCCGTACGTTTTAACAAACAAATTGAAGTACCGTTGGTGGGGCTGATAAAATGCTGTAGTTCGGTGACCCCTGTCAGCCTAAGTGATTTACAGTAAAAAAATACCCCCCAAAAAACAACTAAAAATTAAGATGTAATAAAATGCTAGTCAAAATTAATGACAATGCTTCATCTAAGAAATTGGAACGCTAATTCTATATATTTAAGTGTGTAGTCGAAAACCCTTGCAGAAATAACAAGCAGGTTTTGTTGGTTGGTTGGTTGGCAATTGAACATAATGAAAAAATGAAAAGAAGGAAAGAAAGAAAAAAAGAGTGAGATAGAGTTAAATCAAGATTATTATACTTTTTACATATTGAACTATTTAGTTATAGCTCTTAAGTACATATATCAGTAATCAGTACATATATCAATGGGCCAGGTTAGCTCAGTTGGTAGAGCGCTTGGCTAGAAACCACAAGGTTCCTAGTTCGATACCGGTCCTCGCCAACTCAGCGTATGAGTAGCACAGGGATCTGTACGGTAAAGTAAGGAGCTGATGGTAGGTGTGGTGCACCACCTCAAATGCTAAAAAACAATCTCCTTGGTCTGGCGCTATTGAAAAGGGGATAGACTCCCTCGCTGATTGGCTGATACTGACTTTAGGCCGTCCCGACGACTTTACTTACTTACTTTACATATATCAAATGTAATAATTAAATCATTGTACTGTGGTATATCCACAGGTCCTGCTAGTAATCTATATTTCAGAGCCAGCTAGTAAAGATTTATTACTTTTCTTATGTTCTTGGTATAACAGGGGAATACAAAGAAATTTTGTTCACTTTCCAAGTGAAGCCCCCCCCCCCCCCCGGTCAAAATCATTCGCTCATTTTTTGGTTTGACAGTGAAATGCAGCCAAGTCAGCTTGCATATTATGGTTTCTGAAAAAAAAAAAAAATTATATCTTATTTTCAGATCTATTTGGTTTTTTTTTTTTTTTTTTTTTTTTCAATGTTTTCTAAACGTAGCAGACTTGCGCTTATTTCTAAACTTTTTATTTTTTAATTTTTTATTTTTTTGAGTCATTTTTTTTAAAAAGAAAATGTAACATCAAAAGCTGCTATTAAATGCTTTCTTGATCAAATAACTATTTTGTCAATAATGCCTGTATTATTTCTTGACCTGACAAACCATTTCTACATGATTTATAATGCATTTTTGCAGTAAAATCATTAACAATGCATTTATAATTTATTATGCATATAAATGGGTCTATTTTATCAGCAATGCTTCTTACCACTGACAATCCATTTCTACATGATTAGCAATGTATTTCTATAGTAAAATTATTAGCAATGCATTTCTATAGTAAAATCATTAGCAATGCATTTCTATAGTAAAATTATTAGCAATGCATTTCTATAGTAAAATCATTTAGCAATGCATTTCTATAGTAAAAATCATTAGCAATGCATTTCTATAGTAAAATATTAGCAATGCATTTCTATCAATGCATTTCTATAGTAAAATTATTAGCAATGCATTTCTATATTAAATTCATTAGGATTGCATTTATGATATATTTTGCATATAATGACTTTCTTTTGTCAGCAATGCTTATTGACCACTGACGATCCATTTCTACTTGATTTACAATGCATTTCTATAGTAAAATCATTAGCAATGCATTTCTTTAGTAAAAATCATTTGCAATGCTTTTCTATAGTAAAATCATTTGCAATGCATTTCTTTAGTAAAAATCATTTGCAATGCATTTCCATAGTAAAATCATTAGCAATGCATTTCTATAGTAAAATCATTTGCAATGCATTTCTATAGTAAAATCCTTTGCAATGCATTTCTATTGTAAAATCATTAGCAATGCATTTCTATAGTAAAATCATTTGTAATGCATTTCTATAGTAAAATCATTTGTAATGGATTTCTATAGTAAAATCATTTGCAATGCATTTCAATATTGATAATACATTTTGCATATAGTGGCTCTATTTTGTGAGTAATGCTTGCAGTACTTGTTGACCACTGACAATCCATTTCTACATGATTTGCAATGAATTTCTTCAGTAAAATTATTAGCAATGCATTTCTACAGTAAAATCATTAGCAATGCATTTCTATATTTTGGGGAATAGTTTGTTTTTTCTATTTTCTACATAGGTAATATATCTACATTATATACATTGAATATTCTGTTTTATATATTTCATTGTTTTGACATTGACTTAACCATCTATAACAAACTCATCTTTTTGGGAATACTTTGTTTTTTCTGCGACTCTGAGTCAAAAAGTAAATTCCATTTTCATTATTTCAAAAATAGAACCAAACTGTGAGGCCTACATTGAGACCCTAACGAGGCTCAGAGCAAGAATCTGATGAGTAAGACCCAATTTGCTAATCGACAATGTCCACCCTCTGCATGACAATGTTCGACCACACACAAGTATCAGGACAAAGGAGAAAATCGCCTCATTCGGGTGGACAACTTTACCGCATACTCACCAGATTTAGCGCCTTCAGGCGCTATCATCTCTTTGGCCCTATGAAATAGGGTTTGAGAGGCAAACATTTTTCCTGTGGATCTGTAGTGAAGAAGTGGCTTAAAGAACAGTCAACAGAATTTTACAGGGCGGGGATACATGCTCTCATTCGAAGGTGGAACATTGCTATTGAGAGAAACGGTGACTATGTGGAGAAGTAGGGAGGTGATCCACAGAGGACCAGCTTCATTTTGATGTATGATACATGTTCCTGTGTTGGTAATTATACCTGTCTTAAACAGAATGGCATTACTTTTTGACTCACCTATGTGGAGAAGTAGGGATGTGATCCACAGAGGACCAGCTTCATTTTGATGTATGATACATGTTCCTGTATTGGTAATTATACCTGTCTTAAACAGAATGGCATTACTTTTTGACTCACCTATGTGGAGAAGTAGGATGTGATCCACAGAGGAGCAGCTTCATTTTGATGTATGATACATGTTCCTGTGTTGGTAATTATACCTGTCTTAAACAGAATGGCATTACTTTTTGACCCCTCCTCGTATATTGAATATACTTTTTTTTAAATATATATTTTAATGTTTTAACATTGACTTAACCATCTATAATGAATTTATCTTTATAGGAAGATTTTTTAAATTTTTTAATTTTCTACATAGCTAATAATAACCGCCTCATTCGGGTGGACAATTTTACTGCATGCTCACCAGATTTAGCGCCTTCAGACTATCATCTCTTTGGCCCCATGAACTAGGGTTTGAAATACTTTATTTCTATTTTCTACATTGCTAATATATCTACTTTATATATACTTGCAAATATATGCACCCTCTGAGTGCAAGTATTTAAGTTTTAATGTAATGAAATATCGTATTAAATTAGAAAGTCTAATAAGAATGCAGATAAAAAGATATGTAACAGAGTGGGGGTATAATAGAAAAATAGAAATGAAACTTACTCTTCCATCACTCCCGTCTTTCATTGCTGAATTTTACTTATTTAACTATTTAGTTAAATTAGGAAATAAAGAATAAAATGACAGTTATTTTTTCTTTTTAATGGATTTCATTTAAGATTCATTGAAGAGACTTTTGCTTATATTCATTAAAATAAAACCAAACAATTAGAAATCAATAATACTAAGCACATATTTAATAAAATCACATTTTTAATATCAATATGCAAATTAGCCTTCCCATTCACACTGTAAACTGCTATTTTTTGTATATATAAATACAATTGCATGTTATTTGTATGTAGATATGGACAACACTAATAAAAAGGTGAAGCAATTTTATTAATAATTGAGGTTTAAATATAAATAAAATCATTGAGAATGTGATGTAAATAACGAAGGGAATTGTAACTTGAGTAGTAATATAGTTTCGGTTACAGACAGAAAAACACACAATCTCCATTATAATAAGATATATACATATACATACAGGGCTGGTTTAGCTCAATCGGTAGAGCGTCCGACTAGGAACCACAAGGTTCCTGGTTCAATACCGGCCCTCGCCAACTCAGCATATGAGTAGCACAGGGATCTGTGTGGTAAAGTGAGGAGCTGATGGTAGGTGTGGCGCTCCACCTCAGATGCAAAAAACAATCTCCTTGGTCTAGCACAAGTGAAAAATGGATCGACTCCCTCGCTGTCTGGCTGATACCGACTTTAGACCACACCAATGACTTATATATACATGGAAATATCTGTTTTATATAATAAAATAATAGACTCTCCCGTCGATTTTCGACGTATGAGGGTTCATACACACAATGAACTCCCACACAGGGATTTGTTTATAGTGGTGAAGGCTTGTGTTGGACCATCCACACTTTTTGGCACAGTCGATAGGAAAGAATTGGTGCATCAAAGGTTGCCACAAACCCAATCAACGACCGACCTCAGGAATTTTGAATTCAGAGTTATCCCTCTCCTAGACTGTTTACCTACCCAAGGCTGAAGAGCCCAGTCTGCCCTACTATTTAACCCATAGCTGGAAGGAGAATATATGGATTCATACCTTTCCCAAGGGTATTAGCACTATGTGAAATGCCAACAGGTTCGTCTAGGAATTGAACTCGAAATGACGAGTCCATTTTCCACGACTCTAACCACTAGCCCACGCGCCTCCTGTTATATATATATATGAAAATACGATGAGGAAATTAATCCGACAATATGAAAAGAAAATATTTTAAGAATATAACAAACACAGGATGTTACAATCAGGAAACAATTTTTAGTGTCAATACTTAAGCATTTCGGTATTTTATACCATCTTAAATAAATAAATACCATCTAACAGTGTCCTGAAGATGGTATAAAATACCAAAATGCTTAAGTATTGACACTAAAAATTGTTTCCTGATCGTAAAATCCTGTTTGTTATATTTTAAAAAATATTTTCTTTTCATATATATATATATATATATATATATATATTATTGTTTTTAGTACAATATTCCAGTTCATTGTTATTGACTTGCTGTTTATTTTAATCTAATCTAAAAAGTCTGTCTGTTGTCCTATTCATTTATCTGAATCATTTTCAATAGGCCTGAAAAAATCAATCCCATGTTTTGTTTTTTTATACCATTCGTATTCTATTGTTAATAGACTTTTTTTGAATGTGGTTGGCTTTAAGGAAATCGGAAATATTAACAGGCAATAATGTTCTCTTTAGCCGAAAAGAAGAAATCCAAATAGGATGCTTTTAAGTAGCTCATTAATGAAAATAACTCATAGATTTAGAGAACAAAAAAAGGAAAGAAAAGAAAAAAAAAGAAAGAAATGTTAATAATAAAATTAAAAAAAAAAAATAATAAATTTATTAAAATAATAAATAATTATAAATTAAATTATAATAAATAATAATAATATAAATAATAAAAAAAAAATAATATTAAATATAAGATTAAATAAATTAAAATTAAATAGAATTAAAAAATAAATAATATTAAATAATAAAATTAAAAAAGAAAAAAATTATATTATAAATTAATAAATAATATTAAATAATAAAATTAAAAAATAAATAATATTAAATAATTAAATTAAAAATTAAATAAAATTAAAAAATAAATAATATTAAATAATAAAATTAAAAAAGAAAAAAAAAAAAAGAAAGAAATATTAATTATAAAATTTGCAAATTCTGAACGTGATCTCATTGCGAATAGAATAAATAATAGAATTGTTTTAATAACATCCTACAAAGTCAGAAAACAGCACTGCTCACGTGACTTTCAGAAACATTTCTTCACGCTCAGAATTGCGGAGACATGGAATAAACTGTCTGCATCTGTTGTAGGCTGTTGAAGCACTGAATCTTTCAAAGCATCCATGCTTCCTGTAGTCCGCCGACACTATACCTGATGCCACTCTCCACATACATATGCATACAGGTGCACACATACATACATATTACTACTGTAAACTGTTCATGTTCCTGACACTAATACATTATTCTGTGTACTTGACATGAGACTTTGATGAGTTGTGGTGCACCTGAGCACTGTACACAATAAATTTTATTATTATTATACATTACTGCGAATCCTCGTTTTTATGACTTAATAAAAAATAAAAAAACGTATGTGTTCAGTAATATCATCATCATCATCATCATCATCATCAGGTTATGTTGGCTGCATGGCTATCCATGACAATCTCTCGCTAACCATCCCTATCATTAATAGCCCTTGGAAGGTCCTCTGTGCAGCATCCAGAATCTATGCAGAGCTAATCAATGATCTTTGCTTGACAAAAGTGTAGGCATGTGGTGTAATGGATGCGGCAAGATAAGTTCAAATCTTGGACAAGGCTGTTTGCATTTCCCATAGCGCTAATACCTTTGGGAAAGGTATGTATTCAATTATTCTCTTTCCAGGTATGAGTAAATAGTAGAGCAGCCTTATAATTGGGTCACTTCTTTGGTGCATGCAGCTATTGAAACGGCCATGTTTACACTGTAAAGACAGTAAGCAAAATGGCGCGAACAGGCTCAAATGTTGATCACATAACCACAACAGTGCCAACTATAAGCACATATGCAGTGTGACAAAAATAAAGATATGTTATGGGTCTCTCCCTTGTATATATATATATATATATATATATATATATATTTATTTAATTTATAAATTTTGCTCTACATTGTATTGAGCACTTTGTATTTATTTTTTCTCAGTCTTAACCCCTGGATACTGTGCGCTTCCAACGATCGTACTCGTACCCACCGGTAAGCTACTGCTCATACATTAACACACACACACACACACACACATATATATATATATATATATTTACCAACCCCTCCACACGAGCAGATGTGACACAAGGTCAATTTCTTAAATGGAGTTCAACAGGTTTGAATTCAGAGTTTTCCTTCTCCAAGACGGGTTGCCTAACTAAGGTTAAAGAGCCCAGTCTGCCCTACTATTTATCCATAACTGGAGAGAGAGTAAGATTAATACCTTTCCCAAGGGTATTAGCGCTAAATGAAATGCAATTATCACATCCAGGATTTGAACTCGGGGCGACGAGTCCATTTCCCATGACTTTAACCATTACATCACGCGTTTCCTTGTATATGTCATTAAATATGGTAATTTACATATTATCACCATCATATATATATATGTGTGTGTATATATATATATATATATATATATATACACATACACACACATACAGATACTGGTAGGTACGCGTTCTGCGTCCCTGACTCACAAAAATCTAGTCCCAGTGTTTTTCTTTTTTCTTCCCTCACCAGATCAAGCTAACTGTAAATACATTTCAATAGTTTCTTAGAAATGAATTACACAGGATCGGTTACAAGGTAGGAGTTAGATGGCTTTAGTTGGGACCCATAAATTTTTCCGGGGACTCATTCAAAGCAAATATGTGCGTTCGTGGATGCACTGAATCAAAAATCTATCAGCATCACTGTATATATATATATACTCACAATGTCTATCACAAACATTTTGCTCTTGATGAAGACCGCTTTAATAAAAGGTCAAAACAGATTTCTATCAGCGAATTATAACATCATTTATTTGTTTTTTTCTAAAAATATTTATTTCATACTGACGGATTCATTTCCATTCACTTTTCATATATATGTATAATATAGAATGAATGAGAAAAGTATTGGCATATAAAGGTGCTCAATGCTAGTATAGCAAAGCAGATTTACAATCAATAATATATTATATTATGGATATTATTATTATTATCTCTCTCTCTCTCTCTCTCTCTCTCTCTCTTTATATATATATATATATATATATATATATAAGGTTGTCTGTTCCTTTTGCTTTACCCTGTTGACCAAACACCAAAACTTTTCTTGTTCCCCAATGATTCCTGCATCAGAAAAATAAGGTGTAAAAACCTGGTAGTTGTTTCTAATTAAATCCTAGAATCTCTATTGGTTCAACTAGTAGAACTATATTAAGATATTATTGAAGAAAAAAAAAAGTTATAATTTGGCATGTAGCAAATCAGAGTTATAATTTACTGTCTGGCAAGCTTAATTATGACTTTTAAAATCTCGATAATCTAATTGTGGATAAAAAATAAAAAAAGAAGTTTTATTTAGAATTCATAAAAATAAAGCAAAGAACAAGTAATGATAAATTTTCTATTTTTAAATAAAAACGATAAAAAAATTCTCAAAATTATTAATATATTGAAAATATATTAATATATTGAAAATATCAAAAAATATATTAAATAATATATTTCTTAGTATTATTTGGATTATTCAGAATATTGTCCTTATCTTTATTATTATCTGTACAATGTTTCAGTCAAGCTAGTGTAACGGTTAGAGACTTTGCCTGTCAGCTTGACAGTCGAGGTTTTGAATCACACACACACAGCAGTCTCCCATGTCTATAACCTTGCTGATGAGACCTAATAGGTCGAAATGTACATTCAGGGATTGTCATTTTCTCAATTTGTTTAGCCTTACATTTGAACATATATGCCCACCTAAATTCATTAATTATTAACTAATTAATTTTCAAAAATTAGGTATGACTTCAATTAAGCACATATCCTCCAAAAAAAAAAAAAATATATATATATGTATGTATTCTTGGTGTTGAGAATCATTCCATGTGAAGTTCATCTGTAATGATACAGTTTATCCATATTGAGACCTAGAGGTGTGTTGTTTCAGGTTGCGTTTCCTTCATATATGTATATATATAATATATATATATAATATATATATATATATATGTGTGTGTGTGTGTATATGTAAGGTAATCCAAATGATTGCTAAATTAGGGACGATTCTTTTTGGGATCATCAAAATCTCCCTGTACAACCATACTGTATGCTCTTGTAGGTGCAAACATATATACTCATACAAGGATTTTTATAAATCCCTAAAAAGAGCTCAATGTATAATAATCAATGAATTAAATTATATACAGAGCAATATTTAACTTTCAAGATATATATATATAAATATATAAATATAAATATATATATATATATATATATATATATATATATATATATATATATATAGTAGTGGTGGTGAGGTATATAAGCCAGATTTTATAGTGATCCTGTCTTTATTAAAATTAAGAATTAGAGGAAAATTAAGAGGATCAGATAAAGAAGTATTTAGATCTACCTACATTAATTCCTTATCAAAAGAGGAAAATATGTTACCTGTTTAGGCTTTGTAATATATATATATATATATATATACTAGCAAATATATGCACCCTCTGGGTGCAAGTATTGAAGTTTTAATGTAATAAAATATCGTATGAAATCAGAAAGGCTAATGAAACTAAATAAGAATGCAGATAAAATGATTTGAAACAGAGGTGGATATAATCGAATAAATAGAACAACTGAAACTTACTATTCCATCACTCTCATCTTCCATTGTTATTTTTTCTAATTTAAGTATTTAGTTAAAAGAGGAAGTAAAGAATAAAATGACGGTTATTTTTTCTTGTTAATGGATTTCATTTAAGATTCATTGAAGAGATTTTTGCTTATATTCATTAAAACAAAACCAAACAATTAGAAATCAATAATACTAAGCACATATTTATTAAAATCACATTTTTAATATCAATATGCAAATGACCCTTCCCGTTCACCCTGTAAACCACTATTTTGTTGTATATATAAATACAATTGCATGTTTCTAGTATGTAGATATGCTTAACAGTATTAATAATGTTAAACAATTTTCTTAATAATTGAGGTTAAAATAAAATCATTGAGAATGTGATGTCAATAACTAAAGGAATTGTGATTTGAGTAGTGATATAGTTTCGGTTACAGACAGAAAAACACACAATCTCCATTATAATAAGATATATATTAAGTGTTGAGTCAGTGGGTAGAGCTTTTGAGGATTAACCTGAAGAGTTATTCACTCAAGTCTATATCAAAGCAATCTCCAACAAAGCTCCCCCCACAACTATTTACTAAGCTTGGCTGAATTTGGTCCGAAAGCAAAAAGTATGGGGCACTCAGTGAGGAGCAAACTGGTTAATAATTGTCTGCTAGCTGAGTTAGCTAAACATTGCACATTTATGTAAATTAATGCGGATTTAGTCATTTATTAACCTTAACTTAGTTTAGCGTGACACCTGAAGGATGGGGCACCCAGTGAGAATCGAACTCAATAAAAATAGTCTGCTTGCTGAGTTGGTTTAATCATTGCACATTATGTAAATTAAGTTTGGTGGAGTCAATTACTAACTTTTACTTAGCTTAGCAGAAGGCTGGAAGGTATGCGGCACCCAGTGAGAATCGAACTCAATAAAAATATTCTGCTTGCTGAAGGCTGGAAGGTATGCGGCACCCAGTGAGAATCGAACTCTATAAAAATAGTCTGCTTGCTGAAGGCTGGAAGGTATGCGGCACCCAGTGAGAATCAAACTTAGTAACAATGGTCTGCTAGCCGAGCTTGCTAAACATTATACACTATTTGAATTAATGTGTCTGTAGCACATGGCCGTAGGTATGGGGCACCCAGTGAGTATCAACAAAGGTGGCACAACTACAATGATTCATGTTTAGTCATGTGCTATGGATGCTAGATGGAGGAGAAGAATACACCAACTGCACCTCTGCAGAGGGGTAAATCCCTCCCAATGGGGTCACCTGTTGGCTGTAGGTGGTGACCTGTGATGCTTAAGGATGGAACCCTGGTGGTTGAGCAGTCCATAGCATGCAACATTCCACTTACTAAGGATATATGAATAGATTTATTGTTTTTATCATTATTAATTATATATATATATATATATATATATTGGTTAGGAGGTTGATTTAGAAGGCTATCACAATGCAGGTGTAAAGAAAAAAAAAATAATATGGTTACAATGGTGTTGTGTGTTAACCTGTATTTTATTCTTGAATTTTCGAGATAAAATCTCTTTTTCAAAAGATCACTGGAACTGAAGTAGTCTAGGTTAACACACAACACCATTGTTACCGTATTATTATTATTTTTTTTCTTTACACCTGCATTGTGATAGCCTTCTAAATGAACCTCCTAACCAATATATACACACACAAGGTGTGTCAAAAAAGTATCGTGATTTTTTGTACTTTTTTGACTCACCTTGTATTCTGAAAAAAAATAATGTTCCATTCATCAATTTTTTTTTAGAATACAAGGTGTGTCAAAAAAGTACCAAGTTTAAAGCTGTATTTACCAAGATAGAAATAAAGAATGGATGGAACGTTTTTTTTTTCAGAATATAAAGTACAAAAAGTACAAAAATCTCGATACTATTTTGACACACCTTGTGTGTGTATATATATATATATATATATATATATATATATATATATATATATATATAATGTTAATGAAAATTTTACTAATATATTGATAGATTTATTGTTTTTTTTAATATTTTTTATTGATAGATTTATTTTTATCATTATTAATATATATGTCTAATGAAAATTTTCGTAATATATAGATAGATTTATTATATGTTCTACATTAAGAGGCAACACATTGTATTATTCCTCCATTATTTATTCGTTGCTTCTCTTAGGTGACTGCTGCTCATGTATTTAGTTTCTATATTAATTACATAATTAAGCTCATTAGTATTCATTATGTTTTGTTTATTTTTCTCTCAGGTTGAAATCCCATCTGTGCATAGACGTACAGAATAAGAACTCTTCGTTTCTCTTGTTTTTTTCTAACACAACATTGATATTTGCTCTAATAAATAAAAAAAAAGAAATGAAAAGAAAAGAAGGAAAAATAATTAGGGATAACATTGTTGAATGTGTGCATTTACCCATTTTATATGTGCCTCCGCCTACAAATGTGACTTAGCCCTTGGAAAATTGATGAGAAGAAGGGTGGGATATGGGTTGTGAGGGTTATGCCTTTCTCCCTCCCCTGTCAGCTTGAAAACCAGTGTTTTAAATGCTTGAATTGTAATCAGGAATTTAGGAGGAAAAAAGTAAAACAAAATAAAATAAAATAAAGAAAAATATAAAATTAAATTTAAAAAAAAAATAGAGTAAAATAAAGAAAAATGAAAATAAAGTAAAATAAAAAATAATAAAATTAAAAAATTCTTTAAAAATTCTGCTTTATTTTATTTAAAAAAAAAATTATTCTTGAATTTTTAAATAAAAATCTGATGTCATTTTTAAAATTTAAAAAAAAAAAGAAAAGTAAAATAAAATAAAATAAAAAAAAGTAAAAAATCAAATTAAAAAAAAAAAAAAATTGCATTAGGATTTTAAAAAATTCTTTTTTATTCTTAAATTTTTAAATAAAAGTCTGATGTCATTTTTTTTTCTTTTTCATATTATGAGGCATCAAAATATTAGAGGAAATAAAAAAAAAATTAAACAAAAAAAAATTTTTTTATCCTCAATTAAGCTATTTTGTTATGGCCTTCCTTCCTGGCGCATACTCCATTGTCAGATTTAAAAATTCTTAACATACGGCATGTATCTGAAGAGCGAAGTAGTCAGACTAATAATTGAGCAATAAAAATCCTTTTAGTAATTCAAATTACATGACATTCAATTGACCCCCCTACCCCCCCAAAAAAAAGCAAAAAAAAAAAAAAAGTACACACACAAACAACACAGTAATTAATTTTGCTATTTGTCCAGAATAGACCACTGATGAAATGTCTTTTGGAAATGTACAAAAATATTGTATAGAGAAATCTCTAATACTTACATTCACCATCCTGATAAGAGTAAGTTCTGGAGATCTGGGTAGTTATGAAATATCTCTTCATTGTCACTACTCCCAGGTCCACTCTAACCCTGAGTGGCAGGTATTAGGGTCCAATAGATCTGTTGCCCCCCCCCACACACACACATAAAAAAGAAATCCAAACAAAACCCCAAAATAACAGTTTGTAACAAGTTTAATTTTGATGTTTGTACAGAATAGCCCACTGATGAAATGTTTTTGGTAACATATATATATATGAGAGTAAGTAAATAAACAATGTGTTTATTTGATATGGCTTTTAGCCGACAATTTTTGGAGGATATGTGCTTAATTGAAGTCATACCTAATTTTTGAAAATTAATTAGTTAATAATTAATGAATTTTGGCGGCTATATATGTTCAAATGTATGGCTTAACAAATCGAGAAAATGTCAATCGAAATGTACATTCAGGGATTGACATTTTCTCGATTTGTTTAGCCATACATTTGAACATATATGCCCGCCTAAATTCATTAATTATTAACTAATTAATTTTCAAAATTAGGTATGACTTCAATTAAGCACATATCCTCCAAATAAATATATATATATATATATAGTTTCTTAGAAAGGAATTACACAGAATAGGTTACAAGATAGGAGTTAGATGGCTTTAATTGGGACCCATAAATTTTTCTGGAGACTCATTCAAAGCAAATATGTGTGTCCCAGGACGCATTAAATCAAAAACCTATCAGCATCGATTTATTTATATATATATATATATATATATATATATATATATATAGTCATCCACAAACACGTGTTTCGACTTATGAAGTTTCTTCAGTGTGGCTAGACATTTTGTGAGCTACCTACAGCCGATATAGAACTCCGATCGATTCAGCAGCATTCAGACAGCTTAACCGTTCGGCTGTCGTCACCCACAGAATGCGGAGGGGATTTTAACTGTTTTAATACACATATCTGCATGTATGTAAAGGCTGCTATAGAGTGCTCCATCCCTTTTATAGGAGAGTGTTGCGTTTATGCTTTAATTGGCGGTCATCAGCGAAATCCCCTCTAAAGTGCTCAACCCAGTGGGAAGGGGAGCTTATATAGTCATCCACAGACACATGTTTCGACTTATCAAGCTTCGTCAGTGTGGCTAGACAGTTTGTGAGCTACCTACAAGTGAGATAGAACTCCTTTCGATTCAGCAGCAGTCGGACAGCTTAACCGTTTGGCTGTCATCACCCACAGAATGTGATGGGGATTTTAACTGTTTTAATACACACATCTGTATGTATGTAAAGGCAGCCATAGAGTGCTCCATCCCTTTTATAATGCTTACATTCACTATTCAGATAAGAATATATTTCTTTTATTTAAAAAATATTTTTTATATATTTCTCATATATATATATACACATTTTTGATATATCTTATGTATATTATCCGGAGTGGTAGTACCTATTAGGGTCCCATCTATAAGTTAAATAGAAAAAATGATTTAAAAAAATGTGTTTTTAAAAAAAATTGAGTTTAAAAATTTTTTTTTCAATACCTATCAAGAATGAATAAAACAAAATGTCTTCAGCATAAAATAACCCAACAAGAGTTGACATGCTGTAAAATCCAACTAACTAACCAACGTCCAATATCAGCATTAGTATATCCAATGATACACTAACAATGAATAAACAGAAGGAAAGACAAGATAAGCTTATTTACACATATAGGAACATTTAATACATGCATAATATACGTACAAGAAATATTAAGAAGAATACACAAATGTGTCCCAACAGATAAAATTTGCACATATTGTTCTATGAACAAGCAGCATGTGAAAGGGATTCAAAAATGGTAAAAGTCTTACTTGTCTTTCCGACAACCTTTTTTATCATATATTTGCTAGAAGGCAGTGGCTGAGGGTCTTAATGTCCTGGGTATGATGTTAAACTCTCTCTGATGGTGAAGTTCCAAATTTGGAGCTCTTGGGAATGTGGAGTACCTCTTCATCACCATCGATTGTGACCCAGAGTGGTAGTACCTGTTAGGGTCCAATCTATGGGTTGAATAGAAAAAATGAGTTTAAAAAATGTGTTTAAAAAAAAAAATTGAGTACTCCTCATGAATGGAGTAAACAAAACATCTTTGGCATAAAATAACCCAACAAGGATTAACATTAGTATTATCTGCGTTATTCGGACTATTGTCCCCATCTTCATTGTTACTTGTACAACGTTTTGGATGATATGCCCTCCGACCTTCTTCAGGTATTTCTTGTCGGACTCAGGAACCTTCCCGGACTTGGGAACCTTCTTTTCAAACTCTGGAACTTTCTTGTTGTATTCGGGAGCCATCATGGAACTTTGAACCTAACCCTTTATTTAGTCAACGGGGGTATCCTGTACAAGTAACAATGAAGATGGGGACAATAGTCCGAATAACGCAGATAATATTAATCTTCAATCCTCATCTCAAACATTCAGAGAGAAAGGATTAACATGCTGAAAAAACCAACCAACCAACCAACCAACCAACCAATCACCAAATTAATATATTTCTTTAGTCTTTCCCTTCCCCAACAAGTAAGTATTAAATTTCTGTATAATTATTTTCTACCTAATGGAAATTTTTCTTTGTTGTTCTCTTCTGGAAAAGTAATGTTATTTTAAATGCAGATCATGAATTGCTGACAAATTCAGTTTATCTACTGGTTTAATCTTAGGACAAAGCAGTTATTTTTTTATTTTTTATTTTTTTATTTTTTTATTTTATTTTTTTTTTATTTGCGTGCCATGTTTCCCAGGCATCAGGCGGTGAATTCTCTGTTGGCAATTTACATATGTCAGAGTTGTGGAGGTTGTGACATTGTTAAAAACTACATCCACTTATCAGGTCACTGAATGACTTAGAAGCCGTATACGGAAATCAACTAAACAATTTTTCTTTCTTCTCTCTCTCTCTCTCTCTCTCTCTCTCTCTCTCTCTCTCTCTTTGTTACAACCAGTTTAGGTTGAAAACAGAATATTACTTATTATGAGATTTGGGTGGGGGTTACAAAGAACTTGCATTGAATTGAAGGGAGCCACAGTCAAAAAAGGTTGGGAAGAACTGAGCTAGATAATCTTGCAGATTATGATCACTTGATCCCTACTGGGCACGCCATATTTCTAGCCTTGTGCCAGACAAATATTCTAAGTTCTGTAAAGATGTCTTGAGGGTGGTCTGTCTGACTCTGCCATCTGTCTGCTGTTAAATACTATAGAAGAGGTGACAGTAGCTCACGGCTTCTACTTGTGTCTTGTACTGGGCCTTGTTCACTGGGATTTTATTGAAGGGCGAACAAGTTGAGTCATTATTAATTAGTGTTTCCCACGGAGTTGAATTCTGTTTGCGAACGAACATTGCACAGTAAATTTTTTTTTTTCATAGATTTGAAAAAAATTTTTTTTTTTTTTCATTTAAGAAATTTATTCTCAACCCCTATAAGTAAAGTAGACAGAGTAGCCTATTGTTGGTATCAGCTGGACAATGAGGGAGTCTATCCCCTTTTCGCTAGCATTAGACCAGGGAGATTTCTGTATGATTATTTTGCATGTAATGAAAATTTTCTTTGTAATACTCTTCTGGACAAGAAATGTTATTTTAAATGTAAATCATGAATTGCCAACAAATTAAGTTTATCTACCGTTTTAATTAGCCATGTGCAAAAATTGCCAAGGGAGATAATAATTTTTTTTTTTTTTAAATTTCTTAATTTTAAAACAATTATCAAAAATCAGGGAATTGTCTGATTTCAATGAAATTTTTACCAAATTATTTTTCAATGACTTAATTTTATAACAACTTATTTTATTAAAAAAAAAACTTGAAATTTAAAAAAATTTTTTGATCAAACCTTCATTAGAGCATTAAAATGGAAAAAGAGTTGTCTGAACAGTGATGGAAATCTTTTCAAAATAAAAACATTTTTCTCTATATACCTCTCTTATCTCCTGTTGTATTTTAAAAAGATTTTCCATCACGGTTCAGACAACATTTTTTTCAATCCTAATGTCTTGGGGGGAATCCCCCACTGATTAAAGCGTTAAGATTTCTATTTTTTTCTATGCCACCAAAACTGGTTGTTTGCCATGTGCTTTTCGATTTAAGCTTATTTCTCTTGAAATTTAATCCATGAGCAGTTTCCGTCTGGAAATGTTCGGAAGAGAATAAATTCCTTAAAGGCTCATTTCCAAAACCAAAACAGATTATGGCAAGCCTCTAAAATAAGTAGACCAGTTCACATACTAGGTAGTAATATCACATCTACAGAAAGCGATATTGATGTATGCACAGGAAAGGCATGCACTGCTACAGACAGACTATTGATTGGGGTGGGTAAATATTTACAATCTGTCAAGGTTCCGGATTCAATACTAGCCATCACCAAATCAGTACATGAGTAGCACAACTTGGTCTATGCGGTAAAGTGGGGGAGCTGTTGGTAGGTGTGGTGCTCCACCTCAGACGCAAAACAATCTCTCTGGTCTAGCGATAGGGAAAAGGTGATAGACTTCCTCACTGACAATAGGCCAATTCGCCTACTTTACTTATTACTTATGTTATCACAGTCCAGTTTGTTAACCATTACGCCATGGGGACTCACCCAGTGATTAAAGCATTAACGATTTCTTGTAGAATAAATATCATAAATACTCCATTCGTGTAGTTTGGTGATTAGCTGCTTGGTTTCTGTGGTGTTATGGTGCTTGATAAAAACCTACCATTCTGCAGTAGGCTTGTGACAATGTAAGATCTGTATTACAGCTTCCTTGTTGTCTTGTCTGCCAATTCGACAGTAATTGGAATATTGCTTGTATAGAGAGAGTATAATATTTATTCTACATCTCCTCTCCCTTCCGATTGAGTTACAGCTTGCTTGTTGCCTTGTCTGCCAATTCGACAGTAATTGGAATATTGCTTGTATAGAGAGAGTATGATATTCATTCTACAGATATTTTTTTCTATACCACCTAAACTGGTTGTTTGCCATGTGCTTTTCGATTTAAGCTTATTTCTCGTGAAATTTGATGCCTGGGAAGTTTCCGTCTGGTAAATGGTCTGAAGAGAATAAATTCATTAAAGCCTCATTTCGAAAAACAAAAACAGATTATATAATGTAATAGAAGACATGGAAAACAATCAAAATTCTCCATTAAACAGATTTAAATTGCAATCAATATAATTATTAGCTTTTGTATGTTCCTCATATTGGCTTTAACAGCATCTTTATACGTTATTCGGTTAAAGGTGGCCTTCAGCAAGAATCTTGGTGGCTTGATGTTGAGTCAAATCCTATTCATAGAATTTATATTACAATTCATTGGAAATAAAGAAATGAAATCATCATCATCAGGTCAGGCCGACTGCACGGACGGGTTAGCTCAGTCGGTAGAGCGTTCGGCTAGAAACCACAAGGTTCCTATTTCGATACCGGCCCTCGCCAACTCGGCGTTATGAGTAGCACAGGGATCTGTGCGGTAAAGTAAGGAGCTGATGGTAGGTGTGGCGCTCCACCTCAGATGCTAAAACAATCTCCTTGGTCTAATGCTAGTGAAAAGGGAATAGACTCCCTCGCTGTCTGGCTGATGCAGACTTCAGGCCACTCCGATAACTTTACTTACTTATAGTATATTTATTCCACTTAACTTTATTCTTTTTCCTTTTATCTTTTCTTCAATATATATATATATATATATATATATATATACACACACAGAGGTGCTGATAGGTATGTGTCCTGCATCCCTGATGCACAAAAATCTAAAAGGGCGCAGTAAAAATCATATCCCTGCATCCCAGTGTTTTTCTTTTTTCTTCCCTCACCATTTCAAGCTAACTGTAAATACATTTCAATAGTTTCTTAGAAATGAATTACACAAAGGATAGGTAACAAGTTTAGATGGCTTTAGTTGTTTCCCCAGATCATAAATAAAAACTCTACAATTCATCAAGAAACTTTGGTTAGGACCCATCAAATTTCCTGGGGGCTCATTCAAAGCAAATATGTGTGTCCCAGGACGCACTAAATCAAAAATCTATAAGCATCACTGTGTGTGTGTGTATGTATGTATGTATGTGTGTGTGTGTGTGTGTATATATATATATATATATTGACACCCTACTGGTACATCAACTAGTGTACATATACAATATCGTAAGACAATTCAGTTTGAAGGAAAAAATTCAAAGATACATGGGCGAGCAAGAGAGAGTTAAAGTCCGTCCAGTTTTATATTTTCTCTGTACAAAGGAATGTTGACATTCCTACTACTATTCGCATGACATAAAGATAACTGTACTGCTACCCCTCCCCCTTAGGTGACTTCACGACCCTAAGAGTGCACCTGACATCAGGCCCATCACCATGACAACGACCGAGGTGGGCCCCTTTCGCGCCAAGAATTCGCGCACGTCAAAAACCACTGTTGAAGAATCTGACCGGCAGTCGACAAGTGAAATTTCGAGCTCCGAGAAGAATTACACATTTTTGATTTAAAGGATGGGCGATCAAGAAGATTGCAGACGATTGACTACGAATTAAAAACCAATTAACTTTGGATAGAAAGAAGGAACCACCGATGATAAAAAAAAAAGAGTAAATAAAAAAAAAAAGGATTGAATAATTGTTTTTGTTGAAGGGAACTTTTTGACGGATTCCAGCGGCAGTATAATTGTCTTTTTGAAAAGAACTTTCTGACGAATTTCAAAGGCACAGTGAGTTAAAAATCAAAGTATATTATATTTTTGTTGTATTCTGTAAATTCCTATTGTTTGCTGTGCAATTCATGTATTGTTGATATGTTTTGATATTTGTATCTGTTCGATTGCTCGTCCGCTCATTTGACATAAGAACTACCTATTAATTTTATTCCCCTGATCCCACATAGACTTATATATATATGCTCTTACCCCCTTTCTTTTCTTGTACAAAAAGTTGTAATTAAATGTGAATAAACTCTTGTATGTTTATTTAAAGTTTTAGTTGTCTGATCGTCATTCAGCGTTGTTGCCTTTCGTTCGGTTTTCTCCCCCTCCTTTCACGGGAGCAAAGAGAAGTGTCTGAAATTCCCATCCCTTTTGTATTATATTCTTTTTATTTTTACAACTGGGACCTTTCTTGTTGCATGCGTACACTGGTCGATCCTAACGAGTGTGTGTGCGTAACAATATATATATATATATATATATATAGTGATTTTTAGAATTGTAATTTCTTATGTAATGACAACAGATTACCCCTAAAGGAATAACTGTCTGATTTTGTTAGCACATGTCCACAAAATGTCTAACTCTAGCGACTTGTTTTACACAGAAAATACAAATTAATATACATAGGCAGCAATTAGTCATCTAAGAAGAAAATCTAATTTAGACTTGACTGGTAGACACACCCTTTTACTGTCTCTTATAATTATACTTTAGTTGAAAGAGAAAAAATGTTTCTTTTGTGCAGATTTATATCCTGTTAGACAACACATTATCCTGTGTCGGTCCCTGTTGTAACTGTTGTCCGTGACTATATTAAATACTTCTATTTAGGAAGAGGAGAAAGTTTCTAATTGGAGTCATCAGTGTTATTATATTGAGAATTTGGGTGATTAAAAAAAAATGATTGCTGAGTAGCCATAGCGTAGTGGCTAACATGCTTGACTGTGACATCATAGTGAGTTCAAACTTTAGTTTGTGTTATTACATTTACTTTTGGGCTAATATCTATGGGGAAGGTATGAAGCCCTTTTCTAATTAGTCTCTAATATTATATTGAGAATTTAGGTGATTAAAAAAAAACAAAAAACTGATTGCTGAGTAGCCATAGCGTAGTGGCTAACATTGGACTGTGAGATTATTGTGAGTTCAAATTTCAGTTTGTGCTATTACATTCGCTTTTGGGCTAATACCTATGGGAAAGGTATGAAGCCCTTTTCTAATTAGTCTCTAATATTATATTGAGAATTTATGTGATTAAAAAAAACAACTGATTGGGGAGTAGCCATGGCTTAGTGGCTAACATTGGACTGAGATTATTGTGAGTTCAAATTTCAGTTTGTGCTATTACATTCGCTTTTGGGCTAATACCCATGGGAAAGGTATGAAGCCCTTTTCTAATTAGTCTCTAATATTATATTGAGAATTTGGGTGATTAAAAAAGATGATTGGAGAGTAGCCATAGCATAGTGGCTAACGCTGGACAGCGACATCGTAGTGAGTTCAAACTTCAGTTTGCGCTTGCATTCACTTTTGGACTAATACCCATGGGAAAGGTATGAACCCCCTTCATCCAACTAGCCATGGGTTAAATAGTACCACTACTGTTCTTCTAAAAGGATGGTTTTGGCATTCAATAACCTGTGAAGGTTGATATGACATTAACTCTTGCCTACAAAATTTCACCCATGGCTGTAACAAAATTTCACCCATGGCTGTACCAAATTTTCTTGGTATTTTTTACCTGTATGATAGGATTTTTCAAAGTTCACTATCTATTCACCTGTTGTTGTTCACTTCATATTGACTCACTCACATCAACATAAATATTTCATTTTTATCAATATGGGGGTCTAGGAGATTTAATTTTTATTTATATGGGGGTCCACAAGATTTAATTTTTATTTATATGGGGGTCCACATTGCATTTTTATTTATATGGGGGTCCACAAGATTTCATTTTTATTTATATGGGGGTCCATTTCATTTTTATTTATATGGGGGTACATAAGATTTCATTTTTATTTATATGGGGTCCATAAGATTCCTTTTTATTTATATGGGGGTCCATAAGATGGTCCATAAGATTTAATTTTTATTTATATGGGGGTCCACAAGATTTCATTTTTATTTATATGGGGGTCCATGAGATTTAATTTTTATTTATATGGGGGTCCATGAGATTTCATTTTTATTTATATCGGGGTCCATGAAATTTCATTTTTATTTGTATGGGGGTCCATGAAATAGACCCTGTAATGAAAAGGGGTCCCGGCTCCAAAAAGTTTGAAAACCACAGCTTTAAAAAACCTCCCTGGTGAACACAGCCCCTCTCCCCACCATTATCAAATTGATAATTGTGTTGAAAATTGATTATTTCTCTAATTAAGACAATTTAACGTTATTGTTTTAATAAAAATCTTCCCACAATTCATCATTTTTGATCTATGATGGTAACATGTGCAAAGAAAAAAAAATGGATTTTTTTTATAATATAGATTATTATCAAGCTGACATTTGCGTGATAGATATAAAATTTTTTGATCAAGCTTAATCCATAGATCTGCTTGAATTCAGACTGTCTACTAATGAGTTGCACACACACACACACACACACACACACACACACACACATATATATATATATATATATATATATATATATATATATATATATAACAATATCATTAAAAAAGCGTAATTAATAAAATCACCCAACTCACGAGTTTTTTTCATAATTTCTTGATCATCAGATAAATAATCGTGGGTAGAAATGTTTGTGTGTGTGTTATATGTGTGTGTGGGTATATTTGTAGGTAAGTGAATTGAGACCCATCTGATGAGACTGAATTTTGGGGAGCTATATTAAACCAACTTAGATTTATATAGGCCCCAATTTTGGTTGAAATAAATTTATTATGGAATTACGGTGTTGAGTTCTTCCTTCCTTTATATGATATATATGTGTGTGTGTGTGTGTGTGTAATATATATTAGTGGATTCAGTTTAAAAGGATCGGATAGATCAGAACTAAGAATTATGATCCTTTTTTAGTGTTTATCATTTTTAAATGAATTCACATGGAAAGGGAAAAATAAACAACTGATTTGGTTGCACAACTGGTCTTGGTTAGTTCCAGTAACCAATATTTCATTAACAGGAATTATATATATATATATATATATATATATATATATATATATTTTTGGGAGAATATGTGCTTAATTGGAGTCGTACCTGATTGATTTTTCTCGATTTGTTTAGCCATACATTTAAATAGGCATTCCCGCCTAATTCATTATTAATTAATTAATTTTCAAAATTAGGTACGACTCCAATAAAGCACATATTCTCCCAAAAATTGTCGGCAAAAAAAGCCATTCCAAACATACCGTGTTTACAACTTATCATATATATATATATATATATATATGTATATGATATAATGAAAAAACAAAAGATGTTTACAACTGCATGGGCTCATCAGGAGAGAAGTGTTGCAAACCGTTTCGGGGCCTATCTCTCGACAGTTTAAAAAGCAACACCGGCCCATCCTCACTGATATGCGGACCCTTCGCAATATAATGCATCGACCTCACGTGGGTCGGTCATCAACAAAAATAAGAAGGGAAAAATGACCGTTAGTAAAAACAGAACACTGCTAGTCAAACGTTGGAATTAATCAAAAAATGCGCTGTCTATATTAAAAATAATATGAATTTTAAACCGTCGAGAGATAGGCCCCGAAACGGTTTGCACACTTCTCTCCTGATGAGCCCATGCAGTTGTAAACATCTTTTGTTTTTTCATTATATCATATTCATACTGTCGGATTAATTTCCATTTTATTTTCACATATATATATATATATATATATATATAATTTTGGGTGTAAAACTTGAAAAGCACCGGACGATAGGGCCCTTGTTTTATCAATAAACAATTTTTTTTTCTCTTCTTTCATTCCTCCTTTTAGTCTTCCATCCATTGTCATTGTGTTAATCACTATGAGAACCCTAAACATATTATATATAGGGTTAGGGGTTAATTTTATGAAAAACTTATTAAAAAAAAAATCTAAAAATGTCTGTTAAAACAACCGAATATTGACGGTGTAAATGAAAAACATGTCCTTTCTTAATCGAGATCAAAAAGGGGTGCCTTAAGGTCATATGGTCCAATTGTTTTGTCCCATCTATGGGTTGAATAGATCAAAAAATGAATTTACAAAAAATGTGTTTAAAAAAAAAAAACATTGAATTTGAAAAAAAAAAATTGAATACTCAACAAAAAAGAGGCACACATCTACAACAAAATCTAAAAATCTACCAAAAAAAATGAAAACACAAAAATATATGTTAAAAAGAATCATCTAAAAGTTCCATTCACAAAAAATATGTCAAAAAAAAAAAAATTAAACATTATCACCAATTCATTTCAAAAACGTAGTTGGCATTAAATGACCCATTGTAGTTGATATGCCGTAAAACAAGAACAAAATCAAAATCAAATCAACAAAAATGAATAAAACAAAATATCTTAAACATAAAATACCACAAGGGTTGACAAGGGTCCTCCTCTTAGGGAATATTAAAAATGAAAACAAACGAAAATAACTCGTGTACATACATGTTGAAAAGTTAGATTGTTTCGTTCTATGGTTTAAATAGAAGAAAAAATGAATTAAAAAAAAAAAATTGAATACCTAACAAAAATGAATAAAACAAAATGTCTTAAGCTTAAAATACCACAAGGGTTGACAAGGGTTCTCCTCTTAGGGAATATTAAAAATAAAAACAAACAGAACTAACTCGTGTACCTGCATGTTGAAAACTTAGATCAAAATATGAATTTACAAGAAAATAATGATTTTTAAAAATTGAATACCTAACAAGAATTAATAAAATAAAACATCTTAAGCATAAAATAACCCCAAGGGTTGGCCTGTCGTTAAATCCAACCCTTTTTCCCCCCTGAGCAATGCCTGATTACCCAGCTAGTTATGTGTGTATATATATATATATATTGTTGAAGGTGCATGGTGTAATGGTTAGTCGTAGGAAATAGAATCGTCAACCTGAATTCAAATCCTGGACGAGGCTGTTTGCATTTCACATACCACTAATACCCTTAGGAAAGGTATGCATCCAACTACTCTCCCTCCAGCTATGGGTAAGTAGTAGGACAGACTGGCTTCTTTAACATTGGCTAGGCAACCAGTCTAGGAGAAGGAAAACTCTGAATTGAAACCTGTTAAACTCCGCATAAGAAATTGACCTCGTGTCGCATTCTGCTTGTGTGGAGGGGTTGGTTTTTTCCCCAACAAATTTTTTCATTCAAAATAAAATTTCACTCTGATGAATGTAATCTTCTCTGTGTGCGGAATATTTTCACACAGATTAACTGACTGAAACACATGTGTAAGTGATATTGATTAAATTCATCTTTTATTATCCATTCTGTTCTTTCTTTTCTTTTTTTATTCTTCCTCATATATATATATATATATATATATATATATATTTCAGTTATCCTCTGTAGACCTTAGAACATCTTACCTTACCAAGCTGATAAGGAGGGGGTTAATGTGCTACTGTGTAAGATTCTAGACATTATATGACCCATATAGATATTGATATGTCTTATTGATTTGTTTGACTGTTAAGGATGGAATGTAATAGTGTGGAATAAGTTGCTGAGATTTTCATAAGAATTTTGGAAAGGTGCCAATATTTTGGTGATTCTCTAATTACGAGAATTGAGGTTGGAACATTGTCAACAGAAAGCAAATTATTTGAGTTTGGAAAATATGAGAATATCAGTGTAAATAACAAAGAAGAAGAAAAAAAACCCTTATTATTTGTCTGAATTTTTGAGATGAGGATTGATGTGTATAATGAATGTAAAAGGTGCAACTGAAATTCGAATTATTAATTTGCAATTTTGATGAGAAATTGCTTTATCCTCTAAGAGCATTTTAATGCTATTGCACTAGCATTAGTTTTGCTACAATGTGCTATTTTTGTTATGGTGATTTACACATACATAAATTGGATCATTTTAATTGTTATAAATTTAAAAAAAAATATATATTTAAAAATATCATTTGACTTTATTTGTCTGAATTTTTCAGATGAGGATTGATGTGTATAATTTTTTTTTTTTTGGGGGGGGGGGTGTTGTCCTCATCTTTATTGTTTTATGTAAAATCACAACGTTTCGGCTGCTGTATCCTCTGGCCTTCCTCAGGTATTTTCTATGTATCCGAGTATAGCAATGACCCAACTTGGGAAATCATTTTAGATAGTTTGACTGTTGAGGCTTGATGTGTACAAATTTGATTTTTTAATTTTTTTAATTGTTGTCCTCATCTTTATTGTGGTATATAAAATCACGTTTCGGCCACTGTACCTTCTGGCCTTCCTCAGGTGTTCCTGTGTATCCGAGCATAGCAATGACCCAACCTGGGAAATCATTTTAGATAGTTTGACTGTTGAGGCTTGATGTGTATAAATTTTATTTTTTAATTTTTTTATTGTTGTCCTCATCTTTATTGTTTTATGTAAAATCACGTTTCGGCCACTGTATCTTTGGCCTTCCTCAGGTGTTTCCTGTGTATCCGAGCATAGCAATGACCCAACCTGGGAAATCATTTTAGATAGTTTGACTGTTGAGGTTTGATGTGTATAAATTTTATTTAAAAAATTTTTAATATTTTTTTATATTTATATTTTTTATATTTTTATATTATTTATATTTTTTAAATTTTATATTATTATATTATTTATATTTATATATTTTATATTTTTTTTTATTGTGGTATGTAAAAAAAAATTGCAATCTTCAGATGTGGAGGTAAATATTTGAGGATTAGAATATGAATACTCTCACTGTCCAATAGAATTTTGACATAAACTTTCAAGTTTTTACATGTTTATACTATCAAGGGTATTGGGTGTGTGTAGGTGGAATGTTTGTATTTAGGGTAAGGAGGGTAGTTAGGAAGGAAAAAGAATTAGAATGCTTTTTTTTATTCCCTGAATCTAGTTTAAGATTTGAAAACTGTTTGTGTTGATTCTCTGTTCTGGAATGAAATTGCACCTTGCCCAAGAGTGACCTGGAATTGGGAGTAGTATCAGCTGTTTGAGTTTCTTTTTCTGCATACTAAAACTATTCATATACTTTTGTTAACTTTAAATTAGAAAGTAGTTTGGGTACTAATGCAGAATAGCGCGCAAGAGATAATATCAGTAGATTATAAGGGCCGGGTTAGCTCAGTCGGTAGAGCGTTCGGTTAGAAACCACAAGGTTCCTAATTCGATACCCGCCCTCGCCAACTTAGCGTATGAGTAGCACAGGGATCTGTGCGGTAAAGTAAGGAGCTGATGGTAGGTGTGGCTCTCCACCTCGGACGCTAAAATCATCTCCTTGGTCTAGCGCTAGTGAAAATGGGATAGACTCCCTCGCTGCATGGCTGATACTGATATTAGGCTGCCCCGACGACTTTACTTTTTACTTTATATAAAAAAACTAAAGCATCCAGCTAGGAACCACACGGTTCCTGGTTCGATTACCGACCCTCGCCAACTCAGCGAATGGTAGCACAGGGATCTGTGCAGTAAAGTAAAGAGCTGATGGTAGGTGTGGTGCTCCGTCTCAGACACCAAAACAATCTTCTTGGTCTAGTGCTAGTGAAAAGTGGATAGACTCCCTCACTGTCTAACTGATACCGACTTTAGGCCACCCCGATGACTTTACTTACTTTAGATTTCATGAAAATACCCGAAACCTTTTGAGATGCTAGGGTTGTGGTAAAGTTTAAGATTAGGGTTTAGGTACTGGGGTGTTTCTATAATCTAATGCTATTTATACGTAAAATATAATTTTAATGATATCATCTCTTGCAGTGATACTTTTAGCTTTTTGATTTAGTGCGTCCTGGGACACACATATATTTGCGTTGAATGAATCCCCAGGGAAAATCTATGGGTCCCAACTAAAGCCAGCTAACTCCTACCTTGTAACCTATCCTGTGTAATTAATTTCTAAGAAACTATTGAAATATATTTACAGTTAGCTTGAAATTTTGAGGGAAGAATAAAAGAAAAACACTGGGACGCAGGGATATGATTTTAGTGCGTCTTTTTAGATTTTTGCACGTCAGGGATGCAGGACACGTCCCTATCAGCATCTTTGCTCTTGCGCGCTATTCTGCATTTGTACTGTAGTTTTTGCCTAAATTTGATGAAAGAAAGAAAGAAAGAAAGAAAGAAAAGGAAAGAAAGATGGAAGAAAGAAGGAAAAGGAAAAGAAAGATGGAAAGAGAAAGAAAGAAAGAAAGAAAGAAGGAAGAAAGAAAGAAAGAAAGGAAGGGAAAGAAAGATGGAAAGAAGAAAGAAAGAGGAAAGAAAGAAAGATGAAAGAAAGATGAAAGAAAGAAAGAAAGAAAGAAAGAAAGAAAGAAAAGAAAGAAAAAGAGAAAGAAAGAAAGAAAGAAGAAAGAAAGAAAGAAAGAAAAGAAAGAAAGATGGAAAGAAAGAAAGGAAAGATGGAAAGAAAAGAAAGAAAGATGGAAAGAAAGATGGAAAGAAAGGAAAGAAAGGAAAGAAGAAGGAAGGAAAGATGGAAGAAAGAAAGAAGATGGAAAGAAAGAAAAATAGAAAGAAAGAGGGAAGGAAAGAAAGAAAGAAAGAAGGAAGGAAAGCAAGATGGGAAGAAGGAAAGGAAAGAAGGAAAGAAAGAAGGAATACATATGAATGTTTAGTAGCAGAAGAAATGGGCCAAACTGCATATGCACTGCACATGCATCCAAATAAATATTTCCAAATCTTGAATTGATTAGAATATCAAATCTGCAAAATTTCTTTTATTGGAAAGCAGAAATTTCTTTCTGGAAACGTATGAATAATTAAAATAATAACTGCTGCTTGAATAGTCACCATTCTTAGAGATGTTTTCATTCTATATTTATATCGCTAAGAACATTTTCTTTGGTGTTAGATACAGATGATGATAAGAAAATTATATGAGGCATTTGTGATATGGCTCAGTAGTTAGCGAAATGGTTAGAGTTGAAGGCTGTAGTGTAATGGTTAGATTTATAGGTAATGGAATTGTGGACCCGAGTTCAAATCCTGGACGAAGCTAGAGTTCGCATAGCGCTAATATCCTTGAGAAAGGTATGAATCCAACTACTCTCCCTCCAGCTATGGTTAAATAGGGCAAACTGGGCTCTTTAATCTTGGTTAGGCAACCAGTCTAGGAGATGGAAAACTTTGAATTCAAACCTCTTTAACTCCACTTTGGGGGGTCACTATTAGAATAGGCTCAGTCCTAATTAGTGATCTATTTCAATAAAAAAGAAAAGAAAAAAAGTGGATTGGTGAGAAAGGTATTTAATTACTGAGAAATTTTTTTTTTAAATTAAAAAAATTTTTTTTTAGATGAGGCTTGATGCGATTAATTTTGATGTTTTCAGACTGTTGTCCTCATCTTTATTGTGGTATGTATAAACAACGTATGTTCCACTGTATCCTCCGGCCTGCCTCAGGTGTTCTCTGTGTTTCCGAGGATAGTATTGACCCAACCTTGGAAATAATTCTTATGAGTTTGACTGTTGATCAAACTTTTGAAGATCTCATGTAAATAATAACATCATTGTTTTTTGCATGCCTATCATTCTGACATGTGTCACAAGAAGAATCACGATCATTAAAAAAAATATGTCTATTGGCATTAATTTATTTTAAAAACAAAAAAGGTTAAATCAAATCATTTTTAAAGTAAATTACTTTGAAAAAGGACATCAAGCCCTAACACCTATATAATTGCCCCCAACCCTATTGCCCTTATGGCAGGCCCGAACCCTTTTTATCATATGTGCTAGAAGGTGGTGGCTGATCCTCTCTGACCTGGAGTGGTAGTACCTGTTAGGGTCCCGTCTATGGGTTAAATAGAAAAAATGAATTAAAAAAGGGTGTTTTTTAAAAAGTTGAAAAAAAAATGAATTAACCGAAATGTCCTCGGCATAAAATAACCCAACAAGGGTTGTCATGCCATAAAATCCAACCAATCAACCAACCTGAATTCCTTTTCTGGAAATCAGATACTAACTTGTTTGTACATATCTTGACTTTTTCCATGAGGGTAATCCCAAAGGTAAGGTTTCCAGAATATTTAGAAATCACAGAAACGTTTTTTTGTTTATTGTCAATGATGTTTACATTTTAACATGTCTTGATTTTTCTATATAGTTGCCATTTCAGTCGTTGCATTTTTGTGAGCACTCTGGAAGTTTTTATATACCTATATTTTATCAGTTCGCTGTCATATTGTTGAGAAAGTATTGAACTAGGATTCCATCCTTAAGCATCACAGGTGGCCCCATTGGGGAGGGGGGGTCTTATTACTCTGCAGAGGTGCAGTCGGTGTATTATACATCCCCAGCCGACATGGCAGAAGTACTTCAGAAAACAGCTTGAAAGAATTAGGCTTAACCAACATTAGAAAGTAGGGGGGGGGGTTCTGGGTGGCTTGATAGAAATGTTTAAAATTATGTGTGGTTTTTGAATCAGTCGATTGGAATGTGTTCTTTACTGTAAAAATATACAATAACCTAAGAAGAGGTCATGAAAATACAGTAAACAGATGTAGATTATATATCGGGAATTTGGGTTTTTCTTTTCTTTTAACAATAGAGTTTTAAATGTGTGGTACGGTTTTTTTATTTTTTATTTCACCTGATGTGAATACTTTTAAGAAAAAATTATGTTAATTATTATATATGTTTACCAACCCCTCCACATGAGTAGGATGTGGCACAAGGTCAGTTTATTAAGCCGCATTAACTCTTAACATCCTGTTGAAAATTTCCCAAGTCCAGAGCCCCATTCATATCAGGATTAATCAAAAGATGGCTAAAAATAGCCTTTTCATTTAAAATTACCTGTTATTTCCCTTAAATCAAAGACTTCTAAATGTTTAATATTACATTTAAACAAATGCTATCATTTGGGGCAGGAAAACTAATGTGACTTCTGGCTGGGTGGAATGAGGTGGTATAGAACATTAAGAGTTAAATATCCCATATCCATAAATATTATTTGGCATTAAATATCCCAGAAGGTTTGATACACCATTAAACACCAACCAACTAAATCATGATATACAAAATCTGATACCTTACATATATTTATTTACCAACCCCTCTGCACGGATGTGACACGAGGTCAATTTATTAAGCAGAGTTTAACAGATTTGAAATCAGAGTTTTCCTTCTCTTAGACTAGTTGCCTAACCAAGGTAAACGAACCCAGTCTGCCCTACTATTTACTCATAGCTGGAGGGAGAATAGTTGGATTCATACCTTTCCCAAGGGTATTAGTGCTATATGAAATGTAAACTGCATTGTCCAGAATTTGAACTCTGGTCGATGAGTCTATTTCCTACAACTATAACCATTACACCACATGCTTATGTTAGTTATTATAATACCACAAGGGATTAATGGTTGGTTGGTTGGTTGGTTGGTTATTTTGTGTCGTGGCATAACAACTTTTGTGGGTTATTCAATGCCATAAGTGAATAGTTTGTAGATAGATATTTTTGTTTGGTTTTATAAACTGGTAGAAATAATTTCCATTAAATTCATTAGCAAATATTTGTACCCTCCAATTACAAGTAATTTAAGTTTTAATGTAATAAAATATTATATTAAATTAGAAAGGCTAATGAAACTAAATAAGAATGCAGATAAAATGATTTGAAACAGAGGGGGGTATAATCGAAAAATAGAACAACTCAAACTTACTCTTCCATCACTCGCATCTTTCATTGCTAACTTTTCCTAATTTAAGTATTTAGTTAAAATAGGAAGTAAAGAATAAAATTACAGTTATTTCTTCTTGTTAATGGATTTCTTTTAAGATTTATCCCAGAGATTTTTGCTCATATTTATTAAAATAAAAACAAACAATTAGAAATCAATAATACTTAGCACATATTTATTAAAATCAAATTTTTAATATCAATATGCATATTAGCCCTTCCGTTCACACTGTAAACTGCTATTTTGTTGTATATATAAATACATTTACATATTATTAGTATGTAGATATGGTCAACAGTATTAATAATGTAAAACAATTTTATTAATAAAAGAAGGAAAACTCTGAATTCAAACCTGTTAAACTCTGCTTAAGAAATTGACCTAGTGTCACATCCTGCTCATGCATAGGGTTGGTAAATATAAATACTGACTGTGACTCCAGTTGAATTTACACTTTATATGTCTCTAGTTTAGTGTACACTCCTTATAAATAGATTATAAAAAAATGCCTCGACTTTATGCGATTTGTAAGCCATAATCACTTAATTAGATAAAAGAGGAGTCAGGGTTGGAGGTGCTAAAGATAGAGGAGTTGGAGTTGAAGGTTTTGTGTTCTGACTTCACAGCCCTGGTTAAAACAATGGGATTGTAAGTGTAGAATGTTTGTATTCGGCAATCAGTCATTGCAGTCTCAGAAGACTAATAATTCTTGTGCCTCTCCTGTGGCTGTAGTATTTGTATTAAGCAATCAGTATTCAGCTGTATTGCAAGTTGAATCTGATCTGAGCATCAGAGTGTTGGTAGGTGGTTTATATACAAGGTTGGGTTGTTCCACTATGTACTTTGGCCAAGCTCATTCCTTGAATTCTAATTGGCTGCTGGTTTTCAGTGCAAGTTGAATCTGCACTGACCATCAGAGTGTTGGTAGGTGATTTATATACAGGGTTGGGTTGTTCTACTATGTACTTTGGCCAAGCTCATTCCCTGGATTCTGATTGGCTGCTGGTTTTCAGTGCAAGTTGAATCTATTCTGAGCATCAGAGTGTTGGTAGGTGATTTATATACAAGGTTGGGTTGTTCCACTATGTACTTTGGCCAAACTCATTCCTTGAATTCTAATCAGTGCAAGTTGAATCTGAACTGACCATCTGATTTATATACAAGGTTGGGTTGTTCCACTATGTACTTTGGCCAAACTCATTCCTTGAATTCTAATTGGCTGCTGGTTTTCAGTGCAAGTTGAATCTGATCTGAGCATCAGAGTGTTGGTAGGTGGTTTATATACAAGGTTGGGTTGTTCCACTATGTACTTTGGCCAAGCTCATTCCTTGAATTCTAATTGGCTGCTGGTTTTCAGTGCAAGTTGAATCTGATCTGAGCATCAGAGTGTTGGTAGGTGGTTTATATACAAGGTTGGGTTGTTCCACTATGTACTTTGGCCAAGCTCATTCCTTGAATTCTAATTGGCTGCTGGTTTTCAGTGCAAGTTGAATCTGCACTGACCATCAGAGTGTTGGTAGGTGGTTATATACAAGGTTGGGTTGTTCCACTATGTACTTTGGCCAAGCTCATTCCTTGAATTCTAATTGGCTGCTGGTTTTCAGTGCAAGTTGAATCTGATCTGAGCATCAGAGTGTTGGTAGGTGGTTTATATACAAGGTTGGGTTGTTCCACTATGTACTTTGGCCAAGCTCATTCCTTGAATTCTAATTGGCTGCTGGTTTTCAGTGCAAGTTGAATCTGCACTGACCATCAGAGTGTTGGTAGGTGATTTATTACAGGGTTGGGTTGTTCCACTATGTACTTTGTCCAAGCTCATTCCTTGAATTCTAATTGGCTGCTGGTTTTCAGTGCAAGTTGAATCTGCACTGACCATCAGAGTGTTGGTAGGTGATTTATATACAAGGTTGGGTTGTTCTACTATGTACTTTGGCCAAGCTCATTCCCTGGATTCTGATTGGCTGCTGGTTTTCAGTGCAAGTTGAATCTATTCTGAGCATCAGAGTGTTGGTAGGTGATTTATATACAAGGTTGGGTTGTTCCACTATGTACTTTGGCCAAAACTCATTCCTTGGATTCTGATTGGCTGCTGGTTTTCAGTGCAAGTTGAATCTGATCTGAGCATCAGAGTGTTGGTAGGTGGTTTATATACAAGGTTGGGTTGTTCCACTATGTACTTTGGCCAAGCTCATTCCTTGGATTCTGATTGGCTGCTGGTTTTCAGTGCAAGTTGAATCTGATCTGAGCATCAGAGTGTTGGTAGGTGATTTATATACAAGGTTGGTTGTTCCACTATGTACTTTGGCCAAGCTTATTCCTTGGATTCTAATTGGCTGCTGGTTTTCAGTGCAAGTTGAATCTGATCTGAGCATCAGAGTGTTGGTAGGTGATTTATATACAAGGTTGGGTTGTTCCACTATGTACTTTGGCCAAGCTCATTCCCTGGATTCTGATTGGCTGCTGGTTTTTCAGTGTAGACAATTTGGTCCAAAATACTCAACATATGGCAATTTTTCTGGGAGTTAGTACAGGGTCTGTATTTGGTTACAGCCTGTCCCTTTTTTTCTGGTAACTGGACGCTAGTTACATCCTTCCTGTGAAGGTAAGTATTATATGTTTATTCTACAGCAACTGTGAAGTATTTAGCTGTTTAAAATGATTGGGAAGATCCATTTCTGTATCGTATATATAAATGGAGGTCATAATTGTTAAACTGAATTTGGCATAGAATGACGAAACAAGAATTGATATGCCATTAAAGCAAGCAAGCAACCAGAGGACATTAGCGTTGAGTGAATATAAACAGTCTGCAGTGAAATTGGAACTCAGTTTCAGGATTGCCGGAATCGGAACGAATAAAAATAGAAAAATTGTAATAAAAGTAGCCTGACATTTTTTTTATTTAAAAAAAAAATAATCTTGAAACAGCTGAGCCTTTCGTCATTTTTTGTCATTTTGTATTTTTCTTGTATTTATTTATTTATTTATTTTTAACGATTATCATCTTAGGAAATCAACTTGGCTGTGTTGTGTGTGTGTGTGTGTGTGTGTGTGTTATATATATATATAAGTCTCTGTCTCTCTCTCTCTCTAACCTAAAATTATATTATATATTATATACCTGATGTTTATAAGGGTATGTATATATATATATATATATATTGGTTAGGAGGTTGATTTAGAAGGCTATCACAATACAGCTTGGAATAAATAAAAAAAATAATAATACGGTAACAATGGTGTTGTGTGTTGACCTGTATTTTTATTCTTTCTTGAATTTTCGAGGTAATACCTCTTTATCAAAAGAATTGAACTGAGGCAGTCCAGCTATGGCATTTCTTCCCAAATGAATTTTTTTTTTGAAAATCAGCGGTGGCTGCTAAAAAAAAAACACACCAGCTACGATTGAAGTCTGTGGCTGAAGCGGTGTCACTTGAAAAAAAAAAAACAGCCAACTTACGGCGTTTTTCCCGAAAACCCAAACCCAACCCTAACCCTAAACCCCCCTAGTTAAAATTAACAGTTTTATTACAAAATTTGTGGGTTCTGGATACACGATGACCCAGAAAAAACAGAGCCCAAATTATTTATTTTCCCATTAAACTAACCCTAAACCCCAACCCCAACCCTACTTTTTTTTTCAAGTGACACCACTTCGGCTATGGACTTCAATCGTAGTTGGTAGTTTTTTCAGCAGCCACTGGATAGCGTTTTTTGAGGCAGGAGGCTGGGACGGAACTCTGCGAATATACCCCTCTAAATTCTAACGTAGACCTGGAGAGGGATGGGCTCCACCAGGATATTGCTGTTCCAAACATGAGTAGCACCCCTACAACCAAACCAGGATATGGGATAAGTGATACCTTGACTTACAAGTTTAATTAGTTCCACTCATAACTCAATTTCCTCGTATATCAAATCAATTTTCCCCATTGAATTAAACTGAAATACCATTAATTTGTTCCTCACCCCCCCCACCCAAAAAAAAGGACCTAATTTAAAAGAAAGAAAAAACGAAAAAAAGAACAGAAGGAAAAAAGAATGAAAGGGGGTCATGAGTCATCATTTAGTTTGGCACAAGGCTAGAAATATTGAGCACCAAAGGGTGTGGTAACTAGTGCTGTAATTCTTCTCATCCGATGTTTAAAGTGGACATGTTTAAAGGGTGCTACTAAAGCGTTTGCTTGATAAGGTGAATTTGGAATCGAAAAGTGTTTTGATCGAGATTCTTTAAAAAAAAAAAGACTAAATAAAAAGAAAAGATAAAAAAAGATAAATAAAAAAAGAAAGATAAATAAAAAAAAAAATAAATAAAAAAAATAAATAAATAAAAAAAAAAATAAATAAAAAAAAATAAATAAATAAAAAAATAAATAAATAAAAAAAATAACCTATTTTGCAAGAAATGAGTCATACATATTTTCAATGGATGTTAATAAAAAAAAAGTAAAAAAAAAAAAAAAAAGTAAAGGAAGAAGAAGAGGAAAAAAAAATTGAATAAAATAAAGAAAAACAAAGAAGCAAACAATTTTCTGAAGATAGATTAATGAATCTCTTAAAAGTTGAAAGCTAATAGCACATCTGTTGTGATTAGGTTTGTTTAAATCAGATTTGTTTTTTCCTCGACTCCCCTCTCTTCTCCCCCTCCCCTCTTTATCTCTCATCTTCTTCATCTCTCCTCTCTTTTTCTTTTTCTCTTCCCTTCTCACCCTCTCTTCTCCCCTTTCTTCTTTTTCTTCTTTTTCTTCTTCTTCCCCACCCCCATAATTCTCCCCACACTTCTCCCTCCCTCCCATTGCTCATAATGTTGCTCATATAGAAATGTGTTGTTGAAGGCCGTTCTAATATTGTTCAACTGGAATATGTATCGATGTAGATAATACATTATATAATTAAAGATTGTAGACATTTAGTTAAAAAGTGGGAAAAAAAAAAAAAAAAAAAAAGAAAGAAAAAAAAGGAAATAGAATAAAATAAAATAAAAAGATTTATTAATTTTTGATTCACCAAAAATCAGTTTCAGTGTGTGTGTGCAATTAGAATCAGTAAGGAATTGTCTTTTTTTTTTTTTTTTTTAATTTAAAAATTTTTTTAAAATGATATGAAATATTGCCTTTAATTAGAAGAAAATAACTTCATTTTGAAAAATCTTTTTTTTTTTTTTTTTTTTTTTTTTTTTAAATATACATTTAATATACATCTAAAGTTTAATTCTACACACCACACACACACACATATATGTATATATATATATATATATATATATATATATATATACATTACACTTTAAATGTATATTTAAATATATATATATGTATTCAAAAATATACATTTAAAGTGTAATTCTACACACACACACACACACACACATATATATGTGTATATATATATATATATATATATACATTACACTTTAAATGTATATTTTAGAATATATATATGTATTCAAAAATATACATTTAAAGTGTAATTCTACATACACACACACACACACATACATACATACATATATATATATATATATATATATATATATATATATATATATATATATATATATATATATACACATTTCACTTTAAATGTATATTTAGAATATATATATGTATTCAAAAATATACATTTAAAGTGTAATTCCACGTATATATATATATATATATATATATACGTGGAATTACACTTTAAATGTATATTTAATATATATATATATATATATATATATATATATATATAATGTTTTTCTTTTTTTTATGGCTAAACCTGTTTTGAGTGATCAAAACACTTTCCATTAAGTGTATGGCTGTATGCCGAACCGCTTTTCTTCTGATAAGTGAGAAAAATCAATATTACAACTTGACAATTGATATTCTGTAGTTACCTCCCTTTGCTGCATCAGGCTGACCCCCTCCCCCTGCCCAAATTCCTCGAATAGATTCTTGAGATAATTGATGCAGTGGTGTATCTACGGAAAAAAAAATAACACCACTGGAATTGTGCCCCTGTCTAAACAAGACAACTATTTTTTTATTTTTTAGATAGCTTTATCATAAAATCAACTAAAAAGTACTTGTTAATTTTGTTAATCTTTTTAATCAAAAACCAATTATGGCACTGCTGCTGAAAATTACAATCTTCTTTCCTCTCAGGTGGAGGGGGAATCCCCATGGCGTAGTGGCTAATGTGCTGGCCTGTGGCATTGTTGTATACCCTCTTCATTACTTTTTTTACTTACTCTATTCTTCTGGTCATCTTTGGAATCTTATAACATCTTGACTTGGTCTGGAATCTTCTAAGGCCTTGCGTCTGGAGTTGACTTGGGGACTTCGTCTGGTTTTCTGTTAGGGATTTCTCTCTATCAGAAGCCCTGTGTCATTGTTAGTTTTTAGATAATAAACACAAGACTTCGATTTATTTTGATGTTACTTTATTTTCAATCCCCAACCCAGACATCTGCTAACTAACATAGCGCGCGTGAGTTCCAGTTTAGACAGAGCATAAAATGGCCGACCGCTCTGCATGACATCCAACTGCAAACTGGGGACTCTGAAAAAGGTCCCACGTGACCTCACATATTTGGCGGGCTTCTGTAATTTTCCATGGAAGGACCAAGCCATGATATGAAAAGGGTCATCCCCTCAGAATTACAGGGGATTGACAATAATCTTATGCAACCGCATAGATTATGTAACAACATTTTAATAAGTGAGTTTGAACTCTAGTTGTACCGATATTATTATCCTTGTGCCCCACTTTAATTTCCTAATGTCAATCTACCCAATTCCTTTTGAATATGATTCCCATTTTATGATTTCTTAAAAAAACAGTTCATAATTCTGAAAAGTTTACACACTAAAGTCACCAAAACAGACCAGTTTCTCAATGAAAGTCTAAACTAATTGTATATTTACATATTGTGAGGGTGGAGGTGATTGAATTTTATTTACATGTAAATCCTCGAAATACAATGAATAAGATAAAACGTCCATTAGTAAGGATGATTAATTATTAACACTAGCAAAAATATGCACCCTTCGGGCACAAGTATTTATGTTTTAATGTAACAAAATATTATATAAAATTAATAAGATATTTTTTTGAAGGCAAAATAATGCAAATTTATGTTGAAAAACATATTTATTTCTTTTTTTTTTTTTTCCTCTTTTTTTTACTCTTAAATTTAAAAGTTTGGCAAAGATCGTAAAAAATCCGTTCGGCAAAGATCGTAAAAATTCCGTTAAATCCCGTGTTGTGTCTTGTTTGGCGGGAAGTTTTGAAAATCATTTCAGATATATTTTTAATACTATAAAAATAATATAATAATAATAATGATAGTATAGTATTTTATAGTATTAAAAATATATCTGAAATGATTTTCAAAACTTCCTGCAAAACAAGACACAACACGGGATTTAACGGAATTTTTACGATCTTTGCCGAACTTTTAGATTTCCATTAGAAGATTCAACGGATTAATACCACTGGTACTTGATCCCTTTTGCAATAGGGAATAAAATACCATGAAAATTTGGTATAGCTATGGTGGAAATTTTGTAGGCAAAGAGTTAAACTGTCATGTAGTCCAAGTGAACTTATCCAGGTGGTAATGGTAGCTTCATTAGAAATTGATACTGCTATGGGTTCAAAATTCTATCTGGAAAAGCATCATTTCAACATAACGTGAAATGAGCACAAAAAGCTCTCTGTCAGTGAATGCATGGTGTTCTCTAGTCCAAGCCATTGATCGTATAGGAGCTAGACCATGGAACTTCAAACCAAACCCTTTATTTAATCCATTGGGGTAAATTGTTCTCATTCCATTAACCATGACCGGGTACAAGTGTTAAACAGTCCAGAAAAATTTAAATGCTTCATCTCAAAAATTCATCTACTAGCTGGATGTAAACTCAGAAACAGTAATTTATCTTTTGTCAGTTGATATCGCTGTAAATTTATATAATGTTTGATTTGCTATGCAGATTGTTAACTAGTAAGAATATGCGCCCACTGGGTGTAAGTATTAAAGTTTTAATGTAAGAACTTAAAACATAGAAACTTTTATCAAAATGACTTGATTCGGTATTAAATGACCCGAAAAGGGTTGATATGCCATAAAACAAATTTATGTAAAAAATGGCCATATTATCTGAATTATGCTGTTTTCCACCATTCAATGACTATTGTCAATCTTTTTATCATTTGAGATATTTCAAGCTAACTGTAAATACATTTTAATAATTTCTTAGAAATGAATTACACAAGAAAGGTTACAGGTAAGATTTTTATATTTTTATGCATCAGGAATGCAGGATGCGTACCCATCAGCATCTGTGTGTGTGTGTCAAAACTCTCAACATAAACGTTCATGAGTGGGAGAAAATAGCTACAAATCGTGCAGTATGGAGAAAACTTGTCTATGATAGCTGCAAGGGGTTTGAGGTAAAACGGCTGGAACACTCCATCCTGAAGCGGTCCCTACACAAATGGCACATGACGAATGTCATGGACACATTTCCTACATTTAAGCCGGACTATATATGTGATGCGTGTGGCAGGGCCTGCCTGTCAAAGACTGGGTTTCTCAGTCACGTACGGTCGCACATGAGAGGAAACCGGGGAAGAGGTTCATATGTATAACAGTGAATAAAAACAAAGCTGAATGCTTGGGCACTGAGCGATCACTGCTGAACTTGTAGAAATGGCCTTATTCTGTGAAGAAGTGGCAATCACCATATATATATATATATATATATATATATATATATAAGCATTTACAATAATCCATTTATATTACTTATATATTTAACCTGGAAACACATATTTGGGGTATTATAATTTCTGTTTGTGTATATAAGTGCATTAAAAAAATAGGCCAACTTTAAAGATCTTGTATGTCAATATCTTTTATTTATTTTTTTATCCAGCTTCTTAGATGAAAACTGTCAATCATTATTATTAATTGTGACAAGTGTTTTTTTTTTTGTTTTTTTTTCATCTTGGTTTAATGGCATATCAACTTTTGTGGGTAATTTAATGCTAAAGCCATCTTAGTAGTAGTGGTACTATTTAACCCATATGTGTGTGTGTGTGTGGGGGGGGTCGAGTATGAGGAGATTCATAATTTTCCCAAAGGTATTAGTTCTAATGTGAACATAATAGCACAACTGGAGTTTGAACTCACTTACTACGATGTTGCAGTCTAGCATGTTAGCCACTACATCACAGGGACCCTAGTATTGAAGGTAGTTTTAATACCCAATCTCTAAGAGCCAGGTAAGTGAGGCTTAGATATTATCCATCTTACATTTACATATAAGGTCCATGGTACAGTAATGTAATCAAAGTTTAAAGTGTCATTGCATTCTGGGAAAAATAAATATAATTACTATAAAATACCTAAAGCCATCTTAGTAGTAGTGGTACTATTTAACCCATATGTGGGGGGAGGGCGAGTATGAGGAGATTCATAATTTTCCCAAAGGTATTAGTCCTAATGTGAACATAATAGCACAACTGGAGTTTGAACTCACTTACTATGATGTTGCAGTCCAGCACGTTAGCCATTACAACAAGTTTACTCCCACCCAATATAAGATAAATGTTAAACCAGCCAAAAATTCAAACCTATTGAACTCCGCTTAAGAAATTGACCTTGTGTCACATCCTGCTTGTGTGGAGGAGTTGGTAAATCGGGTTAGCTCAGTCGGTAGAGCGTTCGGCTAAAGACCACAAGGTTCCTAGTTCGATACCGGTCCTCGCCAACTCAACGTATGAGTAGCACAGGGATCTGCGCGGTAAAGTAAGGAGCTGACGGTAGGTGTGGCGCTCCACCTCAGATGCTAAAACAATCTCCTTGATCTAGCGCTATTGAAAAGGGGATAGACTCCCTCGCTGACTGGCTGATACCGACTTTAGGCCCCGTCGACTTTACTTATATATATATATATATATATATATATATATATATGGTGATTGCCACTTCTTCGCAGAAGAAAGCCATTTCTACAAGTGATTCGGTTGTGAGCATGCAGAGGGCCCAAATTTGAGGTTTGAATTCAGAGTTTTCCTTCTCCTAGACTGGTTGCTAAACCAAGGTTAAAGAGCCCAATCTGCCCTACTATTTATCCATAGCTGGAGGGAGAGTAGGATTCATACCATTCCCAAGGGTATTAGCGCTAAGTGAAATGCAATTACCACATCCAGGATTTGAACTCGGGTGATGAGTCCATTTCCCATGACTTTAACCATTACGCCAACGCTTCCATATATATATATATATATATATATATATGAAACCATAATTTGTCTTTACTGTAAAACCTGACGCATTTCCATTTAAGTTTGTTATCCATTAAGACTTTTGCGCTGTAGCGCTATCATTATCCCAGAATGCAATGTCGTTCTTCTAAGCATTGGCTCGTTCTAGAATCTAGCGCCTATGAATGTGCTTTCTATTGGGAGATTTTAAGAGAATTAAGATAATCCTCTTTTGTTTCAAAGTAATAAATTATACCTCTCTCTCTTTCTCATCTTTGTTGGTAAGCTTTTAACCTTTCTCTCCTCTTGTAGTTCAAATGCAAGAAAATTGCAATAGTACATTTAGAATTGAACTTCCAGATGACTATTGGTTTGTTTTTATTATATGTGGATTAGTACTTATGCCTAGGATCAGATTGGAGTATCTGCGCACTCTGCCACTGCCAAGGAACCAAGTAGTTCAAATGCAAGAAAATTGCAATAGTACATTTAGAATTGAACTTTCAGATGACTATTGATTTGTTTTTATTATAGTACTTATACCTAGGATCAGAGTGGAGTATCTGTACACTGTGTCAAGGATCAAAGTATGAAACTTCCGCATTAAAATTAGTGCACTGTTGAATTGAGCAACAACAATTAAATTTAACTGAATTTATACAGAAGGGAAGTGTTATTTATAACACTTCGAAATATTACATACTTGCCTTCCTTGGGGCCTGATTGGCTGCTGGTCTCAGTATGGATACGGTGCTAGATAAATATCCATCATTCTGCATTATGCTCCTAGCAATGCGGGGACTGTATTCAGTTACAGCCTGCTGCCTTATCTGCCAACTGGATGCTAGTTGGAATACCACTTTGACAGTGATTATCATATTGCTTTACAATATCAGTCTACATTAACCCTTTAATCAGTGGGAGAGTTCCCATAAAGTAATGGCTAACATGTTGGACTGCAATATTGTGGTACTTATTCAACCAACCCCTCCATACGAGTAGGAAGTGACACAAGGTTAATTTTTGGATCAAGTCACCAATAGGCACCCGGGTTGTGGGCATTTTTTCAAACGAACAGGTTTTGCTTTTCACTGTCAGCTTCCAGTTGTTTGTTAACAACAGACGATCTTTCTGCGTTAGAATTTTACTGTAAGATTTTTAAAAAGATAGCTCATGTTTATTAACAAACACAAGAAAAGTTTTATATTAAAATATTTTTGATTTAAAAAAAAAAAAAAAATTAGTTATTTCATGTTGTTGTTGTTACTTCAATAGCAACAGCCAGGGTGTCTATTGGTGACATGATCCCAATTTTTAAACACTTTAAATATACGCTCCTACATTTGGAGCGCTGGTGATTGTCGTCAGTGATGTAATCCGCAGGGTTCATTGGGAAGTTTCGGGTCTTCCAACATCAGACTTCCCTCGCCCTGCTGACCCTATCAGAGGTGATCAAACTCTGGTACAACCACCAACAATAACCATTAAAAGATGTTTGACTTTTGAGAAATTTTTCTTGGACGGTTGTAGAACTAACCCATTTAAATACATAGCACCGCGCATCTGATTGGTTGTTAGTAACAGCCAATCAGATGCGCGGTACCCCATATTTAAATGGGATACATAGCCAGAAACACTTTTCTCCGTACGGATTACAAGGCTTAGATGATTAGGTAAGTCAACCCTTCTTTAATAATGAGAGGAATGATTTTAATGATTTGTTTTATTGTTTCGTGAGAGATTTTAATTCTCTCCTATATTGTTTAATTTTTCCCTCTGTTCGGTTTTCACAGAGATTAACAGGTTTTGAATTCAGAGTTTTCCTTCTAGACTGGTTGCCATACCAGGGTAAACAAGCCTAGTCTGCTCTACTATTTACCTATAGACGGAGGGAGAATTTTGGTCAAGTCATGCTGAAAGCACTAGTTCCCACTAGATCACTAAAGTGAAGCAGAGATGAGCCTGTTCAATACTCAATTGCAGGGCTGTGGAGTCAGAGTCTGCGTTACTTAAGGGGTCACTGGAATCAGTCAAAAGCAATTAAGGGGTCACTGCAGTCGGATGCAATTAAGGGGTCATTAGAGTTGGAGTCAATAAAACTATACCAACTCTTCAGTTGAATTTGCACTTTATGTGGCCCTAATTTAGTCTGTAAAGCAGTAGTTCTCAAACTTTATAAAGTCTGGGCCGCACTTACAGTACTACAGATACTTGATAGCGCACTGTATACAAAATAGGACTAATATGTTATTAAGTTAACTGTTAAATATATAAAAAATAACACATTTAAAAAAAGCAAACTTAACATACCTCTATGAAGTTTATTCATTCCTGTGTTAATGAGAAACATGAGCTTGATGAGACCTTGCGATTTCTTCAATGTTTGGTCTTATGTTTGAGAGACAAACTCTCATTTCCTCATCAATGCATTGAAGAGTTCCTCTCTTTTTACACTTAATTGTTGCAAGGGTTGAAAATAAACTACCATAAATGATTTTCATTTTTCTCAATAAAATTGTTTAAAATCTGTGTTTTTATTTAGTTGCAAGAAAAGTAACTTATAACTATCATAATAATGTCGCAACGAAACAAGCAGAGTGTTCGTAAAGAAATGGTATAATATAGTAACTTAGTATACATTTGCTTTTCATATCTGGATAGATTTTTCAGGAATACTACGGAGCGCACCTGAAAAAGCTTTGGGGCGCACTGTTTGAAAACCACTGCTGTAAAATTATACAGTGCATGCTCCTTATGAAGAGATTTTTTTTTAAAATCATGGTTTTATATTATGAAATAATTACATAAAGAAAAGTCAGAATTGGAGGTGCCAAAAATAAAGGAGTCAGAATCAAAAGTCTTGTGTTCCAACTCCACAGCCCTGCTTAATTGGGTGACCACTTAAGCAATAGCTGGTACTGTAAACAACCTAAGCCTGTTGTTTATCAAAATGACATGATTCGGCATTAAATGGTATGCCGTAAAACAAAATAACCAACCAACCAACCAACCAAATCTATCTTAGTTGCTATCTATCTATCTATCTATCTCAGTCTTTTCATATCAATCTATCTATCATTATGGTCAAGTCATGCTGAAAGCACTGGTTCATGCTAGATAATCAAAGTTAAGCAACAATGAGCCTGTCCAATATCTAATTGGGTGACTAGTTAAGCCACAGCAGATATTTTAAGCAACCCAAGTCTTTTGTTAATCAAGATTATTTTGATTCAGCATTAAATGACCTGAAAAGGGTTGATATGCCGTAAAACAATCAACTGAGTTCTTTGTTTATCAAAATGATTGATTCAGAATTAAATGACCTGAAAAGGGTTGATATGCCATAAAACAAAACAACCAAACATAGGAAGGGTGTGACACAAAGTTAATTTTTAAATTGACTTTGCATTGCATCCTGCCTGTGTCTGAGGAGTTGGATAAAATACACACACAATTTGAAGAGTGAGTTGTTTGTATGGGTGAACATGGATAAACGATAAATCTTTTGTTGTGTTGGGAGCAGAAATTTATTGATGCAACGTAAAAGAAAAGGGGAAAGACGCTGCCACCATTGTCTATGCAAATGCTCAAAGTTGATTGCAAAAGCATGGCAGGTGCTTTTATTCTATTTATTTATTTATTTTTAAAATTTTATTCATTTTTTTTTTTTTTCCTTTTCACTTTCTTTTGACCAGAGTGTTTGGTTATTTTCTAAGAGAATTTTTTTTTAAATAAAAAAAAAAGGAGAAAAAAGGGGGTGGGGGAGTTATTTTTCTAAAAGAATTTTTAGTTTTTTAAATTCTAAAAGTGAAGGGGAAAAAGAAAAAAAAAAAACAAAAAGGGGAAAGTTATTTTCTGTTTGGTTATTTTCTAAGAGAAAAATTTGAAAAAAAAAAAAAAAAAATTTTTTTTCTTTTTTTTTTAAATTTTAAAAGAGCGGGAAGAAAAAAAAAGAAAAAAGGGGAAAGTTATTTTCTGAAAATTTTTATTGATAATTGCCCAGAAAAGAATTTTTTTTTTGTTTTTTTTTTCAAGAATTTTTTTTTTTTTTTTTTTAAGAATTTTAAAAAAAAAAATCTCAAAGAAAGATAATTTAGAATTAATTAAACCAATTTGAAAAGGAAGGGTTGATTAAAGACCGGCAGCAAAATCTCCAAGACAAAGTGTTCTATTCAATTTATATTTAATACTAAGACAGTTGTGGAGGGTATTATGTTTTTATTGTGTAAACTCAATAATGGAGACGGCTTCTAGTGCATTTATATATAGATAGTTCTTTTCATGTCTTGTCTTTTCTATTAGGAACTTTATTATTTTCTCTGCATTGTTACAATAAACTAGACGGTCCATTAATCTGAAGGGTTCTTGTATTACTGTCCATAATGATATTGAGACTTCTATTTAGGAAGGGATTCAAGACTCTAATTAGCATTTCATATGTAACAGCCATCTTTAAATTCTCATAACTTTTGAACCACAGGGGATATTTGCATAATTCAAACAGTTTTGAACTCCATTTATAGATCTCTATATAACTAATGTTAAATAACAAATAGCCTCAAATAAAAAACATCAACAGGGAATGCTAGTTAATAGCTATCCATGATGATGTTTATGCTTCTGTTTAAGAAGGAATGAAAGATTCTAATTAGTATTTCATATGTAACATCATCATCATCATCATCATCATCATGTCACACAATTAGCCCGGATATCCATGACAATCTCTTGCCAACCTTCTCTATCATTTATTGTCCCAGGGAGGTTCTCTGCAAAGCATCCAGTATCCGTGCAGAGCTGGTCAATATAGGTCCTTTTCTGTCTCACTTGGATAGTTTGTGAGATAGGGGGCAGGTGTCTGTACAGCTGCTTCCTTCTGGGGTGCTGTTTCCACGACTTGTTCAAGATTGCACGCAATAACAGCCATCTTTAAATTCTCATAACTTTTGAATCACTGGGGATATTTGCATAATTCAAACAGTTTTGAACTCCATTTACAGATATCTATATAACTAATGTGATTAAATAACAATAACCTCAAATTAAAAAAAGTTAACTGGAGTTGATATTGATGCTTCTATTTAGAAAGGAGTGAAAAATTCTAATTAGTAATTAATAGTGGTCTATGATGATATTGATGCTTCTGTTTAGGAAGGAGTGAAAAGTTCTTATTAGTATTTGATGTTTAACAGCTGTCCATGATGATATTGATGCTTCTGTTTAGGAAGGAGTGAAAATTTCTAATTAGTATTTGATGTTTAACAGCTGTCCATGATGATATTGATGCTTCTGTTTAGGAAGGAGTGAAAAGTTCTTATTAGTATTTGATGTTTAACAGCTGTCCATGATGATATTGATGCTTCTGTTTAGGAAGGAGTGAAAAGTTCTTATTAGTATTGATGTTTAACAGCTGTCCATGATGATATTGATGCTTCTGTTTAGGAAGGAGTGAAAAGATTAGTATTTGATGTTTAACAGCTGTCCATGATGGACCTTAGCTGTCCATGATGATATTTATGCTTCTGTTTAGGAAAGAGTGAAAAGTTCTAATTAGTATTTGATGTTTAACAGCTGTCCATGATGATATTGATACTTCTATTCAGGAAGGAGTGAAAGATTATAATTAGCGTTTGATGTTTAACAGCTGTCCATGATGATATTGATGCTTCTGTTTAGGAAGGAATGAAAGATTATAATTAGCATTTGATAGTTAACAGTTAGCAAAGAACAGACTGAATCTTTCATTCAGTTTGTAAAAAAACAGTACGAAAATGATTCTTCCAAAAGAAAAGCACACGGAAGGTGCCAATAACAACAACAACAACAAATATATAATATTATGTATGTCCATCGGCATCAGTGTTGGCTGACCAGCAAAAACCTACATCAGTCAGCTCTGTTCAGATTCTGGATACTGTGCAGAAGACTTGCCAGTGGTGATGACCAATAGGGATGTAGTGATGCTGATAACTTTTTTTATTTAGTGTGTCCTGGGACGTACATATTTACTTTGAATGAGTCCCCGGGAAAATTTATGGGTCCCAACTAACTCCTACTTTAGATATGATTTTACTGCGTCCTTTATATTTTTATGCATCAGGGACACAGGACACGTACTTATCAGCATCTCTGTGTGCAAGACCTGCCAGTGGTGATGACCAATAGGGATGGGTGGTGAGAGAGAGAGAGAGAGAGAGTCATAGGATAGGAAACCATGCTGTCAGCGTGACCTAATGATAACGATTATGATGATGATGATGTTGAAACCTAATTATTTTCAACAACTTCCTCCTGAACATTTGGTTTACATTCTATTCACCTCACGGCTATTTTAATTTTTTCTCTCCTCATTTCATGAAATGTGTGACTATTTAACTATGGCATTCTTTAAAAAGTAGGACATTTCATTTTAATAATGTTTTTTCTTTCTTTCTTTTTTCTTTCTTTCTTTCTTTTTTCTTTCTTTCTTTCTTTCTTTCTTCTTTTTTTCTTTCTTTCTTTCTTCTTTCTTTCTTTCTTTTTTCTTTTTTTCTTTCTTCTTTCTTTCTTTTTTTCTTTCTTCTTTCTTTCTTTCTTCTTTCTTTCTTTCTTTTTTTCTTCTTTCTTTCTTTCTTTTTTTTCTTTCTTTCTTTTTTTCTTTCTTTCTTTCTTTTTTCTTTCTTTCTTTCTTTCTTTCTTTCTTTCTTTCTTTCTTTCTTTTGTCATGTAATTCTGTCGTGCCCATATATGTAAGGCGCGTAGTATAATGTTTAGAGTTGTAGGAAATGGACTTGTCAATCTGAGTTCAAATCCTGGACAAGGCTGTTTGCATTTCACATAGCGCTAATACCCTTGCAGTGATGCTGATAGCTTTTTGATTTTGTGCATCCTGGGATGCACATATTTGCTTTGAAAAAGAAAATTTATACGTCCCAACTAACTCCTACTTTGTAACCTATCCTGTGTAATTCATTTCTAAGAAACTATTGAAATGTATTTACAGTTAGCTTGAAATGGTGAGGGAAGAAAAACGAAAAACACTGGGATTGCATGGATAAGATTTTACTGCGTCCTTTTAGATTTTGTGTATCAGGGACCCAGGACGCATACCTATCAACATCTCTGCCTTTGGGAAAGGTATGCATTTAACTACTCTCCTTCTAGCTATGGGTAAATAGTAAGGCAGACTGGGCCCTTAAAACCTTGGCTAGGTAACCAGTCTAGAAGGAAAACTCTGAATTCAACCTGTTAATAAATTGACCTTGTGTCACATCCTGCTCATGCGGAGGGGTTGATAAATAAATATATGTAAGGCGTCAAATTTTGCATGTTATGATTTATTAGTTGGTTGGTGTTTAATGGTGTATCAAACATTGTGGGATATTTAATGCCAAATCTAAATCTCGTTTTTCTTATTTTTAAATATATAGGATTCATTTAACTTCATGTGTATTAATAAAATTCTTAGAATTAAAGATAATTCTTCTACAAGGATGACTTTGATATTAAATAACCCAGGAAGTTTGATATGCCATTAAACAAAGAAACCAAGTCTATGTCTGCCATGCGTATAAGCATAAGCTTCCAAAATAAGGAGTGAATTGTGTCATGGTGCTGCTTTCCTCACAGACTGAGCGCCTAACTGACTCTTGTAGACAAAACCAGAAACAAACAAAGCACATGGACGAAATTAATAAATCAAAACACCGGAACACATGGATATGATTTTACTGCGTCCTTTTAGATTTTTTTGCGTCGGGGACACCGGATGCGTACCTATCAACATCTCTGGCCATGTTTATATCTATCTTTTCCTTTATTTTTTTTCTACCTATGTCTCTTTCTGCCATACACGTGTGCATAAGTCTCCAGCAAGATGCACTTTGAAAAAAAAAAAAAAATATGATATGCTTTTGAAAACTAGATAGACGAGAGCAAGAGAGTTTCCCACCGTCGGAAAAGCATCATCCGTGGGTTTTTTTTGTTTTTTTTTTGTAAATGCTGCTGTCTCCAATGTTTGAGCCACTCTGTGTGTGTTTCAAGTTATCTGTGTATTCTACAGCCTAGATCTGTATTGTATTGATCTTCTTTGCTCAATATTGTACAGCTCAATAGGAGACTATGTATCCAGCATGTTGCTGATACTTCTGTACTGACCTTGTCGAAAAATTAGGTCAGGCCTGTCTGATTAATCAATGTTAAGTTTTAAGATTGGAGCTGACTTGGAATCGAGCCAGTTAAAATTGACAGCAATGTCAAGAAAGAGAAATTCATATTATACATTCCTTTGTTATATAATCAGTCTGGCGGATGATTGTTTGACTCTAGTGTAGACAACAACAACAACAATAAATAAAACAAAAAAAAAAAACAGAATATGAAGCATTTGTTATGTGAGGTTATGAAAAAAAAAAAGGGAATAGGATAACAGTATGTAATGTTTGTTTTGGTGCTAAGAGGGTGGTTCTACGAGTCTGTAGTGAGGTATTCTGATATTTTGTTCATCTAGTTTCTTGTATGTGTAAGGTTTACCCAAATTTTGGTCCTCAGACAGGTGGGGTTTCAAAAGTATTTACCAAGACAGTATTATATTCTTGGGTGACTCCAAAAGTAATTTTTTTTTTTTTTTTTTTTTGATGGTTGTTTTATTTTATGGCATATCAACCCTTTTCAGGTTATTTAATGCCAAATCAAGTCATTTTGTTTGACTCTAGTGTAGACAACAACAACAACAATAAATAAAACAAAAAAAAAAACAGAATATGAAGCATTTGTTATGTGAGGTTATGAAAAAAAAAAGGGAATAGGATAACAGTATGTAATGTTTGTTTTGGTGCTAAGAGGGTGATTCTACGAGTCTGTAGTGATGTATTCTGATATTTTGTTCATCTAGTTTCTTGTATGTGTAAGGTTTAACCAAATTTTGTTCCTCAGACAGGTGGGGTTCCAAAAGTATTTACCAAGACAGTATTACATTCTTGGTTGACTCCAAAAGTAATTTTGGTGATAATTTTTTTTTTTTTGATGGTTGTTTTGTTTTATGGCATATCAACCCTTTTCAGGTTATTTAATGCCAAATCAAGTCATTTTGTTTGACTCTAGTGTAGACAACAACAATAAAAAAAAAAAAAAAAAACAATATGAAGCATTTGTTATGTGAGGTTATGAAGAAAAAAAAAGGGAATAGGATAACAGTATGTAATGTTTGTTTTGGTGCTAAGAGGGTGGTTCTACGAGTCTGTAGTGAGGTATTCTGATATTTTTGTTCTTCTAGTTTCTTGTATGTGTAAGGTTTAACCAAATTTTGTTCCTCAGACAGGTGGGGTTCCAAAAGTATTTACCAAGACAGTATTACATTCTTGGTTGACTCCAAAAGTAATTTGTGATAATTTTTTTTTTGATGGTTGTTTTTGTTTTATGGCATATCAACCCTTTTTCAGGTTATTTAATGCCAAATCAAGTCATTTTTGTTTGACTCTAGTGTAGACAACAACAATAAAAAAAAAAACAAAAAAACAATATGAAGCATTTGTTATGTGAGGTTATGAAAGAAAAAAAAAGGGAATAGGATAACAGTATGTAATGTTTGTTTTGGTGCTAAGAGGGTGGTTCTACGAGTCTGTAGTGAGGTATTCTGATATTTTGTTCTTCTAGTTTCTTGTATGTGTAAGGTTTAACCAAATTTTGTTCCTCAGACAGGTGGGGTTCCAAAAGTATTTACCAAGACAGTATTACATTCTTGGTTGACTCCAAAAGTAATTTTGGTGATAATTTTTTTTTTTTTGATGGTTGTTTTGTTTTATGGCATATCAACCCTTTTCAGGTTATTTAATGCCAAATCAAGTCATTTTGTTTGACTCTAGTGTAGACAACAACAATAAAAAAAAAAACAAAAAAACAATATGAAGCATTTGTTATGTGAGGTTATGAAAGAAAAAAAAAGGGAATAGGATAACAGTATGTAATGTTTGTTTTGGTGCTAAGAGGGTGGTTCTACGAGTCTGTAGTGAGGTATTCTGATATTTTGTTCTTCTAGTTTCTTGTATGTGTAAGGTTTAACCAAATTTTGTTCCTCAGACAGGTGGGGTTCCAAAAGTATTTACCAAGACAGTATTACATTCTTGGTTGACTCCAAAAGTAATTTTGGTGATAATTTTTTTTTTTTTGATGGTTGTTTTTGTTTTATGGCATATCAACCCTTTTCAGTTATTTAATGCCAAATCAAGTCATTTTGTTTGACTCTAGTGTAGACAACAACAATAAAAAAAAAACAAAAAAACAATATGAAGCATTTGTTATGTGAGGTTATGAAAGAAAAAAAAAGGGAATAGGATAACAGTATGTAATGTTTGTTTTGGTGCTAAGAGGGTGGTTCTACGAGTCTGTAGTGAGGTATTCTGATATTTTGTTCTTCTAGTTTCTTGTATGTGTAAGGTTTACCCAAATTTTGGTCCTCAGACAGGTGGGGTTCCAAAAGTAATTTTGGTGATAATTTTTTTTTTTTGATGGTTGTTTTGTTTTATGGCATATCAACCCTTTTCAGGTTATTTAATGCCAAATCAAGTCATTTTGTTTGACTCTAGTGTAGACGACAACAACAACAACAAAAAAAAAAATTAAAAACAGAATATGAAGCATTTGTTATGTGAGGTTATGAAATAAAAAAGGAATAACATAACAGTATGTAATGTTTGTTTTGGTGCTAAGAGAGGTGGTTCTATGAGTCTGTAGTGAGGTATTCTGATATTTTGTTCTTTTAGTTTCTTGTATATAAGGTACACACAAATTTTGGTCCACAGATAGGTTAGTGTTCCAAGACAGTATTAAATTTTTTTGGTGACACAAAATGTTGTGTTGATGCTAAAAGGTGCTCAGGGTGTAGTTCTGTGAGTCTGTAGTGATGTATTCTGATATTTTGTTTATTAGTTTCTTGTATGTGTAAGGTTTACCCAAATTTTGGTCCTCAGACAGGTGGGGTTCCAAAAGTATTTACCAAGACAGTATTACATTCTTGGTGACTCAAAAAGTTATTTTGGTGATGATTTTTTTTTTTGATGGTTGTTTTATTTTATGGCATATCAACCCTTTTCAGGTTATTTAATGCCAAATCAAGTAATTTTGCTTGACTCTAGTGTAGATAACAACAACAATAAAAAAAATAAAAAACAGAATATGAAGCATTTGTTATGTGAGGTTATGAAAAAAAAAGGAATAACATAACAGTATGTAATGTTTGTTTTGGTGCTAAGAGGGTGGTTCTATGGGTCTGTAGTGATGTATTTTGATATTTTGTTCATCTAGTTTCTTGTATGTGTAAGGTTTACCCAAATTTTGGTCCTCAGACAGGTGGGGTTCCAAAAGTATTTACCAAGACAGTATTATATTTTTTGGTGACACAAAAGGTTGTGTTACATAATGGAATGGCATAGCTTATTATTTTTGTGAGGTAGTGTAGATTTTAAAGGTAATGGTAAATTACAGTGGATGTAAGTTCATACAAGGATTAGTTCTAAAAGTATTTACCAAGACAGTATTATATTTTTTGGTGACACAAAAAGGTTGTGTTACATAATGGAATGGCATAGCTTATCATTTTTGTGAGTAGTGTAGATTTTAAAGGTAATGGTAAATTACAGTGGATGTAAGTTCATAGAATGATTAGGTTCTAAAAGTATTTACCAAGACAGTATTGTATTTTTTGGTGACACAAAAGGTTGTGTTACATAATGGATTGGCATAGCTTATCATTTTGTGAGGTTAGTGTAGATTTTAAAGGTAATGGTAAATTACAGTGGATGTAAGTTCATAGAGTGATTAGGTTCTAAAAGTATTTACCAGACAGTATTATATTTTTGTGACACAAAAGGTTGTGTTACATAATGGATTGGCATAGCTTATCATTTTTGTGAGGTAGTGTAGATTTTAAAGGTAATGGTAAAATTACAGTGGATGTAAGTTCATAGAGTGATTAGGTTCTAAAAGTATTTACCAAGACAGTATTATATTTTTTGGTGACACAAAAGGTTGTGTTACATAATGGAATGGCATAGCTTATCATTTTTGTGAGGTAGTGTAGATTTTAAAGGTAATGGTAAATTACAGTGGATATAAGTTCATAGAATGATTAGGTTCTAAAAGTATTTACCAAGACAGTATTACATTTTTGGGTGTTCTACATGTCTGTATCAATGTATTCTGATATTTTAATATTATTAATCAATTTTTTGTACGTAAGGTGCATCCATATTTGGTCTGCCATTCAGTCGGGTTTCCAAAAGTATTACAGAGATCTTATTATTCTTCT
>CM042157.1:81101542-81130701 GCA_023376005.1 Doryteuthis pealeii
GAACTAATATGCCGGGACTATAGGGTACTCAAGGCAGACAGGTCTGGTACCAGTGTCGCGTAATTCCAAGCGGCCCACCCGGCCAAAGCGGCGTCAGGGAGATGTACAATGTAGGTTGCGGGGGACATGTGAATTCCATTATTCCCTTGTTCTCCTATGAATTCAAGTAATCAATTGCTACCCAGGCAAATGAATGTATTTCCGTCAACATGACCACTTGTGTCCAGACACAAAGGTCCATTAATGAAGAGCCAACCCCGACGAACCGAAGCTCATGGAGCGATGTGCGCAGAACCAATAATGTGCAATGCATACACCTCCAGTACCTTAACATCACTTAGTCACCTCTGTCGTCAGAGTTGGCGCGCAGAGTGGACCCAGGACAGCAATGGTGATGAAGCGGTGCTCCACATTCCAAAACTGGAACCCATCTACCATTCAGATAGAGTATTAACGTACCTATCTCCCAGCAACATGATAGACCTCAGCCACCACCTTCTAGCATTCCAATGATAAGAAGGAATGGGGGTTGTCATAAGGGCAATAAGGGTATGGGCAATCATATAAGGGCTAGGCTTGACGTGGACAGCCGATTTGACTCCGAAGGGGCTTTCTCCGCCTGCTCGTCTAGCCAAGTAAAGCCCTTTAAAGTGGATATTGCAAAGTCATGAACTGCTCAGCCACCTGGGTTCTATCCCTTAAGCGCTCACGGGCAGTCGCCCCCACCCAGAAATTTGCGGTATTAATTCTTATCAGAGATGCGCTGATTAGCTACATGTCCTGCATCCCTGACACATTAAAAATCTTACCAGGATGCAGTAACATTAATATTCCAACATCCAGTTTTTTTTCTTCCCTTCACCATTTCAGCTAACAGTAATCAATGGGTTTCTTAGAAAACAAATTTACACACAGGATAGGTTACAGGTAGGGTTAGATGAACTTTAGTTGTTTCCTCAGATCATAAATAAAAACCCTATAATTATTAAGACACTTTAGTTGGGAGCCATATTTTTCCTGGCGGACTCATCAAAGCAAATATTGCGTGTTCCCAGCGATACACTAAATCAAAAAGCTATCAGCATCACTATCTTATATACAAGAAACTGAAGGAATAATAAAGTCCAATTACCGGTTCGAACTGGGAAAGACCATGGCAGCAACGGGTTAGAACTCAATACAATCCCGAAAGCCACAAAGTCCACTGCAGGATAACAGAAGTATATATAAAGACTCCACAATGTCATTCAAACTCAAGCAGTCAAGCAGCCAATCATGAACTCAAGGAATGGATCACCCAAATCACCCAGATCATGAAGGGATCATTCTGTGAGTCCTATTTTATACCAACTGTCTTGTGACACTGCGCCTGAGGTGGTACTTAGCTGCCGTTATTTCAAACAACAGTAGGGCTACCTGAACCTCCAATTGGCGCTGTGCAACAGGACTGTCAAACCTGTGAGGGAATATCCCATTGGCATTTACGAATAAAAAATATCAGAAATACCCATTTCCCCCCCCACTATAGAATCATAGAACCACTTTGTAAGTACCAAAAGTACTTACAATCATGTCATGTTGAAAGCACTTGGAACCACTAGTTAATCCAACAAGCCAGCCAGTTCAATATTAGATGAGGACCATTTAAGCAACAGCCAGGCTACTGTAACTAAAGTAAAAGTAAAGTCGCACGGGGCGGCCTAAAGCTCGGTTCAGCCAGTCAGCAGGGAGTCTATCCCCTTTTCAACCTAGCCCCGCTAGACCAAGGAGATTGTTTTTTAGCATCTGAGGTTGAGCGCCACACCCTACCACAGCTCCTTACTTACCGCACAGGATCCCTGTGCTACTTCATACGCTGAGGTTGGCTGAGGAATCGGTATCGAACATGTTGAAAGTACTGGAACCCACTAGTTAAGCAACAATATGAGCAGGTCCTCAATATTTAGATGAGTGACCATAAGCAAAGCAGGTACTTGTAAGCTAGCTGATATCAAATGAGTTCGATCAGTCCATTAAATGGTTCAAAATGGTGAATGCCATAAACAAAACAACCAGCCAAAAATTAACACTACGCGCTTTTCAGTAACAAAAATGTAAGGTGCCATCCATATTTGGTGTCTGCCATCAGGTCGGTTCCAAAAGTATTTACAGAGTCGTATTATACATTTTTTGTTTACTGAAAAAGCTGCTTTATGTTAATAATTTGATCTGGTTGTTTTTTATGGCATATCAACCATTTTTGAACCATTTAATGCTGAATCAACTCATTTTGATATCAGCTAGCTTACAGTACCTGCTGTTGCTTAAATGGTCACTCATCTAAATATTGAACCTGCTCATTGTTGCTTAACTAGTGGGTTCCAGTACTTTCAACATGTTCGATACCATTCCTCGCCAACTCAGCGTATGAGTAGCACAGGGATCTGTGCGGTAAAGTAAGGAGCTGATTGGTAGGTGTGGCGCTCAACCTCAGATGCTAAAAAAACAATCTCCTTGGTCTAGCGCTATTGAAAAGGGGATAGACTCCCTCGCTGACTGGCTGATACCGACTTTAGGCCGCCCCGTCGACTTTACTTTTACTTTAGCTTACAGTACCTGCTGTTGCTTAAATGGTCACTCATCTAAATATTGAACTGGCTCATTGTTGCTTAACTAGTGGGTTCCAGTGCTTTCAACATGACATGATTGTAAGTATTTTGGTACTTACAAAGTGGTTCTATGATTCTATAGTGATGTATTCTGATATTTTTTTATTCGAAATCCAATGGGATATTCCCTCACAGGTTCGAATCCTGTTCACAGCGCCATATTGAGGTCAGGTAGCCTACTGTTGGTTTGAATAACAGCAGCTAAGTACCCCTCCAGCAGTGTCCAAGACAGTTGGTATAAATAGGACTCAAGAATGATCCCTTCATGAATCTGGGTGATTTGGGTGATTCCATTCCTTGAGTTCTGATTGGCTGCTTGACTGCTTGATTTGAATGACATTGTGGAGTCTTATATATACTCTGTTATCCTGCAGTGGACTTTGTGGCTTTCGGGATTGTATTGAGTTACAACCGTTTGCTGCCGTGTCTTCCCAGTTCGACGGTAATTGGACTTTAATTATTCTTCAGTTTCTTGTATATAAGATAGTGATGCTGATAGCTTTTTGATTTAGTGTATCCTGGGACACGCATATTTGCTTTGAATGAGTCCCCAGGAAAAATAATGGCTCCCAACTAAAGTGTCTTAATAAATTATAGGGTTTTTATTTATGATCTGAGGAAACAACTAAAGTCATCTAACCCCTACCTTGTAACCTATCCTGTGTAATTTGTTTCTAAGAAACCCATTGAAATGTATTTACTGTTAGCTTGAAATGGTGAGGGAAGAAAAAAGAAAAACACTGGGATGTATGGATATTAATGTTACTGCATCCTGGTAGATTTTTATGTGTCAGGGATGCAGGACATGTAGCTATCAGCATCTCTGATAAGATTATACCCAAATTTTGGGTGGGGGGGCGACCCGTGACGCTTAAGGATAGAACCCAGGTGGCTGAGCAGTTCATGACTTGCAATATTCCACTTTAGGCTTTACTTGGGCTAGACGAGCAGGCGGAGAAGCCCCCTCCGATCAATCGGCTGTCCACGTCAAGCCCTAGCACTTATATGATTGCCCCAACCCTATTGCCCTTATGACAACCCCCATTCCTTCTTATCATATGGATGCTAGAAGGTGGTGGCTGAGGGTCTACATGTTCTGGGAATGACGTTAAACTCTATCTGATGGTGAGGTTCCAGTTTTGGAGAATGTGGAGCACCCCTTCATCACCATTGCTCCCTGGTCCACTCTGACCCAGAGTGGTAGTACCTGTTAGGAGGGAATACTGAGGGTATCCATGCATTATTTGGTTCTGCCATCCCATGAGCTTCGGTTCGTGGGTGGCCCCTCATTAAATGGACCTTTGTGTCTGACACAAGTGGATGTGCGGAAAATAATTTCATCCTGGGTCCAACGAATTCACTTGAATTCATAGGAGTAACAAAGGAATAAATAGGAAATTCACATGTCCCCCCCCCCCAACCCTACATGTATATCTCCCTGAGCCGCTTTGGCCGGGTTGTGGCCCTAATACCACTGGGTGCCAGACCTGTCTGCCTTGAGTAACCCTACCAGGAAATTAAGTTCACAACAGCATGACTATGACATTATCCAGTTTACATGACCTTGCCACAATGAGCATTCCCTCCTAAAAGGAGGTGGCGTCTCAGGCACAGGGCAGTAAAATCAAGGGGGCAGGTGTTGCCCTGGGATCATGCTGCAATTATTACTGGTCCAGTGGCCAAAACTACTGGACACAGGCCCCAAGGTGAATGCTGTTAATTATTACTGGTCCAGTGGCCAAAACTACTGGACACAGGCCCCAAGGTGAATGCTGTTAATTATTACTGGTCCAGTGGCCAAAACTACTGGACACAGGCCCCAAGGTGAATGCTGTCACAGAAACAGAAACGATCGGATAGAAATTTGGACCCCTTCGAGATTCAGTTCAGTGTTTTGTCTATTGCGTTTTTTAAATATACAGATGCAAACTATGGTATGAGCAACTGTCATTATCTTTGCCTGTGAAAAATCTCCTTGTAATAACTAGGGTAAAAAAACAAAAATGAAAACAAAAAAAAATATCCAAACAAAAGAAAACCTTATACAGATACAAAAACAAACTGCAGAGAAATTAATGCAATAAAAATAGATATTCTGTATTGTTGATGCATAGGAATGCAGAATGTATTGAAAGATATAAGCAAACAGCCTCATGCATCTAGCTATATTAGATTAAAGGCTTTACAATAAATACCTATTCATGTAGATTTTTGAGGAATATACATTGTATAGAATAATGCTTAAAGTAAGAAGGAAGAAAATGGAATAATAATAATGATAATGATGATGTTAATGATAATAATAATAATAATAATAATAACAATGAAATGAATAAAAAAAAATGCAATGGCAGGTGCTATTGGCAAATATTAGAAAAGAATCCGAGTTATCTATTTGGTCACTTCTGGATGCTGATCATTGTGGAAGAAAATTAAGATATATATATATATATATATATATACACACACACTAGGGGCCGGGTTAGCTCAATTGGTAGAGCGTTCGGCTAGAAACCATTAGGTTCTTAGTTCGATACTGGTCCCCGCCAACTCAGCATATGAGTAGCACAGGGATCTGTGCGGTAAAGTAAGGAGCTGATGGTAGGTGTGGCGCCCCACCTCAGATGCTAAAACAATCTCCTTGGTCTAGCGCTATTGAAAAAGGGATAGACTCCCTCGCTGACTGGCTGACTTTAGGCCGCCCCATCGACTTTTTACATATACAGACACACACACACACACACACACCAACCCCTCCGCACGAGCAGAATGTGACACAAGGTCAACTTATTAAGTGGGGTTTAACAGGTTTGAATTCAGTTTTCCTTCTCCTAGACTGGTTACCTAGCCAAAGTTAAAGAGCCCAGTCTGCCCTGCTATTTTCCCATAGCTGGAGGGAGAGTAGGATTCATACCTTTCCCAAGGGTATTAGTGCTAAGTGAAATGCAATTACCACGACCAGGATTTGAACTCGGGGCGACGAGTGCATTTCCCATGACTTTAACAATTACACCACGTGTTATATATATATATATATGATGGACTCTCCGGTCAATCGATGTATGAGTGTTCATACAATGAACATCCACACAGTGATTTGTTTATAGTGGTGAAGGCTTGTGTTGGACCATCCACACTTTTTGGCACAGTCGATAGGAAAGAATTGGTGCATCAAGGGTTGCCACAAACCCAATCAACAACCGAAGTCAGGAATTTTAAATTCAGAGTTATCCCTCTCCTAGACTGATTACCTACCCAAGGCTGAAGGGCCCAGCTGGAGGCAGAATATATGGATTCATACCTTTCCCAAGGGTATTAGCGCTATGTGAAATGGCAACAGCTTCATTTAGGAATTGAACTCGAATCGACGAGTCCATTTTCCACGACTCTAACTAGCCCACGCGCCTCCATATATATATATATATATATATATATATAAAAATGTGTTGAGAAGATAAAAAAAATAGTTTTTGTAATATGGAGAAGGAAGGCAAGCTGCATGGGCAACTGCTGGTCTTTCATACAGACTTGACCATCTATGAGTTATCTCCCATTGTTGCATACTGTTTCTTCTTCTATCATAGTTCTCTCTGCTTTCATCTTTCATTGCCTTATCGGGGGTCGTTCTTTCAGAGTTCTCTTTTAGCTGGGAGTGTTCTGCCTTCATCTAACATTCCCCTTCTCTACCACACACGTCTTCTCTCTGTCAATCAAGGTCACAGCCCCTGACTCATAGGTCGAAACCTGAGTAGCAACAGAGGGACAATCCTCAGACCATCCGGCACCAACCATGTCATCGAATTGACTGTTTCAGTTGCCTCAAGTTTCATCATAGGTGCCAGATGTTTGAACGCGACCCTTGAAAGAGATTTCCATAATCTTTTTTTTACCCTGAGACTATTGGAGAATATTGAACTGTTTTTGTTTGCTTTTTTTTCTTTTCTTCCTTCGGTGTGTGTATTTATTTAATAATACCTTTTGCTTTTGTATTACACTTACTGTCTTGGATTTTTCTTTTTATTATTTTTATTTCATTTTTTATATTCTTGTAATGATAAACGATAGCACCGATAGATTTTGGAAAGCTTTATTCTACTTAGAATAATTGGTACACTTACTGAGAGTTTATATAGTCTAGTATTCACTAGAGAGTTCTCCAAAGGGGAGGTAATCATACAATAGGGGAGGTAACTCTCAATTACTTATTACAATTCTTTTGTAGCCATTTGGTTAAGTTACTGCTTATATATATAGTTAAGGCAGGACTGCCACTTCATTGGTAGCGCTAGGAAGTGGCAGTCCTGCCTTAGCTACCAAAACTGTGTTATCACTCTTATTTGGCAGCTGATGAGGGCAGGGTATCACACATTGTATGACGGAAAAAATATATATATATATATGAGTTAAGAGTAAGGAAATGAATCCAATGGTATATGTATAGATAAAAGGGTATGAAAACACACAATATGTTGTTAAAATGAAAATATTTTATATCTTTTTTTCATTGCTGATATTGACAATATTCGATTTATTAAAAATCATCATCAGAGTGTAATGATAATTAGGTCCGTTTTTGGATGATGATCTGATGATGATTTTTAATAAATTGAAATATTGTCAATATTTTCATATTGTGTTTTTCATACCCTTTTATCTATCTATCTATCTATCTATCTATCTATCTATTATATATATATATATATATATATAATTTGTATTTGTGAAATTTTGGACATACCTAATACACATAAATGCATATATATATATATATATATATATATATATATATATATTTGTATTAGTGAAATTTGGACATACCTAATACACATAAATGTATATATATATATATATATATATTTGTATTTTGAAATTTGGACATACCTAATACACATACATGCATATATATATATATTATATATATATTTATTTTGGACATACCTAATACACGTACATATATATATATTATATTGTGAAATTTGGACATACCTAATACACATACATGCATATATATTTATATTTGTGAAATTTGGACATACCTAATACACATACATCATATATATATATATATATATATATATATATATATATTATATTTGTGAAATTTTGACATACCTAATACACATACATACATGCATATTATATATATATATATATATATATATATATTTGTGCAATTTTGGACATATCTAATACACATACATGCATATATATATATACATGTATGTGTATATATATATATATATATATATATATATATATATATATATATTTGTTAGTCCAGCAAGTAATATGATAAAAAGAAGGAGAGGAGAAAAAAAAGGAAAGAAAGACTGCATTTATTGTAACTTGAAAGGCGATTATATCGTCTCTGGCTAATTAAGCAGATTTTGAATGTAGCTTTACTTTGAATGTTTTGTGATTTAATTAACTTCTTAACAAATTGGAACATAACGTCTGCATTGTTTTCTTGGTGTTAAACATATCTTGCACTTGTAATAATTTCATTATTAATAATCATTACAAAAAGGTTTCATTAAATACAACTAGAAAACCATGTATTATGACAATTTGGTTGTTTCATGTTTTGCTTTGTTTATTTAATGGCATATCAACCTTTCTGGGTTATTTAATGCTAAAGCCAATCTAGGTATTTGCTATATACCCTACCAGTGAACATTAATGGCTATGTCCCAATCCTCATATACCCCTACCTATGAACAATAATGGCTATGTCCCAATCCTCATATCCTCATTAATGGTATGTCCAATCCTACCTACCTAAACATTAATGGGTATGTCCCAATCCTCATATACCCTACCTATACACATTAATGGGTATGTCCCAATCCTCATATACCCTACCTATAAACATTAATGGGCTATGTCCCAATCCTCATATACCCTACTGATAATAATCCTGGACTTAGTAATTGCATTTCACTTAGCGCTAATACCATTGGGAAAGGTATGAATCCTACTCTCCCTCCAGCTATGGGTAAATAGTAGGGCAGTCTGGGCTCTTTAACCTTGGTTAGGCAACCGGTCTAGGAGAAGGAAAACTCTCTGCTTAAGAAATTGACCTTGTGTCGCATCCTGCTCATGCGGAGTGGTTGGTAAAATATATACCCTACCAATAAACATTAATAGGTCTGTCCTAATCCTCATAATTGTGGGAGTATTATGCTGACTGAATAGTCTTATACCACTAGCAGTGGTTTACCACCTTCATGCCAACTGGCGAGTATAGTATCTTATTATAATGGAGATTGTGTGTTTGTCTATAACCGAAACTATATTACTACCCAAGTCACAATTCCCTTAGTTATTTACATCACATTCTCTATATTTTATTTTTTATTTACACCTCAATTATTGATAATTTTTTTTACAGTATTAGTACTGTTGACCATATATCTATATACTAATAACATACAGTTGTATTTATATAAACAACAAAATAGCGGTTTACAGTGTGAACGGGAAGGCTCATTTGCCTATTGATAATAAAAATTTTTATTTTAATATCAATATTATTATTGATTTCTAATTGTTTGGTTTTATTTTAATAAATATGAGCAAAAATCTCAGAGGTGAATTGTAAAAGAAATCCATGAAGAAGAAGAAGAAGAAAAAATAACTGTAATTTTATTCTTTACTTCCTATTTTAACTAAATAGTTAAATTAGGAAAATTCAGTAATGGAATGTATTTTTTTTGTTGATAGAAGAATATATTTTTGGAACAAATTGCCTAATCAGCTTAAAAAATAGTAATAGTGCAAAAAAAGATGTTAACTTTAATTTGGATGATTTTGGAAATAATGGTTTGGTTTTGTATCTTTGTTTAATGGCATATCTACCATTGTGGGTTATTTAAAGCCAAAGCCATCTTTGTAGAAGAAAAATAGTAGTACTATTTAACCTATAGCTAGAGGGGGGGTAAAGAGAGTTAAACCTTTCCCAAGAGTATTAGACCAAAAGTGAATGTGATAAATTTTTGTCTTCCTTAGATTGTACTAATCCTATCCCATAATAGTTGTTAGTTTTAGTGTATGAAATAGACGTATAAATATAACCGATATATAAAAGTAATTGGTAATTTGCTTGAAGCATTGTTAAGTATGTTATAATATATTAATGATTTGAAGGCAATTACAATGCGTATAAAAACTAAAAACAAAAAGATGTTATTTCTGTCTTATCGATTTCGAAGTAGAAACTTCATCTTCAGAGGTGTATATCAGAAATGTACGTGCTTACGTTTTTTTTTTGTGTGATTTATAATTTTTTTTTTATCTAATTTTTTATTTAATAATATATATATATATATATTTACCAACCCCTCTGCACAAGCAGGATGTGACGCATGATCAAATTCTTTAGCAGAGTTTAATAGGCTTGAATTCAGATTTTTCCTTCTCCTAGACTGGTTGCCTAACCAAGGTTAAATAGCCCAGTCTGCCCTACTATTTACCCATAGTTGGAAGGAGAATAGTTGAATTCATACCTTTCTCAAGGGTATTAGCACGATATAATTGGTTTGGCTGTTTGATTTTACTGCATATCAACCCTTTTCAAGTCATTTAATGCCAAATCAAGTCATTTTCATAAAGGACTTGGTTGGGTGACCTGCTTTGGTTTAAGTGGTCACCCAATTAAGTATTGAACAAGATCATTGCTGCTTAACTTCAGTGATCTAGAGCAGGGATTACCAAACTTTTTTCAATGTGGGCTGGATAATTGAAAACATAACGAGTGCGGGCCACATTATTATTGTGTTCAATACTTGCTAGGCAGTATGCAGTGAATTTTAACTTTAAATCGTAATTATTTATTTCAAAGCATATCGCTTAAAATTAAACATTCTAATCAATTGTAATTTTATCAAAATGATATATATATATAATATATATATATATATATGTAGAAAATATAGGGTTTTCCCTTTCCAAAAATGTTTGTCTCAAAACTTTTGACCAATTCGTTGCTTCACAGTAGCTCTTTGAAAATTTTCCAACCAGTCGTAACGAGTGAAAATTCGGGATTGTGTAAGTAACAAGTGAAATGCTCACACGCATGAAATTTTGTAACCTACCTACAGTAGTTAAGTCCATGAAGATTTAGTAAGCTTAACATGATATTCAAATTTAAATGGTATCAGAACTCTTGCGTTCTGTATGTTTTAACAAACAAATTCAAGTACCGTCGGCGGGCCTGATCAAATGCCTTTGCAGGCCGTAGTTTGGAGATCCCTAATCTAGAGGGGGTAATTTATGGGGAAGTGTGTCCCAGTCTCCTGCCTCAGAAATTGCTACCTGGTGACTATTAAAATAATGTCCCCAGCTATGTTGTCTCAGATTTTCTTTTATTCATGTTTGTTTAATGTCTTGTTTTTATTTTAAATAAACAAGCGACACCCCACAAATACATTTACTTGTAGAAAATATCTATCTATCTATCTCCATTTGTTCATATCTATCTATATTATTTTGTTTATCTATTCCAAACTATATATATATCTTCATATCTAAACAAGAATTTCAATAAATAAACAAGAATTACGACAAATTTCTATAAATGAACAAGAATTACGCCAAAAAAGAGAAGCCCCCCTCTAAAATACATTTAACGCCCTAAGTTGGTTGTTTTCTTTCAAGCAACACCGACATACGTATTTAATAGTCACCGGGTAGCAATTTCTGAGCCAGGAGACCGGGACGCACTTCCTCATAAATTACCCTAGAGGGAAATGGTGCTTTCACTGTGACTTGACCGTAATCAATATAATAGGACAGAGGTAGTATTTAATTGATGTAACTGATTGTATCTGAAAAAAAAAAGAAAAAAAAGAATCATAAGGCATTTTCTAGATGGAGCTACCATTACCACTTGCCTAAATTCACTTGTGACAGTTTAAAATGTGTGGGGTATTTCTGCTACACCATCTATACAAATTTTTGTCTTCTTTAAATTGTACTAACCCTGTCCCGTAATAGTTGCTACATTTAGCGTACAGAATACACATGCAAATGTAGCCCATATAAGGAACAGAGATGGTATTTAATTGATGTAACTGTATCTGAAAAAGAAATGGTTAGAAATTATCTTGATGGAGCTACCATTACCACTTGCCTAAATTCACTTGCACCTCATATGTTGATAGTTCTGCATAGAATTTTCAACCCATATCAGTATCAATTTTAACCGGTTCAAGTCATAACTGTAACTAAGTGTATCTTAAAAAAACAAAAAGAAGGGCAAGACATTATCCAGATGGAGCTACCATTACCACTTGCCTAAAGTCACTAGCACCATATATGTTGACAGTTCCGGATAGAATTTTCAACCCACATCAGTATCAATTTTCACAGGTAAGTTTATGATTGTAAGTGATTGTATCTGGGGGAAAGGAGAAAAAAAGAAGAATGGTAAGACATTATCTAGATGGAGCTACCACTACCACTTGCCTAAATTCACTTGCACCACACAGTTTGACAGTTTAAAATGTGGGAGGTATTTCTGCCACATCATGTATGTGAATTTTTGTCTTCCTTACAATTATACTAACTCTGTCCCATAATGGTTGGTACATTTAGTATATGGAATACACATGGAAATGTAGTGAATTTAACGGACAGTGGTAGTATTTAATTTTATACTAACTCTGTCCCAAAATGGTTGGTACATTTAGCATATGGAATACACATGGAAATGTAGTGAATTTAATGGGACAGTGGTAGTATTTGATTTTAATTTATTTTAATTCCTTCCTTACGATTATACTAACTCTGTCCCATAATGGTTAGTACATTTAGCATATGGAATACACATGGAAATGTAGTGAATTTAATGGGACAGTGGTAGTATTTGATTTAATTTATTTTTAATTCCTTCCTTACGATTATACTAACTCTGTCCCATAATGGTTAGTACATTTAGCATATGGAATACACATGAAAATGTAGTGAATTTAACGGGACAGTGGTAGTATTTAATTTTATTTATTTTTAAGCTGTTTGACTTAGGAAAAAAATATTTTCTCTTAAGCACTACACTCAGCCACCCCCATTTTGTTGTTTTCCTCATAATAAAATCTAGCATTTATTCAAAAATCAATAGCACGTTGTCTCTCCATCACAGTCATTCTGCCACTTAATGTAGTTATTTGACTGCTATTGCTTTCTCATATGTTCACTTTTCACATGTACTTTTCATCAAACCGTACAATTTGCTTTGTGTGCAATTGGAATATAAAGCTATATTCACTTTTAATATTTTATAAAGCAGCTGTTCTGGACAAAACATCTAATGAAAAATAATTCTTTATTTGCCGGTGGCTTTGATGTGTCAACTTAAATTATCTTCAAGCCTACACTTTAGGCGTAAAACAAATAGTTCCATATAAAGAAAGTAGGTTGGTTGGTTTAATGGCATATCAATCCTTGTGGGTTATTTAATGCCAAATCTTTTATTTTCATATATATATATATATATATATTTTATAAAAAAAGAAAGTCCGCAAAATGTATTTTGTTCTCAGAAAAATTTTTTTAATTCTTTTTGTTTTATATATTTTTGGGAGAATATGTGCTCAATTGAATTCGTACCTAATTTTGAAAGTTAATTAATTAATAATTAATTAATTAGGCAGGCATACCTATTTAAATGTAAGGCTAAACAAATCGAGAAAAATCAATCTCTGTATGTACATTTCGGCCTATCAGGCCTCATCAGCAGAGCTATAGATAGGAAGACCGCCTTGTGCGTGATTCGAAACCCAACTGTCAAGCTGTCAAATCACGCACAAGGTGGTCTTCCTATCTATACCTCTGCTGATGAGGCCTAATAGGCTGAAATGTACATACAGAGATTGATTTTTCTCGATTTGTTCAGCCTTACATTTGAATAGGTATGCCCGCCTAATTAATTAATTATTAATTGATTAACTTCCAAAAATTGTCAGCTAAAAAAAGCCATATCAAAAACACATTGTTTGTGTATTTACCTCTCATATATATATATATATATATATATATATATATATATATATAAGGTGTGTCAAAAAAATATCAAGATTTTTTTGTACTTTTTGACACACCTTGTATTTTGAAAAAAAAAAATGTTCCATTCATTAATTTTTTTCAGAATACAAGGTGTCATAAAAGTGCCGAGTTTGAAGCTGTATTTACCAAGATAGAAATGAGGAATAAATGGAACATTATATATATATATATATATATATATATATATATACACACACACACACACACAGTGATGCTGAGAGCTTTTTGATTTAGTGCATCCTGGGATGCACATAATTGCTTTGAATGAGTCCCTGGAGAAAATCTAAGGGTCCAAACTAAAGTTTCTTAATAAATTGTGGGTTTTTTATTTATTATCTCAGAAAACAACTCAAGCTGTCTAACCCATGATGTCTAATTCGTTCCTAAGAAACTATTGAAATGTATTTACAGTTAGCTTGAAATGGTGGGGGAAGAAAAAAGAAAAACACTGGAACGAGCTACTGTGTCCTTTTAGATTTTTGTGCATCAGGGATGCCGGAATCCTACTTATCAGCATCTCTGTATATATATATATAGAGAGAGAGACAGAGTGAGAGAGAAAGAAAGTAGGTTGGTCGGTTTTTTGGCTTAATGGCATATCAATCCTTGTGGGTTATTTAATGCCATTACCTTTAAGATCAGTTTTTTTAATGGAGTAAAGCTGGTTTGAATTCAGAGTTAACCTTCTAGACTGTTTGATAATGGATAGACCCACCTATCTTTTTTTACAAATTTGTTGGTTTAATGGCATATCAACCGTTGTGGGTTATTTAATTCTAAGTTTTTTTGTTTTTTTTATATATGATTTGTTTAATAAATAATTTTCATTAACTTCATATGTATTCATAAATCCTAGTGATTGACCCTCTGCCACTGCCTTCTCTAGCATGTAAATGATAAAAAAGATTGAGCGTTTACGATAAGATCAATTTGAAGAATACAGTCGGGACAATCAGATGGGTGCTAGGGCTTGACATGACCAGCCGATTGATCAGAGGAGTCCTCTCTGGTTGCTCTATATATAGCCCAAGTAAGGGCTGAAGTGGAATGTTGCATGTCATGGGACCACTTATGGGACCAGGTCACAGATGCTCAGCCACCATAATTCTGTCCTCAGGCTTTACGGGTCACCACTCACAGCCAAAAGGTGGCCCTATGGACCAACGGGCATGAGTCTAGCAATTCCATCCCATAAAAACCTACTTGCTATGAAACTGCAGCACCCCAACATGTTGCATTGTAGGCTCTATTTAAAAGAAATGACGTTGATAAATATCTATATGTGATGTGGCGGGATCCATATGGAAATGTGTGTATGCCCAATTTAGAGGAGTACGAGTAAAAATTATAATATTCGTCATATACTTGTACTGTTCTACTTATCTCTGGGCTGGACCTGGTTTTCGGGCTCTGCTATTCTGGGACGAAGTAGCTGGGTCTGTGTCCATTGGTGGATCTGTTGTTGGGTTGGATGGCATTCTTGCTGTTCTTTGAGTCTGGAACTACTTGGGTTGTCTTGAAGATGTCACATCTTGTGTTGTTGCTTAGTTTTTAATAACAAACACAAAACATTCTTGGGTTTTTTTGGGGGTGGGTGGGTTTCAGAGCTCATTTTTTATTTTACCTGATTCGGTAATCCTTAACTTGTTCCTCGTAAATTCCTAGCATAAAATAAATTGAACCCTCATTTTATGTCCGTGTTTTTGCAATGAATGTTTTATTTTTCTTGCACCCGTTATTTTACAATACTAAATATATTTTCTTTATTTGTTAAAGAATAAAGAATAAAGAAAATATATTCAGTATAGTAAAATAACAGGTGCAAGAAAAATAAAACATCTATTGCAAAAACACGGACATAAAATGAGGGTTCAGTTTATTTTATGGTATGAATTTACGAGGAACAAGCTAAGGATTGATCTTGATTCTACCTATTTAGGTAGAATAGAAAATGCCCCCCCTCCCTTTTCGAACCATGTGTCGGTCTTGATTTGCATCATAGCCAAAAGGCCAAGAATTCACAGAAAGTGATTGTGGCATATATTTTAGCTTGATTAGTTTCGATAGATTTTTTTTTCTCTTTCTCCAGATATTTATTTGTACCATTTAGAGATTAAAAGTATAATCTTATTGGGGAAACATATCTTTGTGCTTTTGTGGTTAAGCATCACCGACCTAGCAGTGAAAATATTGGGGGCGGGGGGGGGGGTAGAGAGAATAATACCAAGTATCCCTATTTAATACCAATAATTTGTATGTTTGTAATTGGGAGAATGTGGAAGATGAACTCTTTACTTTTGTCTGAAGTCATTATTTTTGGTTGAGCATCACCAACCTAGCAGTGAAAATATTGGTCGGGGGGGGGGTAGAGAGAATAATACCAAGTATCCCTATTTAATACCAATAATATGTATGTTTGTAATTGGGATAAAAATATCCACACTAAAACCACCAGCCAATCAAAATGTTGGATATAGACTTGACCATGCCACATAGTAGAATAGCCCAACTTGCTATTTAAACCACTTACCAATTCTGTGTTCTCAGAAGCAGATTCAACTTGCAATATATTTGAATACTGATCAGTCTACACAAATCTCTACAGTTATATGGTTTCAAGTATTCCTATCTAATACCAATAATCTGTACATGGATAGTTGACAGAATGCGGAAAATGAACTCTGTTTTGGCCAAAGATATCTTTGCTTTTGTTTGAAGTCATTCTGAGATTATGATTGAGCATCACCAACTTAGCAGTAACACCTGAAATAATATACAAATACCTGCATAGATAACAACTATATGCCACAAAGAATGAACGAAAAAAAAAGTATTCAGAATAAAATAGCCTCAGGTTTTACATGCTGCAAAATCCAACCAACCAACTTAATGTTCTTCCTACCCCTGTTACTTATATGGCCAAACATATATTTGCCTTTGTTTGAAATCTTTGTGAGTTTGTGGTTGAGCATCACCAACCTAGCAGGGAAAATAGGTTTGTACTTTTTTTGGTGGAGAGAGGAATAATACCAAGTATTCCTACCAATAATTTGTACAGTTATATGGTTTCAAGTATTCCTATCTAATGTCAATAATTTGTGCATGGATAGTTGAGAGAATGTTGAAGATGAAATTTATTCTGGCCAAACATATCTGCTTTTGTTTAAAATCATTGTTTGTGGTTGAGCATCACCAACCTAGCAGTAAAAATAAGCCCCCACACAAAACCCAGCTCTGTGATCACTGTTTGGGATCTGTTGAAACCATACAAACGGTCTATATATCTTTATATCTATTAGTCTGTTCATATCTATCTATCTATCTCTATATCTATTAGTCTGTTCATATCTATCTATCTATCTCTATATCTATTAGTCTGTTCATCTATCTATCTATCTATCTATCTATCTATCTATCTATATCTATCTATCTATCTATCTATCTATCATATCTATCTATCTATCTATCTATCTCTATATCTATTAGTCTGTTCATATCTATCTATCTATCTCTCTGTCTGTTCATATCTATCTGTCTGTCTGTTCATATCTATCTATCTGTATATCTATCTATCTGTTCATATCTATCTATCTCTATATCTATCTCTCTATCTGTTCATATCTATCTATCTCTCTATCTGTTCATATCTATCTATCTCTATATCTATCTATCTATCTGTTCATATCTATCTATCTGTATATCTATTAGTCTGTTCATATCTATCTATCTATCTCTATATCTATTAGTTTGTTCATATCTATCTGTATATCTATCTATCTATCTATCTCAGTCTGTTCATCTATCTACATCTCAATCAGTTTATTAATATCCATCTATCTGCTATCTATCTATCTATCCACCTTTCAATCAGTCTGTTCATATCTATCTATCTATCTACCTTTCAATCAGTCTGTCATCTATCTATCTATCTATCTATCTATCTATCTATCCACCTTTCAATCAGTCTGTTCATATCTATCTATCTATCTATCTATCTATCCACCTTTCAATCAGTCTGTTCATATCTATCTATCTATCTATCTATCTATCTATCCACCTTTCAATCAGTCTGTTCATATCTATCTATCTATCTATCTATCAAGTGCACAGCAGAAGCATTAACATCAGCTGTTACTCTAAAGTTGTTCATTGATTCTCCCATTGATTGAGCAAATAAAAGAAAACTCGTAGCTACTTTGGCTTTTTAGACGTAGAATTGTGTGGCTAGATGAGTCAATTTTTCAAAAACGTTCAAAAACCAGATAAATAGTTGCCATGAAAAGGCCAAGTTATGAAGTGAAATTGGAAAGGACAAATATTTAATCATCTTAAATTTCCTTTTATAATAATCTAGACGTTTGTTATTTCGAAGAAAGCATAACTTTGATATTGTTTTTGGCCACAAAGTAAACATTATTGTATTTTTAATTAACTTTATTATCCAAATTATCATAGAAACCGAATAAGAATATTATTAAATCAACAGAAAAACAAAAGATGTCTTTATATTATAAAGATTAAAATCTATAAAAAATCTTATCCAAATTCTATCTATCTATCTATCTATGTTACTGGACACAATTTGGATAAGTTTTTATATATGAATATTTATATTTAGTGATAAATTTTACAGACTAAAAGAAGTCGATCCTGCCAACTATTTTAATAATACTAGCAAATATATGCACCCTCCGGGTGCAAGTATTTAAGTTTTAATATAATAAAATATTGTATTAAATTAGAAAGGCTAATGAAACTAAATAAGAATGCAGATAAAAAGATTTGAAACGGGGTGGGGGGTATAATCGAAAAATAGAACAACTGAAACTTACACTTCCATCACTCACGTCTTTCATTGTTATTTTTTCTAATTCAAGTATTTAGTTAAAAGAGGAAGTAAAGAATAAAATTACAGTTATTTCTTCTTGTTAATAGATTTCATTTAAGATTCATTGAAGAGATTTTTGCTTATATTCGTTAAAATAAAACCAAACAATTAGAAATCAATAGTACTAAACACATATTTATTAAAATCACATTTTAAATATCAGTATGCAAATTAGCCTTCCCTTTCACACTGTAAACCGCTATTTTGTTGTATATATGAAATATAATTGCATGTTATTAGTATGTATATATGGTCAACAGCATTAATAATGTAAAACAATTTTATTAATAATTGAGATTTAAATAAAAATAAAATCATTAAGATTGTGATGTCAATAACAAAGGGAATTGTGACTTGAGTAGTAATATAGTTTCGGTTACAGACAGAAAAACACACAATCTCCATTATAATAAGATAATAATGTATATTTAGTAGCCTACCAATGCTTACTGATTAACATAATGAGTATAAGTTATTTTTATAATTTCTTGAATAACTTCTTTTTCTTTTTCTACAAATTTGTTTTAAGTGGTTATAAAATAAGACCAATTGTTTTAAAGTAGTTATAAAATAAGACCAATTGTTTTAAAGTAGTTATAAAATAAGACCAATTGTTTTGAAGTAGTTATAAAATAAGACCAATTGTTTTAAAGTAGTTATAAATAAGACCAATTGTTTTAAAGTAGTTATAAAATAAGACCAATTGTTTTTAAAGTAGTTATAAAATAAGACCAATTGTTTTAAAGTAGTTATAAAATAAGACCAATTTTTTAAAGTAGTTATAAAATAAGACCAATAAGACCAATTGTTTTAAAGTAGTTATAAAATAAGACCAATTGTTTTAAAGTAGTTTATAAAATAAGACCAAACCCCTACAAATTGCACATACAATTGAAAATGGGAAAGCTTCAATGAAATGCTACTTTGGACACTATTATTCCTGTGTTAGTATGGTGAAGCATTTTTATACCCTATAAAAATGTTGGACTAATTTATAAATTAGCAACTCTATATGCAGGAGATTTTTACTACCTTCCTGAATAGTAGATTGAACACTAGGATTGAATTAGTCCCTGGTCTGGATTTGTGAAGCATACACAAGTTTTATCTGTTTAGAGTGCACAAAATCACCATAGTACTAGATTAGATAATGAATTGGTTATGCCATACATAAAGGTGGGTGTTTGGACACCCAGCCTCACTAAAAACAAGAGCTGTCAAAAGGGGCGGATAAGGTCCAGGAGAACCAATGGCCACCAATAGTAGTAGGATTGGGGTACTTACTACTCACATAAATTCACAAATGGGGTAGTTGGGACTCCTTAGCCTTGGATAGCAATCCATCTGGACAAGGAAAAGTCTGTGTCCAGTAACCTATTATATATATATATATATATATATATATATATATATTCCTCACAGTATGTAGTACATAGTATGTACATTTCATTATACATATATCAAATGAATAATACATAAATATATAAATAGATGAAAATAATAAAATTGAAATTGAATGAACGGCTAAATGTCCATTACGACTTTGCGCGTGGCGTTTAGAAAAAAGAACACCACGAGACGCTGTTTATAACATAAAAAAAAAATAACGACCAAAAAAAAAAAAACGTGTCCATTTCCGAAAATCGTCTCTGAAGATAAAGTTTTACTTTGAAATCGATAAGACAAAAAATAACATCTTTTTGTTTTTATTTTTTACTTGCATTGTAATTGCTTTCAAATTAGTACATTATATATATATATATATATATATATATTATATATATATATAAAGGTGGGTGTAGACTCCCAGCATTACTAAAAACAAGGGCGGTTAAAGAGCCCATTTTTTTTCAACTATTTACACATACCTGGAGGGAGAGTAGTTGGATGCATACCTTTCCCAAGTTTGCTGCAAACAAGGGCATCTCCTTCCCTTGACCGGGATATGCATGCAGGGTTTGGGGACTGCTTGTGAATTTCCTATTCCCTTGTTAATCTTTTCATGAATTCACCATAGTGAATTCTTTGGATGGAGCCGGCTCAACTGCCCCAGGGTGAATGCTGGTACAGTTTTACAGTTAGTTACATCTGAGCTGGAGCTCCACACCTACCTTCGTCATTGTAGTTGTTTGTTATTTTTGTGGTGTGAGGTCTATTCAGTAAAAGAGAGGTAATATAGGGGTTTTGTGTGTCTAGTTGCAGGTTTATTCAGGTAGGTAGGTTTGCTATAGTTAGTACCTTGGTTATTAAAGAGGTTTAATATATTGGTACTGGTGTTAAACACTATTTTATCTATGTTAGTTTTTCAAAATATTTTTGATGCAAATTACTTTGAGGATATATATATATATATTTGAAAATGGTTTTAAAAAGCGTGTGCATTGTGAGATATTATAATAAATACAATTTCACAAATTTTTTTTTTCTTCTGAAAAACAATCCTTCAATTTACTGTTATTCGGATCCAACAACCACTCCTCCAACAATAATATTGTTGATAATAACTCTGCCTGTTCTCACAACTTTGCTACGTAATATATATATATATATTTTTTTTTTTTTTTTTTTTACTTCCACATCTGCTGATTTTACACATTATTCCTCGTACAAACATTAGTGTCACGGTATGCTTCTCTGATGAGACGTGACCGAAAAATAAGTAAAGTCAACGGGCGGCCTGAAGTCGGTATCAGCCAGTCATTCGAGGGAGTTACCCCTTATTAATAAGCGCTAGACCAAAGAGATTGTTTTAGCAATGAGTGGAGCGCCACACCTACATCAGCTCTTACTTTACCGCACATATCCTTGCTACTATACGCTGAGTTGCGGGGACCGCTTATCGATCTAGGAACCTAGTGGTTTCTAGCCGACTGAGCTAACCCGGTCCCAAGATGTCAATGTAATGGATTTTTATCGTGCTCACATATAATCAGACAATTATACTGTAGATAAAAATCTCCATACAAAATATAGATAATTTTTTGTCTGATATTTGAAACAAATAATGGAAGACATATATAGCTTGTGTTTGTTGAAATAGCAATTAATTGCAAGCGAGAAATCAAAGAATATTTACTCGCTATATATCGGAGGATATTGAACATTTATATATTGATATTGGAGACTATAGAGTCAACTCGAAATTCTCAAACACTGTAGGGGGCAAAATTGAGAAATTTATATTTACTAGCAAATAATGCGCCTCCGGGTGCAAGTATTTTAAGTTTAATGTAATAAAATGATCATATTAAATAAAAGGCTATGAAAACTAATTAAGATTCAATAAAAGATTTGAAAGGGGGTAAAATCGGCGAAAATAGAACAAACTGAAACTTACTCTTTCATCACTTCCCTTTACATGCTAAATTTTCCTAGTTTAACTATTAGTTAAAATAGGAAGTAAAGAAAAAATTTACAGTTATTTCTTCTTGTTAATGAATTTCTTTTAGGATTTATTGAAGAGATTTTTACTCATATTCATTAAGATAAAACCAACAATTAGGAAATCAATAATACCAAGCACATTTTTATTAAAATCAGTTTTTAATATCAATATGCAAATAGCTTTACGTTTACTCTGAAAACTGGTATTTTGTTGTATAATTAATACAATTGCATATATTAGTATTTAGGTAAGCCAACAGTATTAATAATGTCAAACAGTTTTATTATTAATTGAGTTTAAATAGAAATAGAATCATGGAGAATGTGTCGTTTAATTACTAAAGAAAATTGTGACATGTAGTAGTAATATAGTTTCGGTTACAGACAGAAAAACACACAATCTCCATTATAATAAGATGATGGAAAACTTTAAGGTTTCTCTCTTTATTTGCAGGTTGATGGTAAATCAGTGACTGGAAGATTATGGGAAATCCCATATTTGCTTTAAACCTTACATTAATTTGTGTCCTTTTTCATGGCAAGATTATTCAGGGAAACATATGTATTAATTATTCGCAAGAGTCAACATCCCACACAGTTGGAAACCTTATTAAACAGAAAGCATTAAGAACCGCAGCCGTAAACAGTATATATATATATATATATATATTATAGTATTATATATATATATATATATGATAAAGAGAAAGAAGAAAGAAAGAGAGAATTATAATTGACGCATAAATAAGTTATTAACAATTCATCCACACATACGAGAGAGAGAGAGAGAGAGAGAGAGAGAGAGAGAGGAGATGAGAGAGAGACGAGAGAGAAGAATATAACTTTACGCCCAAATAAGTTGTTTTTTTTTTTTTTTTCTTAATAATTCACCCATATATACAGAGAGAGAGAGAGAGAGAGAGGAGAGAGAGAGAGAGAGAGAGAGAGAGAGAGAGAGAGAGAGAGACGACGGAGAGCGAAAACCTATAGTAAGAGATATATCGAGCAAAAAGAGAGTAAGAGAGATATAGAGAGAATTTCATTGTGCTTCAAGTATAAAATATTAAAGGAAATATAACACACCACCGAAATACACACACACACTTCATCACAACACTCCCACACCACACACATCCATATATATATATTAAATACTTATGTAACAACATACACATACATATATAATAATATATATATATATATTTATATATATACATACATTATATCACATACACACATTATATGTACATATATTATACATATTGTATGTCTTATAAACAATGATATATATATGTATTTAATATAACACATACACACACACACACACACACACACATATATATAATTTTATTAATTTTTTATTAATATTTATTATATATATATTATTTATTGAGGGTTATCATAGTGACACCACTCAATGGATGGAATGAATGGAATAAAAATTGTTTTATTTATCCACTTCTCTTCTCTCGCCCCTCTCTCTCTCCCTCCCTCCTTTTCTAAATATATACATATATATACTTATCTTGTGGTTCATATATATATAAATATATATATATATATTATACATCTATATTATATATATATTAACATTTATAAAACCACAGATAGGAATATATATATTTATATATTTTAGCAAGAGAGAGATGAGAGAGAGAGAGATGAGAGAGAGAGAGAGAGAGAGAGAGTTTCAACTGACGTCTATTCAGACATCGTACTTTTTCTGATAGTCATAAAATTATAAGATAACCTAATAAATTAAATGGACTTATCTTATCACGTATGTACACGGAGTTTAATGAAATCAACGTTATCAAATAATTAAACTAATGTTTACGTTCATAAAAGAGTTTTGTAGTTTATTTTTTTAAATAATCGTTATATTAAACTTTAGATGTATAGCGATGTGGTGTGTTTGTGTGTGTGTGTGTGTGTGTGTGCACGGGTGTACACGGGTGGTGTGTGTGTGCGGGATCCAGTTTGTAAGTGTATACACCCAAAAAGCAGTGTTTGCGTGAATATTCCTTTAATTGAAAAGGATTTTGCATAATAAGTACGGAAGAAAACACAACAAGAAGTACTAATATCAGCATTATCTATCTATCTTATGATTTTTTTAAACAATGAGTTTAGTCCTAAAACAAGTAATATCTAAGTATACATATTGTGTCCATAAACATAATAAAAAAATCCTTAGGAAAAGAAATTGTATCTCAGCTTTAGTATAATAAACATATATATATATATATATATATATAATATATATATATATTATATATATATATATATGCGTGTGTAACTATCCAAAACTGGTAGTAAAGGGATATCTACAAGGATTTTTACATTCACACTGTATTGGTTATTGAATGTTTAGTGGTGCAAAGACATGTATTTAAATAATCCCTAATGAGAAGCTCAATGTATAAATAATCTTTTTAGATTAAATACAGAGCTGTATATATACTATATAATATATATATATATTCAAAGAAAACACCAGGAGCAACCTGGCGATGGTGAATAACCTGAAACCTGGTAGTAGCTTATGTAAAACTTTATATTTAAACAAATTTCAACAAATAAATATATATAATATATATATATATATATATATATATATATATATAATATTATATATATATATATCCATCGATGATAACTCGGTTGTATTTCAATGACTCCGCATTGTTTGCTAAAAAGCCCCAGATGAATTTCAGCTCCTGACACTCCTTCCAACCTTAGAAATCGGGATCACTTCTCGTGCATACTACTAGTGGAGCGACCAATTTTACATTTAAAGCAGCATGCCAAAAATAGTACGAATCAAATCTTAAACAGTGGTTACGTGACCACAACAGTGCCAAATGTTACAAGCATGAACAGAGAGCAGTGTGACTATGATAAGTTAGTTTATGGCGAAAAGTGCGGATAATTTTTTTGAATCTCTCTTCGTGTACATTACACGCCTTCTAGAGTTAAATCATGGACAAAGCTGTTTCCCTTTCCGCTGATGTCCCTCGGAACATTTAAAGCTGTCATGAACTCCCTCCAGAAATATAGGTAATTAAACACGTCGATTTTTAGCTTTGTGTGAGAGAAAAAAAGTTGAGGGTACGGCGAGTATCCAGTTACGCTTATGTTAATAAATTTATTGAAACCATTACAGTTTCCGAATCACTTCCCCAAAGAGATTATATCTAAGACGTAAACATTTTAAAATGTCACTGTACATAATTGATTACCATTATTATTTTATACCACTGCACTACTATTTTTTCTTTTATCTATAAAAATTGGCGGAAATATAGAAGTTCTTGGTAGAGTGGCGGAACAGACTAAATGCATCATTTTGGCCCTATTTCTAAATCGGTAAAGTTTCACTGATACCATTAGCAATATTATTATATATATATTATATATATATATATATATATATATAGTTATATATATATTTCAATTTGGTTAAGTTCTTCTAAATGGGGATTTAATTGTAAATTCACCCGTTCTGGCATATAGCAACCATTCACCTGACAACGTTGAGGACTCTAGTAAATTCTTTCCGCTAGAAATGTATCAATTAAATATTTCCTATATTTTGGACGTCGCTACTGGCCGCCACGGTAGAAATTGGCGAAAAAAATTCATTTCAGGTATCAAACCGGCCAGGCGCGTAGCGTTTAAGGTGTAACTGTTAGCCCACCACTGATGAGAGGTAAACCTACGAACAGATGTATGTGGATAACTTATAATTATATATATATATATATATATTATATATATATATATATATATATTTATTATTATTTTTTATACTAAAGCTGAGTTTACAACTTCTCCAGAAAGGATTTTTTCTATTTTATGTTATGGACACAATATTTATACTTAGATTTCCTTGGTGTTAGCACTAAAAAATTCAGTTTAATTGGTTTTAATTAGGCGTAATTTAGCCAATTAAGTCAACGACGACCAATCCCTGTCTAAATCAGAACCTGCTCCTTGCACTCTCCCTCTCTCTATAACGGGTCGACTCTACTCACAACTAACTCTTCCCCTCACCATAACTCTATATAGAGGGAGTGCAAGAGAGCCAGGTCTTGATTTAGAAGCAGGGATTGCGTCGGTCGTGACTTAATGCTAATTACGCCTAATTAAAACCCAATTAAACTGAATTTTTTTAGTGCTCAACAACCAAGGATTATTCTTAAGTATAAATATTGTGTCCATAACATTAAATTAGAAAAATCTTTAGCTGGAAGAAGGTTGTAAACTCAAGCTTTAGCATGAATAATAATAATTAATAAAAATATATATATATAATATATATATATATATATATATATATATATATATATAGTTATCCACATTACATCTGTTTCGAGGTTTAACCTCTCATTCAGTGTTGGTACAGCCTTTACACCTAACAGCTACCCCGGCCGGTGATACCTGAATGAATTTTTGTTTTCGCCAAATTCTTACCGTGCGGCCAGAGCGACTGTCAAATATAGGAAATATTTAATTGTACATTTCTAAAGCGGAAATGAATTTACTAGAGTCCTCAAAACGTTGTAAACAAGGGTGTGGTTAGCTATATGCCAGAACGGTAATTTTACAATTAAATCCCCCAATTTAGAGACTTAACCAAATTGGAAATATATATATATATTATATATATATATTATATATAATATATTATATATATATATTGCTAATGTACTCAGTGAAACTTTACCATTTAGTAGGCCAAATGATTGCCATTAGTCTGTTCCTGCCACTCTACCAAGGAACGCTATAGTTTCCCGCCATTTTATAGGATTAAGAAAATAGGTAGTTGCAGTGTATAAACATAATATGTTAATAATTATGTACAGATGACATTTTAAATGTTACGTCTTATGAAAATAATCTTCTTTGGGGAAGTGAATTCGGAAAACTAAATCTTCAATAAATTATTAACATAAGCGTAACGATACTCGCTCGTACCTCAACTTTTTTCTTCACACAAAGCTAAAAAATCGAACGGATTATTACCTATATCTGGAGGGAGTCATGACAGCTTTAAATGTTCCCGAGACATCAGCGCGGAAGGGAAACAGGCTTTTTGTCCATGATTTAAACTCTAGAGGCTGTATGTACACGGAGAGAGATTCAAAAATTATATCCGCACTTTCGCCATAACATATCTTTTACATAGTCACACTGCTCTCTGTTCATGCTTGTAACATTTGGCACTGTTCGTGGTCACGTACCCACTGTTTAAGATTGATCGTTACTTATTTGCATGCTGTCTTTTAAACTGTAAAATTGGTCGCTCCCACTAGTAGTATCCACGAAGGAAGTGATCCGATTTCTAGGTGGAAGAGTGTACAGAGCTGAAATTCATCTGAGCTTTTAGCACAATGCGGAGTCATTTGGAAATATCAAACCGATTTATCATCGATGGGATATAATATATATATATATATATATATAATATATATACTATTTTATTATATATATAATTTATTGTTGGAATTTGTTAAATATAAAAGTTTTTCAATAAGCTTAACTACCCAGTTTCAGGGTTATTTTCACCATCGCCAGGTTGCTCCTGGTGTTTCTTTAATATATATATCATATATATATATATATACAGCTCTGTATTTAATCTAAAAAAGATTATTATACATTGAGCTCTACTTAGGGATTATTAAATACATGTCTTTGCACCAACTAACATTCAATAACCATACAGTGTGAAATGTAAAAATCTCTTGTAGAATCATCCCTACTACCAGTTTGGATAGTTTTACACACGGCATAATAATTATATATATATAATATATATATATATATATATTATATATATTATATATATGTTATTATACTAAAGCTGAGAATTATACAACTTTCTTTTTCCAAAGGATTTTTTTTATTTATGTTATGACACACAATATGTTTACTTAGATATTACTTGGTTTTAGGACTACTCACTTGTTTAAAAATCACTAGATAGTTAGATATCTGATATTTAGTACTTTGTTGTGGTTTTCTCCGTACTTATTAATGCAAAATACCTTTTCAATAAGGAATATTCACCAAACACTGCCTTTTTGGGTGGATACACTTACAAACTGGGATCCCGCACACCACACACACCCGTGATACACCCGTGCACACACACACACCACACACACACACACACACATCGCTGTAATACATCTTAAAGTTTATATAACGATATTTAAAAAATAAACTACAACTCTTTATTTGCAACAGTAAACATTAGTTTAATTATTACTTGTAACGTTGATTTTCATTTAACTCCGTGTACATACGTGATAGATAATTCCATTTTAAATTTTATTAGGTTATCTTTATTATTTTATGACTAATCAGAAAAGTAACGATGTCTGAAGGACGTCAGTTGAAACTCTCTCTCTCATTCTCTCTCTCTCTCTCTCTCTCTCTCTCTCTCTCTCTCTCTTGCTAATATATAAATATATATATTCCTATCTGTGTTTATAAATGTATATATATATATAATATAGATGTATATATATATATTATTATATATATATATATAGAACCACAGATAAGTATATATTATGTATATATTTAGAGAAAGGGAGGGAGGGAGAGAGAGAGGGAGCGGAGAGAGAGAGATTGAGATAAATAAACAATTTTTTTATTCCATCATTCCATCCATTTGAAGTGGTGATCCACTATGATAACCCTCAATAATATATATATATTATATATATTATATATTATATATATATATATGTGTGTGTGTGTGCTGTGTGTTGTGTATGTGTTATATAAATAACATATATATATCCATGTTTATAGACATACATATTAGTATAATTATAATGTACATATCATATGTGTGTATGTGATATATATGTATGTTATATATATATATATATATAATATATTATATATATATTGTATGTGTATGTGTTCATAAGTAATTATATTATTACTGTGTGTGTGGTGTGGGAGTGTTTGTGTTATTGAGTTCGTTGTGTATTCGGTGACACCCCCCCTGATGTTATATTTCTTATATTTATACTTGAGCAACAATGAAATTCTCCTCTATATCTCTCTACTCTCTTTTTTGCTCGATATATATCTCTTACTCTATGAGGTTTCGCTCTCTTCTCCTTCTCTCTCTTCTCTCTCTCTCTCTCTCTCTC
>CM042157.1:81130801-81158301 GCA_023376005.1 Doryteuthis pealeii
CCAACCCATTCACCACGGGTAGGATGTGACACAAGGTCACAAATATGTTTAGAGCATCCCAACCCATTCACCACGGGTATTATTTACCCAACCCATTCACCACGGGTAGGATGTGACACAAGGTCACAAGTATGGGGCATCAGCGAGGATCGAACTCGCTATTCAGAAGTAATGGATCTGCAAGACTAGCTTGCTGACTATATACCAAAATGTGATGTATTATTTACCCAACCCATTCACCACGGGTAGGATGTGACACAAGGTCACAAGTATGGGGCATCCAGCGAGGATCGAACTCGCTATTCAGAAGTAATGGATCTGCAAGACTAGCTTGCTGACTATATACCAAATGTGATGTATTATTTACCCAACCCATTCACCACGGGTAGGATGTGACACAAGGTCACAAGTATGGGGCATCCAGCGAGGATCGAACTCGCTATTCAGAAGTAATGGATCTGCAAGACTAGCTTGCTGACTATATACCACAATGTGATGTATTATTTACCCAACCCATTCACCACGGGTAGGATGTGACACAAGGTCACAAGTATGGGGCATCCAGCGAGGATCGAACTCGCTATTCAGAAGTAATGGATCTGCAAGACTAGCTTGCTGACTATATACCAAAATGTGATGTATTATTTACCCAACCCATTCACCACGGGTAGGATGTGACACAAGGTCACAAGTATGGGGCATCCAGCGAGGATCGAACTCGCTATTCAGAAGTAATGGATCTGCAAGACTAGCTTGCTGACTATATACCACAATGTGATGTATTATTTACCCAACCCATTCACCACGGTAGGATGTGACACAAGGTCACAAGTATGGGGCATCCAGCAAGGATCGAACTCGCTATTCAGTAGTAATGTATCTGTGGGAGTAGCTTGTTAACCATATACTACAATGAAATGCCTTATATATATATACTCCTCCGCACGAGCAGGATGTGACACAAGGTCAATTTCTTAAGCGGAGTTTAACAGGTTTGAATTCAGAGTTTTCCTTCTCCTAGACTGGTTGCCTAACCAAGATTAAAGAGCCCAGTCTGCCCTACTATTTACCCATAGCTGGAGGGAGAGTAGAATTCATACCTTTCCCAAGGGTATTAGCGCTAAGTGAAATGCAATTACCACGTCTAGGATTTGAACTCAGGGCTTCGAGTCCATTTCCTATGACTTTAACCATTACAGCACGCGCTTCCTGAAATGCCTTATATATGCAACCAATTCATAGGTAGGATGTGACACAAGGTTGTAAGTATGGGGCATCCTGTGAAACTTGAACTCGCTATTCAGTAGTAATAGATCCACGAGACTAGCTTGCTAAACATTACACCATGATGGGACGCCCCTTTTTACTTGCCCCGTTTACCATGGGCAGGATGTGACACAAGGTTGCAAGTATAGATCATCCAGTGAGGATCGAACTCACTATTTAGTAGTTATAGATATGTGAGACTAGCTTGCTAACCATTACACCATGATGGGACCCCTAGAGAATTTGAGTGTGTGGTTATCATTGATCATTACATTGGTCGTTTTTCTCAAAAAATAATAAGATTTGTCTAAAATAGTTTTCCCCATATATGGGTTAAATAGAAAAACATGAGTTGATGAACAAAATTGTATTATCCATTAAAAATTGATTTATTTCACAACTTTGTCGGCATTAAATGACCCACCGAGGTTGATATGCCGTAAAACAAAACGAACCAAACCAAAAACAATACCTTTTAGCAACCCCCAATCCTTATCATATGGGTGCTAGAAGGCGGTGGCTGAGGGTCTACATGTCCTGAGAATGACGTTAAACTCTATCTGATGGTGAGGTTCCAGTTCTGGAGGTTTGGGGAATGTGGAGCACCCCTTCATCTCCATTGCTCCCTGGTCCGCTCTGACCCGGAGTGGTCGTACCTGTTAGGGTCCCATCTATGGGTTAAATAGAAAAACATGAGTTGATAAACAAAATTGTATTATCCATTAAGAATTGATTTATTTCACAACTTTGTCGGCATTAAATGACCCACCGAGGTTGATATGCCGTAAAACAAAACAAACCAAAAATTTTTTTATTATCTAATATCAATAACCCTCTTTTAATTAAACTTCTAAAATCTATACATCTCTCTCTGTCTCTCTCACACACACTCTCTCTCTAACTCCCCCTCTCTCTCTTTCTCCCCCTCTCCTCCCTCTCTTTCTTCCCCGTCTCTCTCTGTCTCCTCCCTCTCTTCTCTCCCGTCTCTCTCTGTCTCCCCCCTCTCTTTCTCCCCGTCTCTCTCTGTCTCCTCCTCTCTTTCTCCCCTCTCTCTCTGTCTCCTCCCTCTTTCTCCCCCTCTCTCTCTGTCTCCTCCCTCTCTTTCCCCCCGTCACTCTCTGTCTGTCTTTTAAACAGTGTTTGTTGTAGTCATGTGAAAATTCTGATCTGTTTGTGTAAAAAATTATTGATTATTGGAAATGAACTCAAACAACTTAAGTGCAGTTTTCACAGCAGGGGGGCGTATATATTTGTAAAAAAAGATATGTATATATATATATGTTAACCAAAATTTCATAAGGAAGTAGTCAAAAGTGTTTGATTATGATTTATATTTAGTTGGTTTTGTAATTAATTTTCTCTGACTAAATTTATTTTACAAGTATATAATACACTCCCACTCCACTGCCGCATGAGCAGGATGTAACACAGGGTCATTTTTAAAAAAATTGATTTTACTAGTATATATTTAAGTAACCTGTTCACTATTGGTAGAATGTGACAAAAGGTCGCAAGTATGGGGCATCCAGCAAGGATTGAACTTGCTATTCACATATTTACCAACCCCTCTGCACAAGTAGGATATGACACAAGGTCAATTTCTTAAGCAGAGTTTATCAGGTTTGAATTCAGAGTTTTTCTTCTAGACTAGTGGCCTAACCAAGAGCCCAGTCTGAGTACAAGCCTGGTAAAATTCACCTTGTGTTTCATCCTACTTGTGCAGAGGGGTTGGTAAATCAAAATACGCTTGAAATTCTCTACTTACAGAATAAAACAAGTTCCTGTTCAGTTTGCAACTAAATAATAAATCTGTGGGTCTCAATATATTTTTTTTAATCATCCAAATTCTCTATATAACAGATATGGTTTAGTTTCTTTGTTTAATGGCATATCAGACTTAGTGGGTTATTTATTTCCAAAAACATCCTTGTAGAATAACAGTAGTTCTACTATTTAAACCATTGCTTGGGGGGGGGGGAAAGGGGTTTCATTCCTTTCCCAAGATTATTAGTCTGAAAATAAATATAATAGTGTGACTGTGATGTTACAGTCCAGCACGTTAGCCATTACGCCATGGGGAATTCCCCAACTATGTAATAGTATTCAGAATCCTTCGTTCTTTCCTAAATAGATGCATCAGTATAATCATGGACTGTTATTGGGACTTTCCCAACTATGTAATAGTATTCAGATCCTTAATTATTTCCTAAATAGAAGCATCAGTATCATCATGGACTGTTTTGGGCTTCCCAACTATGTATAGTATTCAGAATCCTTAATTATTTCCTAAATAGAAGCATCAGTATCATCATGGACTGTTGTTGGGTCTTCCCAACTATGTAATAGTATTCAGAATCCTTTCCTAAATAGAAGCATCAGTATCATCATGGACTGTTGTTGGGTCTTCCCAACTATGTAATAGTATTCAGAATCCTTAATTATTTCCTAAATAGAAGCATCAGTATCATCATGGACTGTTGTTGGGTCTTCCCAACTATGTAATAGTATTCAGAATCCTTAATTATTTCCTAAATAGAAGCATCAGTATCATCATGGACTGTTGTTGGGTCTTCCCAACTATGTAATAGTATTCAGAATCCTTAATTATTTCCTAAATAGAAGCATCAGTATCATCATGGACTGTTGTTGGTCTTCCCCAACTATGTAATAGTATTCAGAATCCTTAATTATTTCCTAAATAGAAGCATCAGTATCATCATGGACTGTTGTTGGGTTTCCCAACTATGTAATAGTATTCAGAATCCTTAATTATTTCCTAAATAGAAGCATCAGTATCATCATGGACTGTTGTTGGGTCTTCCCCAACTATGTAATAGTATTCAGAATCCTTAATTATTTCCTAAATAGAAGCATCAGTATCATCATGGACTGTTGTTGGGTCTTACTATGTAATAGTATTCAGAATCCTTAATTATTTCCTAAATAGAAGCATCAGTATCATCATGGACTGTTGTTGGGTCTTCCCAACTATGTAATAGTATTCAGAATCCTTAATTATTTCCTAAATAGAAGCATCAGTATCATCATGGACTGTTGTTGGGGTCTTCCCCAACTATGTAATAGTATTCAGAATCCTTAATTATTTCCTAAATAGAAGCATCAGTATCATCATGGACTGTTGTTGGGTCTTCCCCAACTATGTAATAGTATTCAGAATCCTTAATTATTTCCTAAATAGAAGCATCATATCATGGACTGTTGTTGGTCTTCCCCAACTATGTAATAGTATTCAGAATCCTTAATTCTTTCTAAATAGAAGCATCAGTATAATCATGGACTGTTGTTGGGTCTTTCCCAACTATGTAATAGTATTCAGAATCCTTAATTCTTTCCTAAATAGAAGCATCAGTATAATCATGGACTGTTGTTGTCTTCCCCAACTATGTAATAGTATTCAGATTCCTTAATTCTTTCCTAAATAGAAGTATCAGTATCATCATGGACTTCCCTAACTATGTAATAGTATTCAGAATCCTTAATTCTTTCCTAAATAGAAGCATCAGTATCATTATGGACTTCCCTAACTATGTAATAGTATTCAGAATCCTTAATTCTTTCCTAAATAGAAGCATCAGTGTCATCATGGACTTCCCTAACTATGTAATAGTATTCAGAATCCTTAATTCTTTCCTAAATAGAAGCATCAGTATAATCATGGACTGTTGTTGGGTCTTCCCCAACTATGTAATAGTATTCAGATTCCTTAATTCTTTCCTAAATAGAAGTATCAGTATCATCATGGACTTCCCTAACTATGTAATAGTATCAGTAATAGTGGACTTCCCAACTATGTAATAGTATTCAGAATCCTTAATTCTTTCCTAAATAGAAGCATCAGTATCATCATGGACTTCCCTAACTATGTAATAGTATTCAGAATCCTTAATTCTTTCCTAAATAGAAGCATCAGTATCATCATGGACTTCCCTAACTATGTAATAGTATTCAGAATCCTTAATTCTTTCCTAAATAGAAGCATCAGTATCATCATGGATTCCCTAACTATGTAATAGTATTCAGAATCCTTAATTCTTTCCTAAATAGAAGCATCAGTATCATCATGGACTTCCCTAACTATGTAATAGTATTCAGAATCCTTAATTCTTTCCTAAATAGAAGCATCAGTATCATCATGGACTTCCCTAACTATGTAATAGTATTCAGAATCCTTAATTCTTTCCTAAATAGAAGCATCAGTATAATCATGGACTGGCTTCCCCAACTATGTAATAGTATTCAGATCCTTAATTCTTTCCTAAATAGAAGTATCAGTATCATCATGGACTTCCCTAACTATGTAATAGTATTCAGAATCCTTAATTCTTTCCTAAATAGAAGCATCAGTATCATCATGGACTTCCCTAACTATGTAATAGTATTCAGAATCCTTAATTCTTTCCTAAATAGAAGCATCAGTGTCATCATGGACTTCCCTAACTATGTAATAGTATTCAGAATCCTTAATTCTTTCCTAAATAGAAGCATCAGTATCATCATGGACTCCCTAACTATGTAATAGTATTCCTAAATAGAAGCATCAGTATCATCATGACTTCCCTAACTATGTAATAGTATTCAGAATCCTTAATTCTTTCCTAAATAGAAGCATCAGTATCATCATGGACTTCCCTAACTATGTAATAGTATTCAGAATCCTTAATTCTTTCCTAAATAGAGATATCAGTATCATTATGGTCTTCCCCAACTATGTAATAGTATCAGAATCCTTAATTCTCCTAAATAAGCATCCGTATCATCATGGACTGGTGTTGCAATGGGAACCCAAATAGGTTCCACTTTGTCTACTTTGTACTAGATACAAGTGATGTGATTTAGAATTGTGTTCTTTTGTTTGACATTCAGATAAGATTTTTGCATCACATTTCCTTTTGCATCAGAGTTTTTTTATTGCCTGGATTATATACGATTCATTTTTTTTTTTTTTCTTTTTCTGCTCGAAGGAACATGATGGGATTTTGAAGGAAGGGAATTCAAGTCGATGTTTCATTTCCTGTTTTTTTTTTCTTTCTTCTGTGTAATGATTTGAAGAAATTGTCATGACATTGCCCCCAAATCGTCATTATAGATTTTTTTTTTCTCCTCTTCTCCCATCACCTCACCCCCTAATGCAAACTAAAAACTAAGTCAATACCATCAAAATTTATCTAATCTTTTTTTTTTTTTCCTTCTTGGCTGTGTGTTGCTCCAAAGATTCAGATATATCTTTAGGTGATATTAGATTTTGAAGAAGAAAAAGTATAAATACATTCTTTAAATGGCTATTGAATTCTTTAAGAATCTTTTTTAAGGAGAGTTTTTTTTTTATTTTTTCATTTTTTTTATTTTTAAGATAATGCAAAGATTTCTTTTTTTATGTTTATTTTTTTATCTTCCATGTTTGCCATCTGAGGTTCAATCAGAAAGTATTGAGACTGAATGTTTGATTTAAAATTTTTTTTTTGTCAACTCAGCGCATGAGTAGCACGGCTGGGATATGTGCAGTAAAGTGGGCAGTTGATGGTAGGTGTGGCATTCCACCTCAGGTGCAAAAATAATCTCCCTAGTCTAATGCTAGTGAAATGGGGATAGACTTCCTCGCTGTATGACTTATACTGACAATAGACCATTCAAAAAATATGCAAAATAATCTCCCTAGTCTAGTGCTAGTGAAAAGGGATAGACTTCCTCGCTGTATGACTGATAATGACAATAGACCACTCATCAAAAATATGCAAAAATAATCTCCCTAGTCTAGTGCTAGTGAAAAGGAGATAGACTTCCTCGCTGTATGACTGATACAGACAATAGACCACTCATCAAAAATAATCTCCCTAGTCTAGTGCTAGTGAAAAGGGATAGACTTCCTCGCTGTATGACTGATACTGACAATAGACCACTCATCAAAATATGCAGAAATAATCTCCCTAGTCTAGTGCTAGTGAAAAGGGGATAGACTTCCTCGCTGTATCACTGATACTGACAATAGACCACTCATCAAAAATATGCAAAAATAATCTCCCTAGTCTAGTGCTAGTGAAAAGATAGAATGATGACAAATAGGTGCTAGTGAAAAGGGATGACTTCCTCACCTACTGACAATAGACATCATCAAAATATCAAAAATAATCTCCCTACTCTAGTGCTAGTGAAAAGGGATAGAATGACTGATACTGACAATAGACCACTCATCAAAGTTAAGCAGCAATGAGCCTGTTCAATACTTGATAGGGTGCCCACTTCAGCAAAAGCAGGTACTGAAACCAACCTGAGTCCTTTATTTATCAAAAATAACTTGATTTGACATTAAATGACCCGAAAGAGGGTTGATATGCTGTAAAACAAACCAACCAACCTGTTTAATAAATAAACCATCCAATATGCCGCAAACAAAACAATCAACCAACCATCCAATCAGCTTTGATCCTAGATAACTCGCACATATACTACACAGATCATCGGCACAGGGCTATAGAGCAACATTTTGAGGCACACATATACAGGGCGATTGAAAGGAAACTCCCTATTTTAAACGTTTTATAATTTTTTTTTCATTTAAATTCTTTCTTAGGGGTTGGTTGAAGGAACAAGTCTACTCTTTGTAGACTTTGGAAAAACTTCAAGGATGAATACGAGAATTTATCACGACAGGATGATGATGCTGATGATGATGATAATGAATAGAAATAATATTCTTTAGTTAGCATTAATTCTTTTGCATGAAAGCACCAGTTCCTCTAGATCACCAAAGTTAAGCATCAATGAGTCTGTTCAATACTTAGATGGGTGAACATTTAAGCAACAGCAGGTACTGTAAGCAACCTAATATCAAAATGACTTGATTCAGCATTAAATGACCTGATATGTTGTAAAACAAAACAACCAACCAACCATTGTCCAGGATTTGAACTCTAGTCACCATGTCTTTTCCTTTTTTTTGTTTCGACAATAACCATTGCACAATGAGCGCCTCCTTAAAAAATTTTTGTCATATGTTGTGAATTCCTCGGATAGCAAAGCTAAAACTTAAATGTCCTATCTGATTCACTTTACTCGTCAATATAACCTTGAGAAAAATAAGATCTTCTCAAAGAGTGGCTCTGTGTGTACACTTGGGTATGTGTGTGTGTGTGTGTGTGTGAGAGAGAGAGAGAGAGAGAGAGAGAGAGAAGAGAGAGAGAGAGAGAGATTCTTAATGCTATAAGACATTTTAAATTGAACTCCTAAGCCTAAAAGCCAGCTCTGTTTTATTGAACTTAAAGCAAAGATTTTTTGGGGGGTGATTCTCTCCCCTCCCCCCATTTCTTTGTCAATTCTCGTCATTGACTTTTTGTTTACGTTTAATGAATGAAAATCAACTTTGTCAAGTTGGTTAGTGAGCTTATCTCGCAGACCATTGTAAGTTTGATTTACACTAGGTGCCTTTATATATTTTAATCTTGAGTCAAAATAAACTAAGTTTAGTAAATTATTATGAAGAACTTTTGGTATAACAGTTATCGAGCTAGGTTAATATGTTCTCTTTCAGTTATGGTTATGATTAGCAGGTGATAACCTTTACTTGACCCCTTCTGAAAACTGCCAATAGAAGGTGTGAACAGAAATTAGTTTTAGTTTAGTTGTGGCTACCAGTCAGTGAGAGCAGACATTTAAGGTCCACTGCTCTCAAAATTCCGCTTCTCATCCTCACAGTTTTGAGAACCCTTGGGCTGTGGGGTTGTTTTTAATAAAGACTTAAAGAAAAACAACTAAGTCTTGCGTATTCTCTTATTAAACATCTCTGAAATGCACTACAGGTGGTCATTAGTGATGTTACACCAGTATCCTTACAGATTTCGGGTTTTGCAACATTATATCTGTTTTACATTAACAAACAAGAAATGAACAGACACCAGCCCAAACAGCCCAAACAGAGGGAAGAATTCAAACCCACAGAAGAAGCCTAAAGGAAAATGGCCGATGAAGTAGACAGGCAAAAGAGAAAAGTCAGAACCCCTCATCCTGTCTTTCTCTTGCCATTTAAATACCCGAGATGAACAGTATATACCACATGAAATCAAACACTTAGAGTGAGTTTTCAGCAAATTATTCTAAAAATAAATATCCAGGTGAACAAATATCCTGTGTCAGGTCGCTCAGTGTGCTACTGGTACTCTAACCCAGTACTACCGGTTTCATAGTTGGATTATCGGCGACTAAACCGGTAACCCCACAAATTTTGTCTGGTGAGGAGGGTGGCTAGACACCCTAAAGAAGCTCTGTCGGTGGGGCTTTACAATACACTGACTGCACCTCTGCAGAGGGGTAAGACCCCCTTCCCCAATGGTATTAGGACCACAACCTGGCCAAAGGGGCTCTAGCGAAAATCCAAAGAGCATCTCCATCATTGTCAGGAATCAACAGCTTTTGGTGTACTTGTTACTGCGTCTGTGGAAAGTCTGAAAACAATGGTATCTACTTCCCCTCACTGGAGTATGCAGGCAGGGTTTGGGGACTGCTTGTGAATTTCATATTCCCTTGTTACTGTTGGCATATTTGGATATATTATGTGCTCTAAATACCCACCTCTATTTATAGACTAGCCACGGTCACGTGATTGACTCATGTAACCAATCACTAGCAATACTACTGGCCTGATAGAATACTTAAACCCCCCACATTGGTCATAATTCAAATTGCACTCTTTGAGGACGGACAGACATTGGATTGCTGTATCTTTACCAATACTAAGGAAGGACTTATATGATTACCAGTAACTGAGAACACTGTAGTAACCAAAGGATTCATTATCGAAGGACTCTATACCAGTAACTGAGAAACTTTAGTAACCTCGAAGGACTCTATACCAGTAACTGAGAACACTTTAGTAACCCAGTAACTGAGAACACTTTAGTAACCAAAAGGTTAGTAACTGAGAAGAATACTATACCAGTAACCGAGAACACTTTAGTAACCAAAAGGATTCATTATCGAAGGACTCTATACCAGTAACCGAGAACACTTTAGTAACCAAAAGGATTCATTATCGAAGGTACAGTAATGAGAACACTTTAGTAACCAAAGGATTCATTATCGAAGGACTCTATACCAGTAACGAGAACACTTTAGTAACCAAAAGGATTCATTATCGAAGAACTCTATACCAGTAACTGAGAACACTTTAGTGATTCATTACAGTAACCGAGAACACTTAGTAACCAAAAGGATTCATTATCGAAGAACTCTATACCAGTAACTGAGAACACTTTAGTAACCAAAGGATTCATTATCGAAGGACTCTATACCAGTAACTGAGAACACAGTAACTGAGAACACTTTAGTAACCAAAGGATTCATTATCGAAGGACTCTATACCAGTAACTGAGAACACTTTAGTAACCAAAAGGATTCATTACAGTGAACACTTTAGTAACCAAAGGATTCATTATCGAAGAACTCTATACCAGTAACCGAGAACACTTTAGTAACAAAGGATTCATTATCGAAGACTCTATACCAGTAACCGAGACACTTTAGTAACCAAAGGATTCATTATCGAAGAACTCTATACCAGTAACCGAGACACTTTAGTAACCAAAAGGATTCATTATCGAAGGACTCTATCAGTAACCGAGAACACTTTAGTAACCAAAGGATTCATTATCGAAGAACTCTATACCAGTAACTGAGAACACTTTAGTAACCAAAGGATTCATTATCGAAGGACTCTATACCAGTAACTGAGAACACTTTAGTAACCAAAGGGACTTAACACTTTAGTAACCAAAGGAAGGAACTCTATACCAGTAACTGAGAACACTTTAGTAACCAAAAGATTCATTATCGAAGGAGTTACCATTATCGAAGGACTCTATACCAGTACTGAGAACACTTTAGTAACCAAAGGATTCATTATCGAAGGACTATACCAGTAACTGAGAACACTTAGTAACCAAAAGATTCATTATCGAAGGACTCTATACCAGTAACGAGAACACTTTAGTAACCCATTATCGAAGAACTCTATGAGAACACTTTAGGGATCTTATCGTCAGGATTCATTATCGAAGACTCTATACCAGTACTGAGAACACTTTAGTAACCAAAGCGAAGGAGTAATGAGAACACTTTAGTAACCAAAGGATTCATTATCGAAGGACTTTATACCAGTAACTGAGAACACTTTAGTAACCAAAAGGATTCATTATCGAGGGACTCTTGTTACGTTCGCCTATCGTTTCAAACGTTTACAACGCTTTTCCATCAGAGACCAAAGAAAATGAGAGGTGCACATGCAAAAATTGGCAAAGAACAATAAGACATAATATATATTTTTATAACATCATTTTTATTCAGAATTTATAAGCCGGGAGGAGGATGAAACGGATGCCGACAGGCTAAGGTTAATAAAGTCATTAGGCGGAATCTCTTTCATATCAAATAGCAATTTTTTCATGACGGAAGAAGTTTTTACTTAGCTTTTATGGGTTGGTTCATCTTTTGTTGGTTATTTTTGGGATATGTCTTTCTTTTGGTTAGCTTGGAGATGGAATAGTCGATGTTTTCCTTCTCTTCCGATTTGTCGCATAGTCTCGTTAAGATTATTATCTTTGGAAGATATCCTAAATTTATCTCGCCTGCATGAAGGTGATATCTGGATTCCAACTATCTGTAGTAGTCAAATTTTCTTCATGGGGACGATTTTCTCCCGTCCCCAATGAGGTGAGGAATCCTACTGTCTTTGCCGACCGGGTCCCGAGTAAAAACTAAACTCATGATAGGGATCTCTTTCCTTCCCCCCAAAAAGGAGGTGGGGTGTATTCCCGTTCATCCCTTTGCCGTCCTCTTCTCCAGAGGCCGGCTGACGTGACATGACCAAGCAGAACTATTCTATTCCTTCCGGTGAAATACGTTGCTTTGACGTGCTGAAATTGGGGTCATTTTATGGGACTCCCAACCTGAACTCTGGCGTCAGAGAGTCCTTAGAACATTCTAAAGGTTTCTAATTGCTGACCATTGATTATACATGACACTCTTTATCAAGGATCCAATTCCACCAGATAAGCACTTCTGCTATAAGGCCAAGGAATTGGCCAGCACTTCTGCTATAGGCCAAGGAATTGGCCAGCACTTCTGCTATAAGGCCAAGGAATTGCCCAGCACTTCTGCTATAAGGCCAAGGAATTGCCCAGCACTTCTGCTATAAGGCCAAGGAATTGCCCAGCACTTCTGCTATAAGGCCAAGGAATTGCCCAGCACTTCTGCTATAAGGCCAAGGAATTGCCCTTAAAAACGTAACATGAATTCACCACAGGTGAATTTGTTGGATGGAGCTAGCTAAACTGACCCAAGATGAATGCCACCACAGAAACAAACAATTTTGGATAGAAATTTGGAAATCTATTGATGTAGTTGGTATGGCTGCTGCAGAGGGAGATGGGCTGTTACCTTGGATGGGATCTGGATAGGAGTGCTGGTGTCTGTGAATTTCATAGTCCCTTGTTACTCCTTCTATGAATTCACTACAGGTGAATTTGTTGGTTGGGGCTGGCTCATTTGACCCAGGGTGAATGGCATAAAACAGTAACAGTTACAGGTGGATTATCAAGTTTACATCTATCAATAGAAATGTTTATAATTAATGTAACTGTACTGAAATTAATTTTAAAAATACAGACAAACCAAACCGTTTTTCTCTTCTCCCCATTCTCTTTATTTCTCTCTCTCCTCTCTCTTCTATTACTCTATTTTCTCTCTTTTCTATCTCTCTCTTCTTACTCTTTTCTCTCTCTTCTCTATTACTCTCTCTCTCTCTCTCTTCTATACTCTATTTCCTCTCTTCTCTCTTACTCTATTTCTCTCTCTTCTCTATTACTCTATTCTCTCTTTCTCTATCTATTTCTCTCTCTTCTCTATTACTCTATTTCTCTCTCTTCTCTTACTCTACTCTCTCTTACTCTATTTCTCTCTCTTCTCTATTACTCTATTCTCTCTCTTCTACTCTATTTCTCTCTTTTCTATTACTCTATTTCTCCCACTCCTCCTCTGTTTCTCCTCTTCCCCCTCTTTCATATTTCTCTCTGTCTTCTGAATTTCTCTCCTTCTTCTCTATTTCTCCCTCTTCTCCTCCCCTATCCCCCATATTTCTCTCTCTTCGCTTCCTCTCTCCTTTCCACTATTACAATTAAACAAATTTACAAATTAATCAAATTTCCCCATGTAGGTGTTAATGTGCCATTAAACAAATAAACCAAACCAAACTGTACTTCGCTATTTCACATAATCACCCTGCAAATCAATACACTCAACGCATCATTTCTCTAGTTTCTTTAACCCTTGGTAGAGCTAAGAACTTTTCAGTGCCTTCCTCATACCAATAACGTTACAAGTAGCCAGATTGTTTACTAGAGAAATGCATTACATAGGATTTATTATAGAAATATAAAGGATCTTATTTACAATAAAAATCTATTGGTTTTTATTTACTATAGAAATACATTACATAGGATTTACTATAGAAATATAAAGGATCTTATTTACAATAAAATTCTATTGGTTTTTATTTACTATAGAAATGCATTACATAGGATTTACTATAGAAATATAAAGGATCTTATTTACAATGAAAATCTATTGGTTTTTATTTACTAGAGAAATAAATTACATAGGATTTACTATAGAAACATATAGGATCTTATTTACAATAAAAATCTATTGGTTTTTATTTACTAGAGAAATACATTACATAGGATTTACTATAGAAACATATAGGATCTTATTTACAATAAAAATCTATTGGTTTTTATTTACTAGAGAAATAAATTGCATAGGATTTACTATAAAACATATAGTATCTTATTTACAATAAAAATCTATTGGTTTTTATTTACTAGAGAAATAAATTACATAGGATTTACTATAGAAATATAAAGGATCTTATTTACAATGAAAATCTATTGGTTCTTATTTACTATAGAAATACATTACATAGGATTTACTATAGAAATATAAAGGATCTTATTTACAATAAAATTCTATTGGTTTTTATTTACTATAGAAATGCATTACATAGGATTTACTATAGAAATATAAAGGATCTTATTTACAATGAAAATCTATTGGTTTTTATTTACTAGAGAAATAAATTACATAGGATTTACTATAGAAACATATAGGATCTTATTTACAATAAAAATCTATTGGTTTTTATTTACTAGAGAAATAAATTACATAGGATTTACTATAGAAACATATAGGATCTTATTTACAATAAAAAATCTATTGGTTTTTATTTACTAGAGAAATAAATTACATAGGATTTACTATAGAAACATATAGTATCTTATTTACAATAAAAATCTATTGGTTTTTATTTACTAGAGAAATAAATTACATAGGATTTACTATAGAAATATAAAGGATCTTATTTACAATGAAAATCTATTGGTTCTTATTTACTATAGAAATACATTACATAGGATTTACTATAGAAATATAAAGGATCTTATTTACAATAAAAATCTTGGTTTTTATTTACTATAAAATACATTACATAGGATTTACTATAGAAATATAAAGGATCTTATTTACAATAAAAATCTATTAGTTTTTATTTACTAGAAAAATTCGTTACATAGGATTTACTATAGAAATATAAAGGATATTATTTACAATAAAAATCTATTAGTTTTTATTTACTAAAAATTCATTACATAGGATTTACTATAGAAATATAAAGGATTTTATTTACAATAAAAATCTATTGGCACTTATTTACTAGAGAAATGCATTACATAGGATTTACTATAGAAATATAATGGATCTTATTTACAATAAAAATCTATTGGCACTTATTTACTAGAGAAATGCATTACATAGGATTTACTATAGAAAAATAAAGGATCTTATTTACAATAAAAATCTATTGGCACTTATTTACTATAAAAATACATTACATAGGATTTACTATAGAAATATAAAGGATCTTATTTACAATGAAAATCTATTGGTTTTTATTTACTAAAGAAATACATTACATAGGATTTACTATAGAATATAAAGGATCTTATTTACAATAAAAATCTATTAGTTTTTATTTACTAGAAAAAATTCATTACATAGGATTTACTATAGAAATATAAAGGATCTTATTTACAATGAAAATCTATTGGTTTTTATTTACTAGAGAAATGCATTAGATGGGATTTACTATTGAAAAATAAAAGGATCTTATTTACAATAAAAATCTATTGGCATACAACAACAACAGCGCATTGTAGATGTGAATGCTAAAATCAATTGTCAATATTTGATTGTCATTCGGCACTGCATTATCATTGTGCGCCAAATTGTCTTTGCTTTATTAGGAAACTTCAATTTCTTTTCCTCCTACTTTTCCTCCTACTCTTCCACGCTGAAATGTAAGCATTTTATTGGGTTATTGATAGCAGTGTCATGACTGCGCTACCACCAGTAGAGCCAGACAGGAAGCACTTTACTGTGACATAATAAAAAGATATCAAATAACAAGGCGGTCGAAATAGAATGCTTACAGGAGAAAATGAATCAAATTAAAAAATTAAAAAATATCTAAGAATTAAAAAGTTGGTTGGTTGGTTCTTTTGTTTTACCGCCGTGTTGGCTGGGGCGTTAGAATGCACCGACTGCACCTCTGCAGAGGGGTAAGACTCCCCCAATGGGGACACCTGTTGGCCGTGGGTGGCGACCCGTGATGCTTAAGGATAGAACCCAGGTAGATGAGCAGTTCATGACATGCAATACTCCACTTTGGCCCTATCTTGGGCTAGACAGTCGGTCGGAGAGGCCCCCTCCGATCAATCGGCTGGTCACGTCAATCCCTAGCACCTATATGATTTTCCCAACCCTATTGCCCTTATGGCAAGCCCAAACCCCTTTTTATTATATGGATGCTAGAAGGCGGTGGCTGCGGGTCTACATGTCCTGGGAATGACATTAAACTCTATATGATGGTGAGGTTCCAGTTTTGGAGGTTTGGGGAATGTGGAGCACCCCTTCATCACCATTGCTCCCTGGTCCACTCTGGCCCAGAGTGGTAGTACCTGTTAGGGTCCCATCTATGGGTTAAATAGAAAAATGTATTTATAAAAAAATTGTATTATCCATTAAGAATTGATTTATTTCAAAACTTTATCGGCATTAAATGACCCACTGAGGTTGATATGCCGTAAAACAAAACAAATCAAACAAACCAAATCTTTTGTTTTAAGGCATATCAACCACTTTCAAGTGATTTATCTGTGAGATCAAATTTTCATAAGTGACATTCTCCTGTGGACACCTACTCATGGACACACCCGATGATTACTTCCAGTTTCAGTGATATCTATATGATATTCTTTTATTAAATGTAGAATAATCAAGCTTATCCGTACACTGTTTCGGACGATGTGCTCTCCAGCCTTCTTCAGGTATTTCTTGTTAACACTTGTACCCCAACTATGGTTAGTGGAATAAAAACTGGATACTCCCGTGGATTGAATAAAGGGTTGGGTTCAAAGTTCCGTGATGGCTCCTGATTATGACAAGAAGGTTCCCGAGTTCGACAAGAAATACCTGAAAAAGGCCGGAGGGCACATCAGCTGAAACGTTGTACAGATAACAATAAAGATGAGGACAATAGTCTGAATAATCCAAATAATACTAATTATCAAGCCCCATCTCAAAAATTCAGAGAAATAGTACAGATAACAATAAAGATGAGGACAATAGAGATGAGGACAATAGTCCGAATAATCCAAATAATACTAATTATCAAGCCCCATCTCAAAAAATTCAGAAATAAAAACATTTTTAACATGGAATTTAATAGATAGATATGTAGGTGTATTTCACCAAGCAACTCACCATAACTGCTGGATATTGATGTACTAAAAAATATTGATCTCAAACAAAATCAGCTGTTTAGTAGCATGTAAACAAAAGCATAGTGACCAGTAAACATTGTTTTTTTTTGTTGGTTTCTTTTCTTTTTTTCTTTTCTTTTTCTTTTTTAAAATCTAAACCAGGGCTGCCTTGTAGGTTGGGGCAGAAGAATGCACAGACTGCACCAATGGTTAAGGACAGAATTTTGGTGGCTGAGTAGTCGATGACATGAAACACACCACCTTGGCCCTTGTGTGGGCTTGATGAATGGTCAGTGATCCCCTCTGATCAATCAGCTGGTCACACCAAGCCCTCACACCTATATGGTTGTCCTAGCCCTATTTCCCTTATGGCAAGCCCCCAACCCTTTTTATCATATATGTGCTAGAAGGCGGTGGATGACGTTAAACTGAAATTAATGGTGAAGTTCCAATTGTGGAGCTCTGGGATGGGGAGTGTGGTGTAGCCCTTCATTATTCACTGACCTGGAGTGGTAGTACCTGTTAGGGTCCCATCTATGGGTTAAATAGAAAAAATGAGTTTAAAAAAAAATGAATACCCAACAAAAATGAATCAAACAAAATGTCTTCAGCATAAAATAACCCAAGGATTGATATGGTGTAAAATCCAACCAACCGACTGACCATTCTCCCTCCAGCTATTGGTAAATAGTAGTGTTACATAATCTATGCATAGATTATTGTCAACCCCCTGTATTTCTGAAGGATGGCCCCTTTTCATATCACGGGTGGGACTTTCCCTGGAATATTACAGAAAGCCAGCGAAATACGTGAAGTCACGTGGGACCTGGTTGGCTCTTCAGTTTCAGCTTGGACGTCAGGCAAATAAGGCCTTAGCTGGAGCTCACCTGCACACGCACGTTATGTTAGAGAAATATGTTTAGTTAAGTAAATAAAAGTTTAAATAAATAATATGGTTTTGTGGTTGATGAATGTCTTGGCAACAAGACTGATCTAGAAGAAGAAATGAATCAAGAACGACCAACCAGCAAGAACAGAGAAATAGAAGCATAGAGAAGTCCACACGCTAGAAGAATGTAAGATACCAAAGATGAGCAGAAGAATAATAAAATTAAAGAAAGGGTATACAACAGTAGGGCAGACAGGTTGAATTAACAAATCTTCCTAGGTTTTGTCAGACATTATTTATTGGAAAAGAGATGATTCCATTCTCATTATTTAGGTACTGTATGATAAAAATAGATCTGAGGAATTCTTCTTTTTTTTTTTTTAATACAGCATTTAAAAACCAATGCCTGTTCAATATTAGATGCAATATTGACAAAGTAAGAAATAATACTTGGAATGGAGTAGACTATGAGATAAATGTCTTGTAAATCTTAGATTTGAGAGAGAGAGAGAGAGAGAGAGGAGAGTAAGATAGAGAGAAAGAGAGGGAGAGAGACAGAGTAAGGGAGAGAGATTGAGAGACAGTAAGAGTAAGGGAGAGAGATTGAGAGAGAGTAAGAGTAAGGGAGAGAGTAAGAGAGAGAGAGTAAGAGTAAAAGGAGAGAGAAAGAAAGAGAGAGTAGAGTAAAAGAGAGAGATAGTAAGAGTGAGAGAGAGAGAGAGAGAGAGAGAGATAGAAGAGAGAGAGAGAGAGAGTATTGGCACTTCCATTCAATAAATAAGATAGATAGATTTGAGAGATTATTTCTCTGTGATTTTCTGAGATAAGAGATTATCCATATTATATTCTTAATCTGATTGTCACTTCAATGAGTAAGTTTTGGTGACTGTACTCATTGGCCTTCTTCAAGCCGCCCTGTCGGTGGGGCAGTAGAATATACTGACTGCACCGGTTATGATTTTTGTGGCCATTTTTAGGCTTCAAGTGAGAGCACTTTCCAGTGAGATCCTTGCGTTAAGCAGAGCACGATCTTTAGTGAAGAAACCTTTGGTTGTTTCTTGGTGTTCCTTAGTATCGGGTAAAATCCTTGCGTTGCAGGTGTGTTTGTCAATGTCGAATAGCGTGCAAATGGCTTTCCATATCAGCGATTTAAATAGTTAACTAACCACGTATTTGGGCTGTTGATTGGCTGAGTTTAATCCATGTGACCTGCGCCGAGTCTATAAGTTTAAGTGGTGGATTCCAGCAAGCCTTATATCACAAAATAGGAAGCACGTGGTGTAATGGTTAAAGTCATGAGAAATGGACTTGTCACCCCGAGTTCAATTCCTGGATGTGGTAATTGGATTTCACTTAGCGCTAATACCCTTGGGAAAGGTATGAATCCTACTCTCCCTCCAGCTATGGATAAATAGCAGGGCAGACTGGGCTCTTTAACCATGGCTAAGTAACCAGTCTAAGAGAAGGAAAACTCTGAATTCAAACCTGTTAAACTCCTCTTAAGAAATTGACCTTGTCGTATCCTGCTCCTGCGGAGGAGTTGGTAAATATATATATATATTACAAAATAATCCAATAGCACCTCTGTAGAGGGGGTAAACACCCTCTCTCTAATAGGGCCACTGGTTAGCTGTGGGTGGCAACTGAGGATGAGATCCTGGTAGCTGAGCAGTCCGTGACTTGCAGCACTCCACTTTGGCCCTTACTTGAACTTGGGGATGCTATATCTGATCACTAGACTGGTCATATCAAGCCCTAGCAGCTATATGATTGTCCTGACTATATTCTTTAATTGTTCTTATGGTAGACCCTTTTTTTTATATGTGCTAGGAGGCAGTGCCTGAGGGTCTTATTGTCCTGGGTATGGTATTAGACTGCATTTAATGGTGAGGTTATAATTCTGGAGCTCTGGGGAGTGTGGAGTACCCCTTCATCACCATTACTCCCAGGTCCAGGGTGGTAGTACCTGTTAGGGTTCCATCTATTGTTAAAATGAATAAAAAAAATGACTTTTAAAAAAAATTTGAATATTTAACAAGAATGAATATGACAAAAATGTTTTTAAAATAACTGAAGGGTTGATATGCTTTAAAATCCAGTCATCTGTTGGGACAGCTGTTGGCCATGGGTGGTGACCTGTGATGCTTAAGGATGGAACCCTGGTGGCTGAACAATTCATGACATGCAAAACTCAACTTTGGCCCTTATTTAGGTTAGACAGGCAGTTGAAAAGGCTTCCTCTGATCAATTGTTTCTGGTTTCATCAAGCCCTAGCAACTATACGATTGTCCTGACCCTATTGCCCTTATGGCAATCCCCCAACCCTTTTTATCATATATGTGCTAGAAGGCAGTGGGTGAAGGTTTTAATGTCCTAGTTATGACATTAAACTCTATCTGATGATGAAGTTCTAATTCTGGAGCTCTGGGGAATGTGGAGTACCCCTTCATCCTTATTATTCCCAGGTCCACTCTGACCCGGAGTGGTAGTACCTGTTAAGTTTCCATCTGGGTTAAATAGAAGAAAAAAGAGTTTTTAAAAAATGTGTTTAAAAAAATTGAGTTTAAAAGAGATATTGAATGCCCATTAAAAAATGAATAAAACAAAACCATCCGAGTAAGATATGCTGGACACGGCTGGAGAAGCAAGGATGAACTCATTAGCAAGGTTCTCCTGTGGAAACCTGCACATGGACATGCCAGTGTGGGCCACCTTGCAATGACCCACATCGAAGGACCTATATTGACCAGCTCTGCATGGAATCTGCGCAAAGGACCTCCCAGGGGCGATGAACGATAGGGATGGTTGGCAAGAGATTGTCATGGGAAGACATGATGACGATGATATACTGTCAATTGAAATTTTTTTTTTGTTCTTTTTTCCTTCTCTCTTGTGGGTTTGATGTCGGATTCAATGATTGCTTCTAATGCAACTTCTTTATTGAGTGATTTTGTTGCCAATGATTCAAACCTTTAACATTATTTCCGCTCTTTTCAATATGTGTCTATTCTTTTTTTTTTCTTTTATCCTTTTTTTTTTCTCTCGTTCATAATTGACCAGGCATGAGTGGCTTTCATTTTGTCAGCAAAATTGTCTTTTTGGAAAAGAAGAAGAACTTTCTTGTTAAACTTTTCGTTTTTCTTAGTTTTTGTTACTCTGGAATATGTTTCTGGGCACATGCACGTATGATTCGTTTAAATCATGATTACTAATGTAAGCCGCTCGATTTCAAGGAATGGAATAAAATTTTAAAAAAATAAAAAAAATAAAAAAGGGGGCGATTTCAGCTAGAGACGAAGATCAATTTTAAAATGTTCTCAATTATTGAGACAAGGTTCTACATTTTGAACGAACTGAGACCCCCCCCCCAAAAAAAAAAAAAAATAAATGAATAAAAAAAGAATTCACCACTTCAATGTTCAGATCATTTTCACTTTCTAATTTGATATGTGTATGTGTGTGTGGTGTGTGGTGTGTGTGTGTGTGTGTGGAGGTGTAGAGTTGCCAGACTTTGCCAAATAGGACACCCTGTTCGAATTTAAATTAAAATGATTTTGAAAACCCATCTTGCACAAATATGGCTTGAATTTTCTAGATAGAAATATCCAAAGCATTTGCTTACAAAATAATGATAATAATAAGACTTGGCATGACTGGGTGGGAAAGGTGGTCCACTAGGAATTGTGCAAGAAATTAATCTTTCTTAATTTGATATATTTCATTATATTCAAACTTAAATACTTATGCCCAGAGGGTGCATATTCTTACTAGTATATCTAAAGATATAAACATCATCATCATCATGTCACACTGTTAGCACAGATATCCATGACAGTCTCTCTCCATCCGTCCCTATTGTTCATCATTCTCGGGAGGTCCTCTATGCATCATCCTGTATCCGCGCAGAGCTGATCAATATACGTCTTTGCTGGTCGGCCCACACTGGCATGCCCATGTGCTGGCTTCCACAGGAGGACATCGCTTATGAGTTCGTCCTTGCTTCTCCAGCAGTGTCCCACGTGTCTTGTCCGTCTTACTCGGATGGTTTGGGTGATATGTGGCAGGTGGCCGTACAGCTGCTTTCTCGTGGGGTGCTGTTTCTACGTCTTGTTCATGATCACCCATAGCATTCTTGTGCAGCTCCCATCTAGTTTATTCTCTAGTCGCTTCGTTAGGGTCCAGGTGGTGCAGCCATACAGCAACACTGATATAAACATACCAAATGAGAGAAGCGGATGGAACAGGTACTCCTATGACACATTTTTTTAGAACTCATTTTGTTCTATTTAACCCATAGATGGAACCCTAACAGCTACTACCACTCTGGGTCAGAGTGGAGCTGGGATCAATGGTAATGAAGGGGTGCTATGCATTCCCCAGACCTCCAGAACTGAAACCTCACCATCAGATAGAGTTTAATTCCCAGGATGTGAAGACCTCAGCCACCGCCTTCTAGCACCCATATAAAAAAGATTGGGGCTTGCCATAAGGGCAATAGGGTTGGGGCAGTCACATAGGTGCTAGGGCTAGACATGACCAGCTGATTGATCAGAGGGGGCCTCTTTGACTGCCCGTCTAGCCTAAGTAAGGGTCTAAATGTGAACAGGCTGGGATAGATAGGTAGATGTTACATTATACCTTTCCAGTGACAAGGATGAAACAGTGCAAATTTAAAAAAAAATGATTAATGATATGCTCTTAGTGTGATTTGAACCTCTGTCGTCTTTGCCTCAAAGAACCTGGATTAAATGCAGACTTGCTCTATCTAAACCAGGGATCACCAAAAATTTTTTCATGGTGAGGTGGATAATTGAAAAAAATAATGAGTGCGGGCCACATTATTATTGTGTTCAATACTTGCTAGCCAGAATGAAAACTCTGAGAAAAAGATCTAAAAAAAAATTTATCTTACCATGTTATATTCATGGATGAGTGGCGTAAGATGCACAAAAACAAATTTAACCAACATATTTATTTTCAAAACATTATCAAAGAACGCAACATTAGCTGAAAGGTTTAGTGAGATTTGTGAAACTGAAGTTTGCCTTTCAAGATATCGTCAATGTTTGGTGTGGAATTGCTACATCTAGAATTAATTTTGTAACCTACCTACGGTAGTCAAGTCCATGAAGATTTAGTAAGCTTAACATGATATTTAAATTTAAATGGTATCAGATCATCTCGCATTCCATATGTTTTAATAAACAAATTCAAGTACCATCAACAGGCCTGATAAAATGCTTCCGCGGGCCGTAGTTTGGTGACCCCTGATTTTTTTAAATATAAAGATGCATTGGAGTGTGTGTGGGTGACTGGGTTGGTTATTCATTGAACCGCCTTCACACTGCTGAAATGAAACACAGGGTCAGTTTAATGTGTGTGACCCTGCAGGGGTGTGTGTGTGTGCCAAAAATAGCTCAGCTCTGTTGGCATTCTTCTTTTGGGCAATAAACCCTGCTCTTCTTATTTGTTTAAATGAGGGGGCAGGTGCTGCCTGAGGAGATGGACCCTTGGAACTGAGCTGATTTATTTTCACACCACCCACAGTGAATGTGTGTGTGTGTGTGTGTGTGTGTAAAGAGTTGCCAGATATATGAAATAGAAATACATGATAGTGTATACAAATTTAAAATTCAAATATTTTTGAGCATTACCTCTGTCTCATAATAGATGTTACATTTAATGTTTGATAATAAATGCATGTGTCAGTATGTCAGATTTTTTCAACATTACACCTAGATGCTGTAACCCAGCATATCATACCATTTTGGAATCAGGCTTTCCTCATAAGCAGTTTTTAAAAATTCCAGTCTGAATTCAACATTACACCTAGATGCTGTAACCCAACATATCATACCATTTTGGAATCAGCATTTTTTAAAAATTCCGTACATAGGAAAAAAACTTTGAACTTGGCAGGTTCATATCTTTTAAAGTAGACTTTGCTCCCACACAAAATTCTTGGATGAACTTAGGCAGACATAGTAGATGTTAAGAAAAAAATATTATGAAAACTGAAGAGGACACATTTTCGATAGACTGACCGTAAGCTACATAGGTGAAAAGTTGTTGATTTTGGAGTCATGCATTTGGGTGGGCAAAATAAAAATTTCTATCAGGTTAAGATAGTTGGATATTTGGATTCTACAGTCCTTATTTGCCTTACATACCAAATTTCAGAAATATTGAATGTATGAAAGTATTTTTTTTTTTTTTAAATTAAAAAACCACTGAGATTTTGCGACACTGCACAGCCTTAATTTTGAGACAAAATAGGAAAATTTATATCCCCCCCCTCTAAAATTGGAACGGTAAGGTTTAAGACAAAATAATTTGGCACACTTTCCTAACTCATGAAGGGGAACATTTGTGCCAAATTTTAGGTAATTTGGTGTCGGTGGGTGCAGATTTTAACTTTTTGCTGGTGTTTTGACATGGAATGACCCTACTGCAATTGTTTTTGGTGACTTTTTACTTGTTTTTTTTTTTTTTGCGACCAAATTTTTTTTTTTGTACGATAAAAATTTTTATAACTTGAGAATAATTGAAATTAATCGTGTTCTCACTGTTTAGGCCACTTGTCTCAACTCTACTAACTTCTAACTCTACTTTCCCAGTGTTGCCTGGTCATGTGATTCTCTAAGCTAATGAGAAGCCACATTCCAGATTACCCTGAGGTTATACTCTGTCAATCAAACTCTGACACTGGTACTGTATTTTTCCAGTTTGCCATTATTTAAAATTACCCTACACTACTTGCTAAAAATGATAGGCTATGCTTATCCACTAGGATATATCTTCTCATTCTTGCTATGAGTTAAATAGTAAGGCGATGAGCTAGAAGGCAATGACTGAGGGTCTTAGTGTCCTGGGTCTGATTCTAAACTGCATCTAGTGGTGAAGTTCTAATTTTGGAGCTCTGGGGAGTGTGGAGTACCCCTTTATTGCCATTACTCCCAAGTCCACCTTGAACTCTATGACTCTGGTACTGATCTTTCAAGACTTGGTAGTCTTCTAGTCTAAGAGAAGGGCAGCTCCAAATTTAAAAAACAAGACAAAATCAAGCTGCTTTGATAGTTTTAGCAGGCTGGCAGTGGATTACAATTGCTTAAGAAAATGAAAAGAACAGAAAATGCCTTCGTCTTCCCTTGTTGCCTTTTATTGTAAAAAAAAAAAAAGAAGAGCAATGAGACGAAAGAAGAAGTAAAAAAATTAAGATGAAAGAAAATACTAGTCAGAACTAATAATAATAATGGTTGACAATACCTCATCTAAAAATAAGAATCAATAAAGAAGATGCTCTTGTTACTTACGTGCTTCCATACAGCAGACAGAGAGGCTCTGATATATTGAAAAAATCAATATTTGTGCACTGGAGATCCTCGGGATGACTTCAAGCAAACTTTATGTGACCCTTGCTGCATTGTGTAAGTATCCTGAATAAGCAGATATTTTTTAAAAAGATTGCATTTCTTCTCGATTGATCAAAAAAACTGCAAGCAAGATTTTAACTTAAATTCAGCTATAATACCTCGAGTATTGGAACCAGGGCGTCCCATTGTGGCGTAATGGTTAGCAAGCTAGTCTCACACATCTGTTACTACTGAATAGTGAGTTTGATCCGTGGTGGATGCCCCATACTTGTGGCCTTGTGTCACATCCTACCCATGGAGAACAATTAGGGATAAAATACCTAGGGCATCTCATTGCAGTGTAATGGTTAACAAGCTAGCCTCCCAGGTCCATTACTATTGAATAGTGAGTTCAATCCTCACTGGATGCCCCATATTTGCAAGCTTGTCTTACATCCTACCTGTTGCAAACAGATTTCTTGTTTGGTGTAATGGTTAGCAAGCTAGTCTCTCAAACCCATTACTACTGAATAGCGAGTTCGATCCTTGCTGGATCATAAATAAAAAAACCTACAATTTATAAGAAACTTTAGTTGGGACCCATAAATTTTCCCGGGAACTCATTCAAAGCAAATGTAGCTGTCGCCTTTATTTTCTACCCTTAAAATATACCCTTAAATTTGGACAGTGTAAGGGAAACAACTCTGTTAGGGTCTGATAATCAAGTGACCACAGGGCCAGAATTGCATTGTGGAAATATCAACAGGTATCCTTAGGGCAAAATAGGGACTTCCACCAGACTGATGCAGCAAAAAGGTTGTGTGGAAAATATTGTCCTAAAATTAGAATTTTAGTCTTTTAGTTAGTTCTCGGTACTGGTACGACGCACAGGTATGTTTCTTTCCAATTTTCCCGTGAAGTTGCTGGCATTTGTTAAAGACCCTTTTTGTAAATTAGTAATTGTTTTATACCCCATTTTATTTCAGTATTTCACGGTGTTTGAAGTAAATAAAATCTTCTACATTCAACATCAGTCGTCTTCGTGTCATCAATACTGTTGGAATTTTTGTATATAAGGCATGGGGCAAATGGTCACTTCTATTTATAGACTCGCCTATGGGCACGTGACCTGGGAGAGATTCCTATTGTCCAATCACTGGCAGTGCTGCTGCTGCTGTTGTTGTATTTATACTGGTCTGATTCTTAACCTTGGCTCATTGCTATTTGGATCATCTTGGACGTCGGACTTACAAAGAATACTATAACACCGGATTCTTATTGGCTTGCTTACTTATTTACTACATCTGGAACTAAGGATGGTGGCTAGATACTCAACAAATACATCAGAAAATATTACCAGGGAACTGCTACAGCAAATATGTGCGTCCCAGGATGCACTAAATTAAAAAGCTATCAGCATCACTGACCTAGACATCGTACTCACAAAGTTAAAACAATATTTTGGGAGTGACAAGTCTTTCGGAACACTGTATATCCTTGTAGGACTCCAGCAACATATTTTTTTATTTATTCTGAAGAACTTTTAATTTATAATCCAATTGGTTTCCTGTTTGTCAATTGTTGTTACCTGTTCTCTAAGACGTGTAGGAATGAAATCCTACGCTATGGTTTCTCCCACTTGTGACTTGCTTGTATTTACACAAAAGTAGTTTCGGATGTTAAATGAACTAAAAGTGTGAATGCTATTTTTGTGTTTGCACACACTTACTGCTCACTATCGTTTGTCGTTTTTCTTGTTCCTTGTCACAGATCTTTTGTCTGTTTTATTTTCCTTTATCAGACATTGTTGCCGTCCGCAAACATTGGGGCGAAATGTCAGGGCATCAATTTTGGGGAAATAGCCGTTGTATTGCTATGAGAATTTTGATTTTAGCTTGTCTTAAGGGGAAGAGATAAGGGTAGAGAGAGAGAGGAGAAAGAGAGAGGGGGGGAGAAGGAGAGATAGGAGTAGGGGTAGAGAGAAAGAGTGAGAAATGGAGACAGATTTAGAGAGAGACCGATGTAGAGAGAGAAAGAGAGAGGGGTATATATATATAGAGAGAGAGATAGGGAGAGATTAGGATAGAGAGAAAAGAGATGGGGATAAAGGGA
>CM042157.1:81163301-81205801 GCA_023376005.1 Doryteuthis pealeii
GTATATAACAATAAAGATAAGGAGAACAGTCTGAAAAATCCAAATAATACAAATTCTTAAGCCTCATCTCAAAAATTAAGATGGTTGACATGCCGTAAAATCCAACCAACCAACCAACCAACCAACTGAACCTCTTATTGTGTTGAGTGTGAGTGTTACATAATCTATGCATAGATTATTGTCAACCCCCTGTATTTCTGAAGGGATGGCCCCTTTTCATATCACGGGCGGGACTTTCCATGGAATATTACAGAAAGCCCGCAAAATATGTGAAGTCACGTGGGACCTGGCTGGCTTTCAGTTTAAGCTTAGACGTCAGGCAGAGAAGATATATCTGCTTTAGCTGGGGCTCACACGCGCGTTGTGTTAGTTAGAGAAATATGTTTAGTTAAGTAAATAAAGGTTTAAATAAATAATATGGTTTTGTGGTTGATGAATGTCTTGGCAACAAGACTGACCTAGAAGAAGAAATGAATCAAGGACGACCAACCAGCGAGAACAGAGAAATAGAAGTCCAAACGCTAGAAGAAGAATGTAAGATACCAAAGATGAGCAGAAGAGTAATAGAAGTAAATGAAGGGTATACAACATGAGTAGGTGCTGAAAAGATAACCTAAAACCATGTAACATATATAACATATTATTGGACAAGAAATTAGATGGGAAAATCAATTTGCTAGAGTGTTAACATATATATATATATATAAATACATCTATTTATATTTTTTATATATTTATATGTATTATATATTTATTCATTTGTATATGTATAATATCACACATGTTTCACCTGACAGGCAAAACTACATAATAATAATAATAATAATAATAATAAAATATAAACACTTTTCCAAATTAGTTTTCATGTCTTCTTTCTCTTCGATTCTGTTCGATATTCATACCAGCTATTTCACACGTTCATCCCAGCATAATTGGTACAGTGTCTCTCAAGTTTCTATAACAGTTCAAAATAAATAAATACAAGGTGTGTCAAAAAAGTATTGATATTTTTTGTACTTTTTGACACACCTTGTATTCTGAAAAAAATTAATGAATGGAACTTTTTTTTCTTCAAAATACAAGGTGTGTCAAAAAGTACAAAAAAATCTCAATACTTTTTTGACACACCTTGTATGTATTTTTACCCAACATCTCTGCATGAGTACAATTGTGACACAAGGTCAATTTATAAGCAAAGTATTATTTTTTTTACATCCAAATAAAATACGGAACATTGAATGAAAATGCAAGACCAGGATTGGTCATGACAGAAACCCTACTTCCGAGTACCATCAGTCCCCTACTGATCAAGGGAGCAACTCTATTTTCGTTAGGTCTGGACCTACATTGACCAGCTCTGCACGAATACTGGATGCTGCGCAGAGGACCTCCCGAGGACATTGAATGATAGGGACATTGACCTGTGGAAACCAGCTCATGGACATGCCAGTGTGCACTGTCCATCAAAAACTTACATTGACCAGCTCTGTACGGATACTGGATGCTGTGCAGAAGACCTCCCAAGGACATTGAATGATAGAGATGGTTGACAAGAGATTGTCATGGATATCCATGCTACTAGTACGGCATGATGATATATCTATCTATGTACCTCAGTTTATTCCCCCATCTATGGGTTAAATGTTACATAATCATTAGATACCTAATGATTATGACAATAGTGTAGAAATCATATTAGTGCAGCTGATGGCCTTGAGAGTGAGTGACAGCGTTTGACCTCACTCTGACCTTGCGTTCTGGGGATGATCGTGAGAATCGGAAGCCAATAGAAGCCCCTTCCAGTTTAAGGTGTAAGCAACTGAGTTAGTTAGAGTTAGAACTTAGAAGCGAAGCTAGCAAGATGTGAGTCTCACCGCGTGATTGTCTGGTCTGGGGAATCTACGAATAAAGTAACATCATCGTAAATCGAAGTCTTGTTGTTATTACTAAAAGCTAACAATAGCACAGGGCTTCTGATAAGCAGTGATCCCCAACAGAGACCAGACCCGGAATCCTCAATAGAAGACCAGACGAGACCTTAGAAGATATACCAGATCCGGCCAGAAGAATAGACGACAGAGTAAGACGTAAGAAGGTATATAACATAAATAGAAAACATGAGTTTATAAACAAAATTGTATTATCCATTAAAAATTAAATTATTTCAAAACTTTGTTAGCATTAAACATTTTTTTTACCAATAGAAGTATTCGGCATAAAATCACCCAAGGGGTTGACATGCCGTAAAACCCAACCAACCAACCAAATCAGTTTATTCCAATTTCAGTCTATTTCTCTGAATTTTTGAGATGAGGCTTGATAATTTGGATTATTTGGATTATTGTCCTCATCTTTATTGTTATCTGTACAACGTTTTGGCCGATGTGCCCTCCTCCCTTCTTCAGGTATCTGATAAGAAATGCCTGAAGAAAGCTAAAGGGCACATCAGCCGAAACGTTGTACAGATAACAATAAAGATGAGGACAATAGCCTGAATAATCCAAATAATAGTATTTCAGTCTGTTAAGGATTCCAACATAAAAATTTTCCAGTTGTAATAATTTTGAATGTTTCATGTGTCATGATGACAATTTCTAATTTTATCAATGATGTTCAATGGTTTCTATCTTTTTAATAATCAGATGACATAGTTGAAGAAGAAGAAAAGGTTTCAGATAAACATTTACTTGTTTGGGAATAGAAATATAGAAAAACATGAAATACACTTAAAAAAAAAAAAAAATTTTCTAGTAAATTTTTTTACAGTAAAAAATATGAAATACAGTAAAAAAAAAATTTTTTTTACAGGAATTTTTATTAATTTGTAATTTTTTTTACTGTAAAAAATATAGAAAAACATGAAATACAATAAAAAAAATTTTTTCATAGTAAATTTTATTACAGTAATTTTTATTAATTTGTAATTTTTTATAGTAATCTTTTTACAGTAAAGATATAGAAAAACCTGAAATACAATTAAAAAAGTTTTGCATAGTAAATTTTTTACAGTAAAAAATTCTTTATACTAAATTTTATTACAGTAATTTTTATTAATTTGTAATCTTTTTACAGAAAAGTTATAGAAAAACCTGAAACACAATCAAAAAAATTTTGCATAGTAAATTTTTTTTACGGTAAAAAAATCTTTATAGTACATTTTATTACAGTAATTTTTATTAATTTGTAATTTTTTATAGCAATCTTTTTACAGCAAAGTTATAGAAAAACCTGAAATACAATTAAAAAATTTTGCATCGTAAATTTTTTCACAGTAAAAAATTCTTTATAGTAAATTTTTTACAGTAATTTTTATTGATTTGTAATTTTTTATAGTAATCTTTTTACAGTAAAGTTATAGAAAAACCTGAAATACAATTAAAAAAATTTTTCATAATAAATTTTTTTTACAGTAACAAAATCTTTATAGTAAATTTTATTACAGTAATTTTTATTAATTTGTAATTTTTTATAGTAATTTTTTTACAGTAAAGATATAGAAAAACCTGAAATACATTAAAAAAAAATTTTTTCATAGTAAATTTTTTTACAGTAAAAAAAATCTTTATAGTAAATTTTATTACAGTAATTTTTATTAATTTGTAATGTTTTACTAATTTTTTTTTTTCAAACTGAAGGAAAACACACGCACACACAGAAAATAGTTTAAGCAATTAGTTGCAAAATTATTACAAAGAAGCTTAAAACCCGCCCTATCAGGCGACATTTAAGTGGAGAGCTCTTGATTGACCCTTTGGCCCAACATTAACACTTCATGCATTGTGTACATGTTAAATTTTATCAAACATCAGTTTTCATCAAAACTTTTCAGGTCATTTATCAAAATTTCACACATATATCAAAATAATTCTGAAAGTATTTTCTATTAATGATACAGTGCTCTTTTTTGCTTACTATATACTTTTTGAAGAAAACTCCAACTTTCGTCACTTATATTTTCACTTCCACGTGTCGAAGAAGAAAATAAGAAGTTCCTGTTTATAGTTTAAGATGTCTTCTAATTGAATGTACAATTTCAAGAATATAGATAAACATTGTTACCACTATAATTTTGCAAAACAAAGTAATATGTAAAATTCATTCGAAAAAAGATTAATTAATTTTTCGCATTTTCGTCTGTTTGAAGCAAGATACCGTTTTAAGTCAATGTAAAAAAAATATTTAATGGATAAAAACACATACAAATTACATTTTCAAAAATACTATTTTATTTTATTTTGAACCATATGAATATTTTTAGGATTGGACCAGAAATACGTGAGAAATTGCGAGTTGAACTAATTAAGGTCCGAATTTGTCAGTGTCCACCAAAAACAGCTAAAATGCTGGAAATGCTAATTTTCAGGATCACATGTCTGGATTCGTCCCAGAATGTTTTTTAATTTGGTCTGGATTCAAAGAAAAAAGGACTCTCTTTTCGTTAGTCAAAACTACTTTGAGAGCTCCTTCTCCACTACTCCTCTTTTACTGGATGAGACCCTAACATGTAATACCACCCTGGGACAGTGGATCTGGGAGTAATGACAATGAAAGGGTACTCCACACTCACCGGGTGGTGTAAAGATTAATTTTGCCTCACTCTTTCGTAAAAAAAGACCTTTGAAATCTTATATTTTTTTTAATAATAGACATGAAAAAATAATTTTGCCGTCAAAATTTAAATAAATTTGTTTTCTTTCTGATAAAACCAAGTTTCTAACAGTTAAATTCAAATTAATTCAAATATTTAAGGTTTTTCTTGACTGAGGGTGTCAAAACCGTTCTCTTTTGATTATCGTCTGTCGTAAAACAAAAGTTTTTGACAGACGATTTTTCACTGTATAATGAAATATTAATTATTAATTAGAAGTAGCTTGTGTGACTATTTCTTGTTTGTACATAATTTTCTCGTAAAACTCTATATGTTCAAGAACTTTAAATACATATTAAAATAAAAAAACTATATATAAATCAATAATACGGGCATGTATTTATTAAAATTTGTTTTAACAAACAATGTGGACTGTTTACTGTTGCATACTTAATTTTGGCGCATATATAATACAGGGTTGTTCTTTATTCAATGTTTTAATGATTTTGACTTCATATCAAATACTCAGTGATAAACTTACATGATTCCTGAGTGTATTAGGACCTAAGCTGTGATGTAGTTTCGCTTACAGATAGACAGACACCAAATCTCCATTAGGTAATTTATGAGGAAGTACGTCCCGGTCTCCTGCCTCAAAAATTGCTACCCGGTGACTATCAAAATAACAACCCCAGCTCATCGTAATTCTTGTTTATTTATCGTAATCCTTGTTTAGATATGAAGATGGATATATAGTTTTGAATAGACTGAGATAGATAGATAGATAAACAAACAAAATAATATAGATAGATATTTTCGACAAGTAAATGTATTGGGGGGGGGGTCGCTTCTTTTTTTTTTTTGTCGTAATTCTTGTTTATTTAAACTAAAAACAAGACATTAAACAAGCATGAATAAAAAAAATCTGAGTATTTAAAGTAATATAGATAAATATGAACAAATTGAGATAGATATATATGAAGATGGATAGTTTTGAATAGACTGAGCTGGGTCGTTACTTTAATAGTCATCGGGTAGCAATTTTTGAGGCAGGAGACCGGGACGCACTTACTCATAAATTACCCTCCATTATTATAAAATTGGAAAGGCATAGAAACATATAAGTAAATAAATGAGGCATCTTGGTTGCCATAGCAATATCTATCTATCAGTTTATCTTTCACAGCCCCCGCTAGTACATTTTTAACTATTGATACTAATTTTACTTATTTTACGATAGTGACAGTGTCCTGGTTCCTTGAAAACTTACATCTGTACTATGTTTTTCTAATTAGATATGTGACATCTCAGTCAAGTGACTGATAACTGGTAATTAGTCTTTTAAATCTCGTTAGTTGATAATTATATATATATTTTGTGTCCTGTGATATGCTTACAAAACACCTGGTGCCACTGTCATTAACTGCTGTTGTTTTAAGATCTTTTTTTTTTTTTTTTTTGTTAGACTGCCTCGTTTGTTTAAATACAAATTTGCCTTTCCTGTCTGAAGACTTAGAAAAGATCGCAGTAATGAAGTGTGTGTCGTTCCAGATTGTTGTGATAAAAAATATCAGTAATATGCGTGGTTGGTTGTTGGTTGGTTTTTACAACATATCAACCCTTGTTGGGTTATTTTATTACTTTGTTTTATTCATTCTTGATCTATTGGAGGTTTGGGGAATGTGGAGTAAACCTTCATCACTATTGCTCCCTGGTCCACTCTGACCCGGAGTGGTAGTACCTGTTAGGGTCCCATCTATGGGTTAAATAGAAAACATGAGTTTATAAACAAAATTGTATTATCCATTAAAAATGAAATTATTTCAAAACTTTGTTAGCATTAAACATTTTTTTTACCAATAGTAAATTTTTTACAATATCAACCCTTGTTGGGTTATTTTATTACTTTGTTTTATTCATTCTTGATCCCTTATGGCAAGCCCCAACCCCTTTTTTATCATATGGGTGCTAGAAGGCGGTGGCTGCGGATCTACATGTCCTGAGAATTACGTTAAACTCTATCTGATGGTGAGGTTCCAGTTTTGGAGGTTTGGGGAATGTGGAGCACCCCTTCATCACCATTGCTCCCTGGTCCACTCTGACCCGGAGTGGTAGTACCTGTTAGGGTCCCATCTATGTGTTAAATAGAAAACATGAGTTTATAAACAAAATTGTATTATCCATTAAAAATGAAATTATTTCAAAACTTTGTTAGCATTAAACATTTTTTTTTACCAATAGAAGTATTCGACATAAAATAACCCAAGGGGTTGACATACCGTAAAACCTAACCAACCAAACCAAACCATCATTCTTGATGGGGATTAAATTTTTTAAAACTATATTTTTTTAAACACCTTTTTTAAAACTCACTTTTTTTATTTAACCCATAATGGGACCCTAATAAATTTGGAATGGACCTGAGAGTAATGATGATGATGATGTACTCCACACACCCCAGAGCTCCAAAATTAGTACTTCACCATTAGTTGCAATTTAACATCATACCCCCAGAGCACTAAAGATCCTCAGTCACTGCCTCCTAGCACATGTATAATAAAAAAGGGTTGGGGCTTTCCATAAGGGCAATTGGGTTGGGACAATCATATAGATGCTAGGGCTTGGCTTGACCAGCCGATTGATCGGAGGGGCTTCTCTGACCGCCTGTCTAGCCTATGTCAGGGCCAAAGTGGATTGTTGCAAGTCATGGACTGCTCAGCCACTAAGAATCTGTCTGAAAAGGGTTGATAATCCATAAAACAACCAACTGAATCCTTTGTTTATCAAAATGACTTGATTCAGCATTAAATGACCTGAAAAGGGTTGATATGCCATAAAACAACCAACTGAGTTCTTTGTTTATCAAAATGACTTGATTCAGCATTAAATGACCTGAAAAGGGTTGATATGCCGTAAAACAACCAACTGAGTTCTTTGTTTATCAAAATGACTTGATTCAGCATTAAATGACCTGAAAAGGGTTGATATGCCATAAAACAACCAACTGAGTTCTTTGTTTATCAAAATGACTTGATTCGGCATTAAATGACCTGAAAAAGGTTGATATGCCATAAAACAACCAACTGAGTCCTTTGTTTATCAAAATGACTTGATTCGGCATTAAATGACCTGAAAAGGGTTGATATGCCATAAAACAACCAACTGAATCCTTTGTTTATCAAAATGACTTGATTCGGCATTAAATGACCTGAAAAGGGTTGATATGCCATAAAACAACCAACTGAGTTCTTTGTTTATCAAAATGACTTGATTCGGCATTAAATGACCTGAAAAGGGTTGATATGCATAAAACAACCAACTGAGTCCTTTGTTTATCAAAATGACTTAATTCGGCATTAAATGACCTAAAAGGGTTGATATGAACCAACTGAGTCTTTGTTTATCAAAATGACATTAAATGACCGGCATTAAATGACCTGAAAAGGGTTGATATGCCATAAAACAACCAACTGAGTCCTTTGTTTATCAAAATGACTTGATTCGGCATTAAATGACCTGAAAAGGGTTGATATGCCATAAAACAACCAACTGAGTCCTTTGTTTATCAAAATGACTTGATTCGGCATTAAATGACCTGAAAGGGTTGATATGCCATAAAACAACCAACTGAGTCCTTTGTTTATCAAAATGACTTGATTCGGCATTAAATGACCTGAAAAGGGTTGATATGCCATAAAACAACCAACTGAGTCCTTTGTTTATCAAAATGACTTGATTCGGCATTAAATGACCTGAAAAGGGTTGATATGCCATAAAACAACCAACTGAATCCTTTGTTTATCAAAATGACTTGATTCAGCATTAAATGACCTGAAAAGGGTTGATATGCCATAAAACAACCAACTGAGTTCTTTGTTTATCAAAATGACTTGATTCGGCATTAAATGACCTGAAAAGGGTTGATATGCCATAAAACAACCAACTGAGTTCTTTGTTTATCAAATGACTTGATTCAGCATTAAATGACCTGAAAAATAATGTTTATCAAAATGACTTGATTCGGCATTAAATGACCTGAAAAGGTTGATATGCCATAAAACAACCAACTGAGTCCTTTGTTTATCAAAAATGACTTGATTCGGCATTAAATGACCTGAAAAGGGTTGATATGCCATAAAACAACCAACTGAATCCTTTGTTTATCAAAATGACTTGATTCGGCATTAAATGACCTGAAAAGGGTTGATATGCCATAAAACAACCAACTGAGTTCTTTGTTTATCAAAATGACTTGATTCGGCATTAAATGACCTGAAAAGGGTTGATATGCCATAAAACAACCAACTGAGTCCTTTGTTTATCAAAATGACTTAATTCGGCATTAAATGACCGAAAAGGGTTGATATGCCATAAAACAACCAACTGAGTTCTTTGTTTATCAAAATGACTTGATTCGGCATTAAATGACCCGAAAAGGGTTGATATGCCATAAAACAACCAACTGAGTCTTTGTTTATCAAAATGACTTAATTCGGCATTAAATGACCTGAAAAGGGTTGATATGCCATAAAACAACCAACTGAGTCCTTTGTTTATCAAAATGACTTGATTCGGCATTAAATGACCTGAAAAGGGTTGATATGCCATAAAACAACCAACTGAGTCCTTTGTTTATCAAAATGACTTGATTCGGCATTAAATGACCTGAAAAGGGTTGATATGCCATAAACAACCAACTGAGTCCTTGTTTATCAAAATGACTTGATTCGGCATTAAATGACCTGAAAAGGGTTGATATGCCATAAAACAACCAACTGAGTCCTTTGTTTATCAAAATGACTTGATTCGGCATTAAATGACCTGAAAAGGGTTGATATGCCATAAAACAACCAACTGAATCCTTTGTTTATCAAAATGACTTGATTCAGCATTAAATGACCTGAAAAGGGTTGATATGCCATAAAACAACCAACTGAGTCTTTGTTATCAAAATGACTTGATTCGGCATTAAATGACCTGAAAAGGGTTGATATGCCATAAAACAACCAACTGAATCCTTTGTTTATCAAAATGACTTGATTCAGCATTAAATGACCTGAAAAGGGTTGATATGCCAAACAAAACAACCTGTCCTTTGTTTATCAAAATGACTTGATTCGGCATTAAATGACCTGAAAAGGGTTGATACATAAAACAACCAACTGAATCCTTTGTTTATCAAAATGACTTGATTCAGCATTAAATGACCTGAAAAGGGTTGATATGCCATAAAACAACCAACTGAGTTCTTTGTTTATCAAAATGACTTGATTCGGCATTAAATGACCTGAAAAGGGTTGATATGCCATAAAACAACCAACTGAATCCTTTGTTTATCAAAATGACTTGATTCAGCATTAAATGACCTGAAAAGGGTTGATATGCCATAAAACAACCAACTGAGTTCTTTGTTTATCAAAATGACTTGATTCGGCATTAAATGACCTGAAAAGGGTTGATATGCCATAAAACAACCAACTGAGTCCTTTGTTTATCAAAATGACTTGATTCGGCATTAAATGACCTGAAAAGGGTTGATATGCCATAAAACAACCAACTCCTTTGTTTATCAAAATGACTTGATTCGGCATTAAATGACCGAAAAGGGTTGATATGCCATAAAACAACCAACTGAGTCCTTTGTTTATCAAAATGACTTGATTGGCATTAAATGACCTGAAAGGGTTGATATGCCATAAAACAACTGAGTCCTTTGTTTATCAAAATGACTTGATTCGCATTAAATGACCCGCATAAAACAACCCCTTGTTATCAAAATGACTTGATTAAATGACCTGAAAAGGGTGATATGCCATAAAACAACCAACTGATTGTTTATCTTTGTGAAATGACTTGATTCGCATTAAATGCGAAAAAGGGTTGATATGCCATAAAACAACCAACTGAATCCTTTGTTTATCAAAATGACTTGATTCAGCATTAAATGACCTGAAAAGGGTTGATATGCCATAAACAACCAACTGAGTCCTTTGTTTATCAAAATGACTTGATTCGGCATTAAATGACCTGAAAAGGGTTGATATGCCATAAAACAACCAGTCCTTTGTTTATCAAAATGACTTGATTGCATTAAATGACCCGAAAAGGGTTGATATGTCATAAAACAACCAACTGAATCAAAATGACTTGATTCGGCATTAAATGACCCGAAAAGGGTTGATATGCTGTAAAACAACCAACCTTGTTAACAAAAGGACTTGAAAAGGGTTGACATTCTATAAAATAGACCACCAACCAACCAACCAACCAACCATCTTCATTATGGATATGCATTTTTTAAAAATATTTTTTTCCCTCCATTTTTAATTAGAATAAAAAAAATTTGATCTGTTTAAATTCTTTCCTTTGAGAATCACTAGAATCGTTTTGACCTTTTTAAGAATATCAAATAGTACAAACCAGAATAAAACTATTTGCTATTTGATAAATTTTTTTTTTTTTAGCTCTGCTCGTCTCACGGCAAATAAAATTTGGTTGGGTGAAATGAGCAAACGTTCTATTTTCCTGCCAGAAGAAGAAGAAGAAGAAAAAAAAATAAAGAGAAAAAAAGAATAGAGAAAAAAAAAGAAATGAGATAAAGAAATAAGAACCTTAAGATTTTCATTTAGATTTAATGAAAGTCGGCAAAATGCTGGCTTCTTTCAAATGTCTGCTCAAATTTGATTTACAGCTTGCAAAATTAAATCTTTATATTTTTGTCTTCAAAGAATTAGAATAAGTTGTTATTTACTAAGTATTGCTTAGTCTGGCACATGGGACAGCTTGGTTGGTTGGTTGGTTGGTTTTGGTTGTTCTGTTTTTACGGCACTTTTCAACACTTTCTTTCAATTACATTAATTAAACTAACAAATATATGCACCCTCCGTGTACAAGTATTTAACTATTCAAAACTTAAATACGTGCACACGGAGGGTGCATATATTTAAGTTTTGATGTAATAATATATTAAATTAGTTTATCATTATTTAATTATTTATTATTTATTATTATTAAATATTATATTAAATTAGTTTGGCACATGGGACTCAGCTTGGTTGGTTGGTTGGTTGGTTGGTTTTTGGTTGTTCTGTTTTATGGCACTTTTCAACACTTTCTTTAATTTACATTAGTTAAATTTATAGGTCATTTTATTGTCATCTATCTATCTATTTATCTATATAATAAATAAGTAATCCACGGACACGTGTTTCGGAGTATCACTCTTCATCAGTGTGATTATACCGTTTAACAGCTACCCCTGGCCGGGTTCGAGACCCGAATTAACTTTCGTTCGTCAATCCTCTTACCTGCACGGCCATAGGCAGCTGTCAAATATAGGAGAATATTTAATCGCTACATTTCTAAGCGGAAATGAATTCACTAGAGGCCTCAAACATATGTAAACAAAGTGAGGCTTAGCTGTGCGCCAAATACGGTGAATTTTGCAATTAAATCCCTTCTAATTAAAGTGCTCGACCAAATTTGGGGTATATATAATAAATAAGTAATCCACAGACACGTGTTTCGGAGTATAATATCTATTTATCTATATGTATATACAGAGATGCTGATAGGTATGCGTCCTGCATCCCTGACACATAAAAATCTAAAAGGACACATGCGTCCCAGTTTTTTTCTTTGTTCTTCCATCACCATTTCAAGCTAACTGTAAATACATTTCAATAGTTTCTTAGAAATGAATTACACAGGATAAGTTGCAAGGTAGGAGTTAAACGGCTTTAGTTGGGACCCATAAATTTCTATCATTGCTATGAGAGTTAAGTCGCTTTGTTCTTTTTCCGAGAAGAAGCTTGTAAACAATGGCAGCCATCTTTGATTCAATGTAATTTTCATGGAGAAAACACAATGCTTTTCAAATCCATTTTAATGCAAGTTTTTAACTCCAAAATATCAAATGTCTTTTTAATAACAATTAATTTCATTTCAAATAATGCACAAGTGTAATTTTATGGTAGGAATTTAGTCACTTAAAGTTCAAGATTACCCCAAAGGGACCACCTGTTGGCCATGGGTGGTGACCTGTGATTCTTAAGGATGGAATCCTTGTAGCTGAGCAGTTCCTGACATACATACAACACTCTATTTTGGTCCTTACTTAGGCTAGACAAACGCTCGGAGAGGCTCCTCCAATCAGTTGGCAGGTCACGCCAAGCCCTAGCACCTATATTATTGTCCTAAGAATATTGCCTTTATGGCAAACCCCAACACTTTTTTATAATATGTGCTAGAAGGCGGTAGCTGAGGGTCCTGGGTATGATGTTAAACTCTGATGGGGGGAAGTTCTAATTTTGGACCTCTGGGGAATGTGGAGTACCCCTTCATTATGACCTGGAGTGGTAGAACCTGTTAGGGTTCCATCTATTAATTAAATAGAAAAAAAGAGAGTTTAGAAAAATGTGTTTTTAAATCATTGAGTCTCCATCAAGAATGTATAAAACATATTTGGCATAAAATAACCCAACAATGGTTGTCATGCCATAAATGTCCAACCTATGACTATGATAGACACTTTTAGTGGCTAGACGGGCGGTCGGAGAGGCCCCCTCCGATCAATTGGCTGGTCACATCAAGCCCTAGCACCTATATGATTTTCCCAACCCTATTGCCCTTATGGCAAGCCCCAACCCCTTTTTATCATATGGGTGCTAGAAAGCGGTGGCTGCGGGTCTACATGTCCTGGGAATGACGTTAAACTCTATCTGATGGTGAGGTTCCAGTTTTGGAGGTTTGGGGAATGTGGAGCACCCCATTCATCACCATTGCTCCCTGGTCCACTCTGACCCGGAGTGGTAGTACCTGTTAGGGTCCCATCTATGGGTTAAATAGAAAAATGTATTTATAAACAAAATTGTATTATCTATTAAGAATCGATTTATTTCAAAACTTTATCGGCATTAAATGACCCACTGAGTTTGATATACCGTAAAACAAAACGAACCAAAGACACTTTTAGTCTAGGGGGTGGGGGCAATCTGAGTGTATTAGCTGAGTACTAAATTCTTCTTATCATTAACAACTGTTCAGCCCATCCCAGAGATGATGAGATTATAAGTGAATTTGTCTGTAACAATTTGTCTACGATTATAATTCATTTAAAACAATTGGTCTACAGTAATTTATCTATTAGGAATCTTTTTATTAAATACGACAGACAAGGATTGTTTATTCAAGTTTTTTAATTTGTTTTTTCTTATTGGTAGGTTAAAACAAATCATAAATGTGGATCAACGTATATATATATATATATATATATATATATATATATGTTTGTTTTTATAGAAGCATTGTTGAATAAATTATTTATATAATATAGGATACAATGTATACAAGGGCAAACTCTTGGTCGAAACACATGTCGGCATTTCAATAAATGGGAAACATGGGACACTGCTCTGTGTGTGACGACAGCTTGGCAGTCGAGGTTTCGAGTCACACACGGAGCAGTCTCCCATGTCTATAACCTTGCTAATGAGACCTAATAGGTCGAAATGTACATTCAGGGATTGACATTTTCTCGATTTGTTTAGCCTTACATTTGAACATATATGCCCGCCTAAATTCATTAATTATTAACTAATTAATTTTCCAAATTAGGTATGACTTCAATTAAGCACATATCCTCAAAAAAAAAAAAAAAAAAATATATATATATATAATATATATATATATATATATAGTGAAAATATATAAAGTGAAAGTTTTGCTTTGTTTCTTTTTTTCCTTAAACTCTTTGCTTTCTTGGTAGTCACGCATCTAAGCAATTAATATAGCTAAACTAATGTAAATGTTTTCCAAAGATTGATTTAGATATTCCGACACGGTAAGGGTTAATTCAATGATCTAAGATTTGAATAAACTAGCTAAATGACATGTCATTACACTGAATGTGAATGAGAATAGAATTTCCATGAAATTAACATGCGAAGTCAGTGTACAAGATCTCAGTAATGAATTATTAATTCAGTGATGTAAATTTGAATTGTATAACAAGATGATCATGTCATTGGAAAGGCGAAACAACATTCTATGTAGTTCAAGTTCAAATGACTAATATAATAAAAATAGTAAGCTATGCACATAAAAAAAACTCATATATATATATATATAATATATATATCTTATTATAATGGAGATTGTGTGTTTTTCTGTCTGTAACCGAAACTATATTCCTACCCAAGTCACAATTTCTTAGTTATTGACATCACATTCTCCATGGTTTTATTTTTATCTAAACCTCAATTATTAATAAAATTGTCTTACATTATTAATACTGTTAACCATATCTACATACTGACAACATGCAATTATATTTATATATACAACAAAATAGCGCTTTACAATGTGAACGGGAAGGCTAATTTGCATATTAATATTAAAAAATCGAATTTAATAAATATGTGCTTAGTATTATTGATTTCTAACTGTTTGGTTTTATTTTAATGAATATAAGCAAAAATCTCTTCAATGAATCTGAAACGAAATCCATTAACAAGAAAAAATAACTGTCATTTTATTCTTTACTTCCTCTTATAACTAAATACTTAAATTAGAAAAAATAACAATGAAAGACGAGAGTGATGGAAGAGTAAGTTTCAGTTGTTCCATTTTTTATTATACTCCCTCTGTTTCAAATCTTTTATTATACCCCCCTCTGTTTCAAATCTTTTTATCTGTATTCTTATTTAGTTTCATTAGCCTTTCTAATTTAATACAATATTTTATTACATTAAAACTTAAATACTTGCACCCGGAGGGTGCATATATTTGCTAGTATAGATAAAGTTTGTTTCTTTATAGTATCATTGAAGCATTGTGTGTGTGTGTGTAATATAAAGATTTTGCCTTCAAAATCTTTATATTACACACACAGACAATGCTTCAATGATACTATAAAGAAACAAACTTTATTTCAATATGCCGAGCAAGGCTTATATTTATAGTAAAAATTAAAAGAATTTCGAACATTTACCACGCGCAGGAACAGCCAAGCCGAGTTAACATCACGGAATTAGCCGATTTAACATCACGGAAAAAAAAATTTTCAAATATACGGCGTTCATCAACTTCTTAAACAACAGAAGATTACAATATCGCCGTGGGATAAGTACTATAAAAAAATCCCCTAGTACTTTCAATACTTTCAACTTTCAATAACTCTGAAGATGGAATTTTACTTCCGAAAATATTTAGTTTTGAAAAAAAAACAAAAGTTAAATAAATTCATAACATATTGCATTGTAAATTGCCTTCAAAATCTTTATATTACATATATATATATATATATATATATATATATATATATATATATATATAGGTAGAAAAATTTTTTTTCTCTCTACCATGGTTTTGGTATTCAAGGTACATTTTCCTCAGGAGAACTAATATATATATATATATAATATATATATATATATATATATAGTCATCCATAGTCCTGTTTAGAAGTGTCATGTCAGTACAGCTAGACGTAGCAGGCTACCTCTAGATGGGATCAAAACCTGACTAATTTTTCATATCAGTCCCTAACCATTGGGCCATCAGCACACCCATCAGTGGTAGAGGGAATTCATATAGATAACTACCCTCAAATATATATATATATATATATATGAATGGAGTATATTATAGATAAATGTTTATTACAGGCACCTTGTTCTGATGGTATGTAGTTTAGAAACCAATGGTAACAATTGGCTTTTAATTATGAATTATATAGTACACTATAACAATTAACAATTAATTAATTATGAATTATATAGTACACCATAACAAATTAATATATATATATATATATATATATATATATATATATATATATACTATAGTGTGGGATGGTCACTTTTGCTGGAATGGCGTACCAAAGGCAATATTATTGGTAGAGTGCTCAATATAAAATAGAGTTGTTATATAATATAATAAAATAAATATATAAAGTTTTTACATATCTATTTATTAGGTGACAAAGGAACATTCACAACCATATTGGTTTCACGCGAGGCAATCGTCAGGTGAAGATGTTACAAATATATATATATATATATATATATATATATATGTATGTATGTATATATAAGAATAAGAGAGATTTTGCATATTTATTCTGAGGTTCAGCACACTTGGTGCATAATTTCTGAAGTTTCTGTAAGCGTTCCAATAAAATTAAAAAAAAAAAAAAAAAAAAGATTTGGGCCAAAAACTTTTCAGACCCCACTCATACAAGGTATTATAAGTAATCTTGACATAATTTAAAGTATCTGAGGGGGGGGTGGCTAGGTTATATGTAAATACCATTGTTTATATAAGTGACCCAACTTTAATTCCCTCTCCCCCCCTCACTTTTGATTGATTCTTTACCGCCCTAACCTTTTGATTCTCCCCCCTCCTTTCATATATTTTTTTCTCCATTTTCTTCTTCCAGCCCCCCCCCTAACTCTTATTGAAAGATAAATTTGGCACTCTTGATAGGAATTTGGATATACTGTAATGGCTAAGAGACTATTTAAGAATATCGCTAGCTTTAAGCCCTGAGGGTCAGTCCTATCTTTGTTCCCCCCCAAAATTATATTCTTTGAAGTATGAGGAGGATTGAGTTTGTCTACCCCCCCCCCCAAAAAAAAAAAATCAATACCTCTACGGTGTCCCTACTTAAACCAGTTTACACTAAACCCTACACACAAACACACACACACACACACACACACACACACACACACATGACACACACACATGAACGCACATATATATATATATATATATATATATATATATGTGAATGTTATTAAGTGTTTCCGTGATACCAAAATTGTCCCTACTTAAACCAGCTTACACTAAATCTTACATACATCCACACACACACACAGGCAAATGAATGCCCGCAAACACACACACACACACACACATATATATATATATATATATATATATATATATTTACCAACCCCTCTGCACGAGCAGGATGTGACACAAGGTCAATTTCTTAAGCAGAGTTTAACAGGTTTGAATTCAGAGTTTTCCTTCTTCTAGACCGGTTGCCTAACCAAGGTTAAAGAGCCCAGTCTGCCCTACTATTTACCCATAGCTGGAGGGAGAGTAGGATTCATACCTTTCACAAGGGTATTAGCGCTAAGTGAAATGCAATTACCACGTCCAGGATATGAACTCCGGGTGACGAGTCCATTTCCTATGCCTTTAACCATTACACCACGCGCTTCCTATATATGTATATATATAGGTGAATGATATCAAGTGTTTCTGTGATAGGATTCAACCAAAATTGCGAAGTCAAATGCACATAGAAAGATTTTGCCTATATCTTATTATAATGGAGATTGTGTGTTTTTCTGTCTGTAACCGAAACTATATTCCTACTCAAGTCACAATTCCCTTAGTTATTGATATCACATTCTCCATGATTTTATTTTTATCTAAACCTCAATTATTAATAAAATTGTCTTACATTATTAATACTGTTAACTATGTCTACATGCTGACAACATGCAATTATATTTATATATACAACAAAATAGCGGTTTACAGTTTGAACGGGAATGCTAATTTGCATATTAATATTAAAAAATCGAATTTAATAAATATGTGCTTAGTATTATTGATTTCTAATTATTTGGTTTTATTTTAATGAATATAAGCAAAAATCTCTTCAATGAATCTTAAATGAAATCCATTAACAAGATAAAATAACTGTCATTTTATTCTTTACTTCCTCTTATAACTAAATACTTAAATTAGAAAAAATAACAATGAAAGACGAGAGTGATGGAAGAGTAAGTTTCAGTTGTTCCATTTTTTATTTATACTCCCTCTGTTTCAAATCTTTTTATCTGTATTCTTATTTAGTTTCATTAGCCTTTCTAATTTAATACAATATTTTATTACATTAAAACTTAAATACTTGCACCCGGAGGGTGCATATATTTGCTAGTACATATAAATATCACTGTATATGCATATTTTTACATTTACTGCATATAATATAAATAAATATGTGAAAACCTTAATTTATCATAAGTAAATTCATTTCACCTCTTCAAATTTGATTTCATAATAGACAAGAATTACATATTTAGATAAACCTAATATATAATTCTGATAAATTAAGGTTTTATGTTTTGTGATTTTCATATCTATCTGTTTAGCAAGCAACCTAGATATTAATCTATTAATTTATTCATTCGGTTTTTCTCTCACAGTCTATTCATACCTGTCTCTCTATCAGTCAGTCTGTTCATATATGTCTTTCTATCTATCAGTCTATTCACATCTATCTATCTATCTTAGTTTATTCATATCTATCTATCTATCCATCTATCTATCAGTCTATTCACATCTATCTAAGTTTATTCATATCTATCTATCTATCTATCTTAGTTTATTCATATCTATCTATCTATCTTGGTTTATTCATATCTATCTATCTATCTATCTTGGTTTATTCATATCTATCTATCTATCGATCTTAGTTTATTCATATCTATCTATCTATCTATCTATCTTAGATAGATAGATAGATATGAATAAACTATCTTAGTTTATTCATATCTATCTATCTTAGTTTATTCATATCTATCTATCCATCTATCTATCAGTATTCACATCTATCTATCTATCTATCTATTTATCTATCTATCTATCTATCTTAGTTTATTCATATCTATCTATCCATCAGTCTATTCACATCTATCTATCTATTTTAGATTTTTTGATATCACATCTATCTTAGTCTGTTCACGTCTATCTATCTACATACCTACATATCTACCTGTCTTCCTCAGTCTGTTCATATCTATCTGAGAGGTCATCTATCTCCATCTGTTCATGTTTGTTTCCCTCCCCTCTCTCTTTCTCACTCACTCTCTCTCTCTCTCTCTCTCTCTCTCTCTCTCTGCGATCAAAAAGACATAGATAAAAATAACATCTTTTAATTTAAATCAGGGCAATTAAATTCAGGATACACTGATATGAATACAGGTAACTGTTAATCTCGTTGAATCTTATTTGAAGAAATTGGTTGGGAAATTTTGATCTCTCTCTCTCTCTCTCTCTCTCTCTCTCTCTCTCTCTCTCTCTCTCTCTCTCTCCCTCTTTCTCTCTCTCTTTTCTCTCTCTCTCTCTCTCTCTCTCTCTCTCTTGTAAGGGGAATAGTCAACTTCAGACAACCCTGATATTTTCACATTGACCAGGGGGGTGTATATAATTAACCCACTTTTGATCGCCCCCACCCCCACACTTCTTATAAATAGATATGTGAAAACCTTAATTTATCAGAAATAAATTTATCTTGGCTACTTTTGCCTCTTCAAATCTGATTTCATAATGAACAAGAATTACATATTAAATCTATTTAAATATGTAATTCTTGTTCATTATGAAATCAAATTTGAAGAGGGCAAAGTAGCTGAAATAAATTTATTCCAATCTATTCTATCTATCTATCTATCTCTCTCTCTCTCTATATATATATATTTATATATGTATATCAATAAGTAAATCACCAGGTTAGTTGGTGTTAGGAATGATTCTAAGCTGGCTCTTTTTTAACAATGGAATGTTAAAGTTGTTATAGTCCAATTGAGAGCTCAATGTACAATAATTCTATTTGGTAAAGAAAAAAAAACTTAAATGCTGGTCATATTAGCAGTTTTAAATTTATTTCCACCCATATATATATGTACATACATCATTTCTCATATATATATATATATATATATATATATATATATAAGTAAAAGTAAAGTCAACGGGGAGGCCTAAAGTCGGTATCAGCCAGTCAGCGAGGGAGTCTATCCTCTTTTCAATAGCGCTAGACCAAGGAGATTGTTTTAGCATCTGAGGTGGAGCGCCACACCTACCATCAGCTCCTTACTTTACCGCACAGATCCCTGTGCTACTCACACGCTGAGTTAGCGAGGGCCGATATTGAACTAGGAACCTTGTGGTTTCTAGCTGAAAGACGAACCTACTATTAGTTTCGCTTAATGCTCTTCAGGGCTAAGATCTTAGCCCTGAAGAGCATTAAGCGAAACTAATAGTAGCTATTCTCCTAGCGGTTATATGAATATATATATTATATATCTTATATATATATATATATATATATCTTATATACATATATATATATATATATCTTATATACATATATATACATATAAATTGTTTTTTCTTTTGGCCAAATACTCTACCAATAGATTAATTTTTGTTGGTACGACTATCTTGGTCTTTTCTTTTTTTCAAAAAAATTTTTTCTCCCTGGTTGATGTTTGGTAGTATATTTTTTACACTCAAACTATTTGCTGTTTTTTTTCTCACCGCAAGGATTTACCAACACGCTTGGTATATATATATATATATATATATATATATATATATATTGATATAATGAATATGTAAATACCTTGGTACCCCCTCACTATAATCTGATTGGACAGTGTCATGTATAAATAGTCGACACTGTGTTGGTCCTATACCTAATGCCTACAAGCTAAACTTACTCGCTAGACGACACCACGACTGCTCGGCAGACAGATTGCTATTCGACATACCAATTACTACTGCGATAATATACCAAATACCAACTTCAGAATATATCCCTTAACCCGGATATATCATATATATACCATTTCTGATACCTTTTTCTTTACCAAAAATATATATAACCATAAATTGGATTTTGTTTTTTTTTTTCAAATTCATGCTTAGACATGAAAGTATCAATCATTTATTTTATAAACCCACTAACAAGCAAGTCTTATGCAGTAGTTTCCCTCCCAATCCAACAAGCCTAGTGGTATATCATATATTGCTAGGGGCACCTTAGGTAGTGGTAATGACGCTAAGGCCCCGAAACCACATTTGACCCCATGGACATCATCTGATGAAGGGTCTATTAGATTGAATCCTACTTAAAACGCACCTTATACCATACACAATCTCTAATTGTCCAAAAAGTTTAGGTGAATACAATTGAAATGATACCTCCCCTCTAACCAGCCTGCCACCCCCCTTCCCCAATAAACAAATCACACACCAATACCTAAACCCCTTAATACCCTACGTATTAAAAAAATTCAAAATTCAATTTACCTATGACTCACCACAATTTAAGAATTATACAATTTACCTTTAGTTAAAATATTAAATCCCTTAGTAATCCTTCTTTGTAAATAATTTTCTACATTTTTCTGACACACAAACCACCTTCCAATAAAAATCTATTAACTACAAAAAAAATTTACATTTGCCTTAACCGCCAACATAATAATTACTATAAATCTCCCAAGTGCAATATCACTTACAATACCAATTCTAACACAACTGGTAAGTGAAGTCTTTTATATCTTTTTAACATTAGTCTAGTTTGAACACTGACAATCAAAAAACCCAGTATTTTTATTTTTTTATTTAATTTTTCATTTGTATAACAAATATATATATATATTTGCCCTCATATACAGCATTTCATTGTTTTTTCTCCAGACCGTCTCATATATACCTTGAAAAAGGTGAAGTTCACCCGAAATATCAGAATTGCTTCAAAAGACAAAAAAAAACAACGTTCACAAGAACAAAGTTGATACATAACTTACATATATATATATATATATATATATATATATGAGAAGTAAATACACAAGCGATGTGTTTTGATATGGCTTTTTTTAGCCAACAATTTTTGGGAGAATATGTGCTTAATTGATATATATATACACATATATACATATATATATATATATATATATATATATATATACTACACCATTTTATATTAGGCCCGAGCCTCAGTGGAGTTTTCTATTCAGGAAGGGCTCCGAGAACCAAATCTTCTTACAGATACCGAAGGATGACTGTATTTGAATAAAGGCAGTGAAAGAACGATTGCCTACCACATTTCTCTTCTTGCATTTCCACTTGGAACTACTTAGGAAATAATATTTACAACAAAATAGGAAACAAGAGAACAAGGACGAATTTCTGTTTTTCGCCACCTATTTCAACGTGCAGCTTTTGTCAGCAAAACTCTCCTGACAACACTTTTATGCATCGGGTAACTTGGCGTTCACTCTGGGAATTGCCGAGCGCTTTTTATTTATTGTCCGCTATTCATTTTATTTTTTATTTTGGTTTATTTTATTTTTATTTGTTTGCAAAGCAGCCGTCATCTGCAACTTGCGATTCTGTTGTCTAAGTCCGCGTCCAAAATATCACAGGATGAAAAAGAAAAGAAAGAAAAAAAAGGAAAGAGAGAGAGGACCTTGAAAAGAATGTCTGTTTCTTTTGTCCTCTCTAACGAGAGACAAATGCATTCTGGGATATTCACTATTTTCTCTTTTTTTTCGCTTGACCAATCAGTTTCTTTGATTTTAGCTCGGTTCTCTGTTGCCATTTTTGGCAGCGTTGGTGACTCAGATGCCATTCCTCCATTTAGTCTCAATTCAACAGTATTTACTGCGATTTTTTTTACCGTTTATTATTTTTTAACAATGACTATTTGGTTACTAAGACTTTACAAGTCTTTTTCTTTCTTATGTGTGTGTGTGTGTGTGTTATATATATATAATATATATATATATAAATGCAGAAAAATTACAGAAACACGCACAACCTATGTATATATATATATGTGTATATATATATATATATGTATATCAGTATATGTATTGATCAAAGCCTGAAGAAGATACCAGAATATCTGAAACACGTGTTGCGTATGTGAAATAAAAAGAATAAAACATTTTTTCTGAGAACGATACATTTTGCGGACCTTCTTCTTTTATATATATATATATATATATATATATATATTTATGTTTTTTTAAGTTGGGCGTTATTACGAGGCATCTAAAAATAAATTAATTAACTTGATGTTATGGAGTATTGGATTAACTTATTTTTTAGTATTTGTTGTCATAAATTTTCAGGTTCGTTTTTCAAATGAATGTTGCTAGTTCAACAGATCTTTTGTCTTTGTTGTTATTGACAGCGGCAGCATCTGTAAAATATTTATAATAACGGAGTATTCCGATGTCGGCGTTCAGTCCCCTCTCGTGAGTTTGTAATTTTAGAATCCATTTGGTTTATATATATATGTTTATTTTATATGTATATATATATATATATATATATATATATACACACACACACACACTGAGGGAAATAGAGCTGCAGTGATAGTACCAGTTGTGGTTCTATTTTCTTTGGAATAATAAATATATTTTGATGATGCTATTCCTATTGCAAAATATGACAATTTGGTTTTACATATTGTTTTCTTTTTTCTCTCGAACCATTTGATTTAATTCCAAACCTCATATATATATATATATAGTTTTGTCATCCACAGACACTGTGTTTCGATGTATCATGTCTCCTCAGTGTAGCTATACTTTTTTGCAAGCTACCTCTGGCCAGGATAGAAACCAGACTGATTTTCTGTCAGTCCGGCATCTTAACCACTTGGCCATCAGCCACCTGCAGAGAAGGGGTAAATTTTAACTGTTAAATACATAAACATATATGTTACAGCTGTTAGAGAGCTCACATCCTGTTTATAGGAGAGCCTTACTATTTACGATTGACAATCAAATTTTTACCCCAGAGAGCTCAACCAACAAGGAGATGGGAGCATATATTTTGTCATGATCTACAGATACCGTGTTTTGACATATCATGTTTCCTCAGTGTGGCTAGACTTTTTTTGCAAGTAAAGGTAGGAACCTTCTCGTTAAACTTGGAAGCCTTCATGGAACTTTCATCTGAACCCTTTATTTAATCCATTGGGGTAGATTGTTCTAAATCCATTAACTAAGGTCAGGTACAAGTGTTGAGCTATGTTAGATATTTTATATTATTTTTGCCCATATTCAGGATTGAACCTGCAACCTCCAGATGATTGTCACTTAGAACTGTATTAACTCAACCCTTATATCCGTTACGCTATGTGTCCAGAGAAAAGAGAGAGGCAGAGGATTTCCTTGGCTGAGTTTGAATACCCAGTTAGTAGTGTCACCTATTGGCGAAATCCCAGCGGCAAGGGGAGATAATCCTTTTGGACACAAGTCCATCCCAGCAGGGGCAGATAGTTGCTACATTGTCTTTATATATACTCTTTATATTATATGCCTTTATACTCATTTTTATATTATCACCATTGCTCCCTGGTCCACTCTGACCCGGAGTGGTAGTACCTGTTAGGGTCCCATCTATGGGTTAAATAGAAAAATGTAGTTGATAAAAAAATTGTATTATCCATTAAGAATTGATTTATTTCAAAACTTTATCGGCATTAAATGACCCACTGAGGTTGATATGCCGTAAAACAAAACCAAAACCAAACCAAATCATTTTTATATATTCATGCTATATACTAAAGAAGTTTTATATTCAAAATATATATATTAAAGAAGTTTTAGTTGTTTTATATGTAAAATTTACATATACTCTTTATATCATGTCTTTAGTTCGATACCGGCCCTCGCCAACTCAGCATATGAGTAGTACAGGGATCTGTGCAGTAAAGTGAGGAGCTGATGGTAGGTGTGGCGCTCCACCTCAAATGCAAAAACAATCTCCTTGGTCTAGCGCTAGTGAAAAAGGGATAGACTCCCTCGCTGTCTGGCTGATACCGACATTAGGCCACTCCGATAACTTTACTTTTAATTTACTTTACTCTTTATACTCTTTATATTCTACTGGAAGTGGCTACCCGGCGTCACCTGGGTAGAGGTATGGGGGAGAGATAGTTTTGCAGATTCATTATTGTTGAATTGCAAGTTGGATCCCCGCAGGATGCCCCACCAAAATCACTATAAAAAAATTAAAAAAAGCACTTTATATTGATCCATGAAAAGAAAAATTAATGTCTCCTATTTAAATTATTAAATGCAAAAAAAACTTTTTTTAATTCCATGCTGTTATCATTTTAATTTTATTTTTTTAGTTATCTTCACAAATATAAATCAAATCTTCATTATTTTTGCTCAAAAACCAAGCCCCGGTGATTATTTAATGTATATATATATATATATATATTTACTTAATCAGTAATTGTTTTATTTTCAAAGTTTCCTCTGGACAACATACACACAACTGCACTTTATATATACTAGCAAATATATGCACCCTCCGGGTGCAAGTATTTAAGTTTTGATATAATAAATATATATTAAATTAGAAAGGCTAATGAAACTGACTAAGAATGCAGATAAAAAGATCTGCAACAGAGGGGGTATAATCGAAAAATAGAACAACTTTGAAACTAACTATTCCATCATTTTCCATTACTCCCCTCTTTCATTGGTAAATTTTCCTAATTTAACTATTTAGTTAAAATAGGAAGTAAAGGATAATATTACAGTTATTTCTTCTTGTAAATAAATTTCTTTTAAGATTTATCCACGAGGTTTTTGTTTATATTTCTTAAGATAAAACCAAACAATTAGAAATCAATAATACCAAGCACATATTTATTAAAATAAAATTTTAAATATCAATATGCAAATTAGCCTTCTCGTTCAAACTGTAAACCGCTATTTTGTTGTATATATAATACAATTGCATGTTATTAGTACGTAGATATGGTCAACAGTATTAATAATGTAAAACAATTTTTATTAATAACTGAAGGTTTAAAAGAATGAAATCATGGAGAATTTGACGTAAATAATTAAGGGAATTGTGACTTGAGTAGTAATATAGTTTCGGTTACAGACAGAAAAATACACAATCTCCATTATAATAAGATATGTATGTGTATAGATAGATAGATAGATGTCTTTTTATATACTCTTTCTTTCTTTATATACTCCATTACTTTCCTACCTACAACTGCTTATGTCTTGATTGCTAAATACCTTATTGCTGATGAGATTTAGAAGCAACAGATTATCTTTCTTTATTAATAGGAGTCAGCTAATATTAGTAAGCATACTGATTATAAGGTTTAAATGTAGCTTTTTCCATCTGTCTAGTGTCGGCTTCCTTCACTAAGTGTTATTACCTGACTAGACTAAATAAGGAGATGGGAAAATGTAATTTGTCTCAAAATATTTAAGTAGGGTGACATTAAAATAACTTCAAAGATCATAGTTTAGTTTTATTGGATGATACTAATTTAAAAATGTATTTTTTTATACTTTCTTTTCTTAAGAAAACTTGTTAATTGATTTATTATATTGGTTGTTTAAAAAAAAAAGAAAGAAAATTTATATAATTTGAGATGTACAGGGTGTTTCAGAAAAATTGATATCATTTGAGATATTTCAAAAAATATCATTTCAGAAAAAAATGATATTATTTGAGATGTATAGGGTGTTTCAGAAAATTGATATCATATTGAGATGTACAGGGGTTTAAAATTCATATCATGTACATTCAGATCATTGAGATGTACAGGGTGTTTCAGAAAAATTGATATCATTTGAGATGTACAGGGTGTTTCAGAAAAATTGATATCATTTGAGATGTACAGGGTGTTTCAGAAAAATTGATATCATTTGAGATGTACAGGGTGTGTTGGAAAAATTACATATCATTTGAGATGTACAGGGTGTTTCAGAAAGATTGATATCATTTGAGATGTACAGGGTGTTTCAGAAAAATTGATATCATTTTGAGATGTACAGGTGTTTCAGAAAATTGATATCATTTGAGATGTACAGGGTGTTTCAGAAAATTGATATCATTTGAGATCAGAAGAATTGATATCATTTGAGATGTACAGGGTGTTTCAGAAGAATTGATATCATTTGAGATGTACAGGGTGTTTCAGATAAATGATGTCATATCAAAATATTCCTTACTTCTAGGATTGATTCATGTTTGAAAAAAAAATCCATTTTAATCAGTTCTAATTAGTCATAATTTTCAATTAAGTGTTAAGTCAAAAACTGACCTGTCTCTTACTTAACATTTTGCCTGTCACTTTCCTCCTCTCTATATCTGGATTATCTCCTCATTACATATGTTAGTTTCTCTGTTAGTATAAAGAGAGTGATTTTGAGAATGAGGAAATATATTTGTATGTTAAGTTTCAGAAGCAGTTAGCCTGTAGCTTAAATTAGGTCAAACATTCCCTTTCTTAGAAATCTTACAAAATGATTTTAATGTTTTGTTTTAAAATTCTCCAGCTGTATTTATCTTTTTTAAATTTAACTCGTTTTGCAAACTTACTTTTCCCTAACCCCAAGTATCTATCCAGAGTGTCTAGTATATATATATATATATATATATATATATATATACGAGAGTAAGTAAAAAAGTAATGCCATTTTCTTTATTTCACGTGAAGTTTTTTTTTTTTTAATCAAACTTTGAGACCCTAACGAGGCTCAGAGCAAGAATCCGACAAGTAAGACCCAACTTGCCAATCAACTATGTCCTCCTTCTGCAGGACAATGCTCGACCACACACAAGCATCAGGACACGGGAGAAAATCACCTCATTTGGAAGGACAACTTTACAGCATCCTCCATACTCACCAAATTTAGCGCCTTCAGACTATCATCTCTTCAGCCTCATGAAAGAGGTTTGAGAGGCAAACATTATTCCAGTGACGAGGAAGTGAAATTTGTAGTGAAGAAGTGGCTCAAAGAACAGTCAACAGAATTTTACAGAGCAGGGATACATGCTCTCAATTGAAGGTGGAACATTGCTATTGAGAGAAACGGTGACTATGTGGAGAAGTGATCCACAGAAGACCAGCTTCATTTTGATGTATGATACATGTTCCTGTGCTGTTAATTATACTTGTCCTAAACAAAATGGCATTACTTTTTGACTCACCCTCATGTGTGTGTGTATATATATATATATATATATATATAAAGATTTTCATCTCCTGTCACATATAAAAACATCCATCATTTTCTTCACCCCAAGAGACATCCTGATGAAGGTTCAATGTAACCGAAATGTTTTAAACATCGATTATTAAATTCATCCCAATTTCGGAATACTTGTTTTTTTCAAATTTTCTTTATATTGTCAGATTTAATTTCCATATTTACTCCCATATATATATATATATATATATATATATATATATATAATAAAGTTGTCAGGTGGCCTAAAGTCGGTATCTGCCAGATGGCGAGGGAGTCTATCCACTTTTTGCTGTAGTATGTTTTTCCTTGTGGCTAGCATCTATTTTTTGGATGGTCTGTTTGATTTGATTTGATATATATATATATATATATATATATATATATATATATACTACCACTCCAGGTCAGATGTCTGATTACAATCTTCATTGATTATGTGGTGAACTTTTTCAATATTTTCATTATTTTGTTTTTCTTGAAGGTCAGTCAGATCTTGGTTGGTCCTAAGTGACATTTCATGACATTTGAAACACGAATACTAATCGTACCCTTGAAGGTTCTTCCTTTAGACTTTCTCAAAGCATTATAACAGTTTTGATCAGGTATACTCTACTTGCTATGGAGGCACTTGTGGCGTAATGGTTATAATTATAGGAAATGAGCATGGTGACTCAAGTTCAATTCTTGGATTATATAGCGTTGATACCCTTGGGAAAGGTATGCATTCAACTAATCTCCCTTCAGCTATGGGTAATGAGCATAGTGTAGATAACCTTTGGAGGTACCTATGGTGTAATGGTTATTGTCATAGGGAATGGACACAGTGACATGAATTGCAATCCTGGACAAGGCTGGTTGCATTTCACATGGTGTTAATACCCTTGGGAAAGGTATGCATTCAATTACTTATCCCACGAAAAATTTAAAGGACCTCCAGTAAAATCTATGATCCACAAAGTGTAAAAATATCAACTACCTCTTCATTTGTTATTATTCCCAGGTTCACTCTGATCCAGAGTGGTAGTAACTGTTAGGATCCTATCCGTGGATCAAATGGAACTGTTGGATTAGGATTTAGATAGGAATACTTGAAACCATATAACTGCAAACAAATTATTATTATTATTAAGGCAAGCCCCAATCCCTTTTTATCATATGGGTGCTAGAATGCGGTGGCTGCGGGTCTACATGTCCTGGGAATGACGTTAAACTCTATCTGATGGTGAGGTTCCAGTTTTGGAGGTTTGGGGAATGTGGAGCACCCCTTCATCACCATTGCTCCCTGGTCCACTCTGACCCAGAGTGGTAGTACCTGTTAGGGTCCCATCTATGTGTTAAATAGAAAAACATGAGTTTATAAACAAAATTGTGTTATGCATTAAGAATGAATTTATTTCACAACTTTGTCAGCATTAAATGACCCACCGAGGTTGATATGCCATAAAACAAAACAAAACAAAAACATTATTATTAAATAGGAATACTTACTTGAAACCATATGGTTGCTTAAAAAAAAGACTAACTTTGGCATTGTATAACCCAACAAGAATTGACATGCCATAAAACCAACCAACCAACCATATAATTGATTGCAAATCATTTGTATTGGATAGAAATATTTGAAACCATATAACTGTAGGCAAACAAATTATTATTAAATGGGAATAGTTACTTGAAACCATACAACTGTATACAAACAATTGGTTATTATTATTATTATTTAATAGAAATAGTTACTTAAAACCAAATAATTCCCCCCTTACCCCCCAAAAAAAAAACAAGCAACTAAACCACCTACTTGCTAAATTTGTCCCTGCAGTCTTTTTTTTTAATTTTTTAATTTTTTTTATCTGTTCTAAAATCCACCCAGAATATGTAAAAGAGAAGGAAAAAAAAAAGTCAACAATCATCATCATCATCATCATCATCATCATGTATTAGCAGCACAGATATCCATGACAAGCTCTCACCAACCATCCCTATCATTTATTTCCCCTGGCAGGTCCTCTGCGCAGCATCCGGTATCCACGCAGAAATGATTACCTGCACACTATCACTCAAAACAACTTCAGAAATGCACTTTAGAATGAAGGGGAGGAATTGGGAATGATGGGACAACAGTTGATGAGGAAGGATGTGTGATGAGGCACGATGTAGAGTTGAATCACAAAACCTTTGACTCCAACTCTTCTCTCTTTGGCATTTCCAACTCCAACTCCAACTCTTCTATTTTTGGCACTGACAACTCCTCTTTATGTTGTCATCATCATCATGTCGCACGGATATGCATGACAATCTCTCGCCTACCCTCCCTATCATTCATTGCTCCAGGGAGGTCCTCTACGCAGCTACCAGCATCCTCGCATAGTTGGTCAATGTAGGTCCTTGCTGGGCAGCCCACATTAGCATATCCATGTGTTGGCTTCCAGAGGAGAATGTCGCTTATAAGCTCGTCCTTGCTTCTCCAGCAGTGTCCTGCGTGCCTAGTTTGTCTCACTCGGATGGTTTGTGAGATGGGGGGGGCAGGTGGCCATACAGATGCTTTCTTGTGGTGTGCTGTTTCCACGACTTGTTCAAGACTGCACGCAGAATTCTTGTGCAGCTTATTCTCAAGGCGCTTCGTTAAGGTCCAAGTGGTGCAGCCATACAGCAGTACTGATATGACCACAGCCTGGAAGAATTGTCGCTTTAGCTTGTCAGTGAGATTGGATTTCCATATGACTGATAATTTGTTTGTGGCCGACTATGCCTTTCCTATTCGTGTATTAACATCGCTTTCTGTTGAGGAGATATTACTGGCTAATTAAGTGATTATGGCCTACAAATTAATATAAAACTATGATTTTTATAATCTATTTATAAAGAACTAGCAAAAGTACGCAGTCCATGACCGGACTAAAAAAATTAGGAACACCAGAGAGTGAGTGAGGAGAAAACAGGAGTAAGAGAGAAAATAAGAGAAAAATGACATCAAATTGAATAAAAATCGACGAGAATTTGTATAGTAGAATGTTTATTTTAGGATTTTTTTTCTTTTTGTTTACATTTAAGAAGCAGATATAGCCAACAGCCAGCAATTTTATTTTTATATATTAGCAGCAGCAGCTATGCCAAGATTATCGCAACTCGTTTGATTTTTGTGTAATTAATTAATTATATCTCTTAATCATTTAATAACAATCTTAATAATTTATCATTTATGAAATACAAAATATAAAAAATAATTAATCTTAAAAATTCCTTTTCTAAAAATCTTTTGAATACCAACCGTCACATTGTTTTAATACCCATCCCCTTTTGAATAAGTTAATTCATCTTGTTGCCAACATCTCAAAATCCGCTACAATAAAGAGTTGACCAACAAAAAAGTTATACACATCGGCATGACCGATAAAAATATGGCGCGAATGCCCACATTGGTGAATAATGTAACAACTTTTGTTCTTTTTTGCAAAATTAGGGTTTTTTGGGGTTTTTTTGTTTTTGAACTGATTTGACATTTATCTCCGACCACAATAACCACGGAGTAAATGAGCTCTGATGATGATTTTTGTAAAATCGAAATATTGATCAATATCAGCCATGATTATATTATAAATTGTTTTCTCTTTAACCGCATTGTGTGATGTTTTCATTCCACCTTTTCATATCTCTTAATCAGTAAAAATCAATAACCAAATTTGGTCTGGTTCTTAGTTATAGGGATGTCAAGGTGTATGCAAGATTTTGAATCTGAATATCATCTCTTTTTTTCGGAGTTATAAGTTGACACATGCATACCAAACTTTCTTTTATATATATATAGATGTACACTGTATGACTTTACAGACTTAACTAGGGTTATATAAAGTGTAAATTCAACTGGAGTTGAAGTCAGTATAGTTTTACTGACTCTGACTCCAGTGACAATTGCTTCTGACTCTTTGACTCCATGATTCCATGACTTTGGCTCCACAGCCCTGGGGAAGGGCTATCTTATAGGAGACAAGTCTCATTTAGAGATGTTGATAGGTACACGTCCTGCATCCCTGACACACAAAAATCTAAAAGAACGCAGTAAAATCATATCCATGCATCCCAGTATTTTTCTTTTTTCTTCCCTCACCATTTCAAGCTAACTGTAAATATATTTCAATAGTTTCTTAGAAATGAATTACACAGGATAGGTTACAAGGTAGGAGTTAGACGGCTTTAATTGGGACCCATAAATTTTCCCGTGGACTCATTCAAAGCAAATATGTGCATCTCAGGATGCACTAAATCAAAAAGCTATTAACATCACTATATATATATATGTATTATATATATATGCTAGCAGGACCTGTGGATATATCACAGTATAATTTAATTATTACAACATTTGATATTTTTACTTAAGAGCTATTGCTAAATAGTTCAATATGTAAAAAGTAAAATAATCTTGATTTAACTCTCACTCGCTCTTTTTTTTTCTTTTAATCTTTTCATTATGTCCAATGGAAACAGATTAGCATTATCACTTCCACACGCTCACCCCCTCTCTCTATCTTTCCCCTACTCTCTTTCTTGCTTTCTTTCTTATTATATTTTTCTATGTAGCATGTCCTTTTTCTTCCCTTTCTTTTTTTTCATAATAAAATATGGATGGTCCATTATTTAGATGAAGTGATTCTTCCCTCACCATTTCACGCTAACTGTAAATACATTTCAAAAGTTTCTTAGAAATGAATTACACGGGATAGGTTACAAAGTAGGAGTTAGATGGCTTTAGTTGGGACCCATAAATTTTCCCATGAAACTCATTCAAAGCAAATAGGTGCGTCCCAGGAGGCACTAAATCAAAAAGCTATCAGTATCACTGCTCATTAATATGTAGGTATAGCAAAAAAAAAAAAAATTTTTTTTTTTTTAAGACAAATATTCGTAAATATTTACATGTAAAATTTCCTGAGAAACGACCTAGTATTTTTAGAGTTTTTATTCTCAACAGATGACAGGAAATTAATTATCTGCTAGATAACAACGTGTGAATTTCTCAGATTCTATCTCATGACTTGCGTTTCGTAATTAGGCTGAACAAATAGCCAGAAATTAAATATTAAAAGATAAAAGTAATTAACATTTCTTTGTTTTATGGGGGGTTTTGTTTCTTTTGTTGTTTTTTTTTGTCCTTGCTCTGATAAACAGGAAAAAAATTATCTTTTTTTGTTTTTTAATTTAATTGTTTTGCTCCTCTTCCTATTCTAACAAACTCAGGATGTGAAGTACCATTTTACAAATGCAGATACTACCAATATAATATCTATCTATAGTGGAGGCGGTTTAGCTCAGTCAGTAGAGTGTTTGGCTGGAAACCTCAAGGTTCCTGGTTCGATACCGGCCATCGCCAACTCAGCGTATGAGTAGCACAGGGATCTGAGCGATAAAGTGAGGAGCTGTTGGTAGGTGTGGTGGTCCATCTCAGATGGTAAAAAACAATCTCCTTGGTCTAGCGCTATTGAAAAGGGGATAGTCTCCCTTGCTGTCTGATATCGACTTTACACCACCCTGATGACTTACTGTTATAGGTGATACACCCTATAAGACTAATGGAATGCGCCGATGGGTTACTATAAGTAACAGGGACAATTGTGGCTAGAGAGTAAGCCAATGCGAGTCAGCTCACAATTCTATTTGTCGGACGTAATTCCCACTTGTATTTGTCTACTTTTGTTAATACATTTTCCTACATTTGTTACCCATCGTTTTGTTCTTATTTGACCCCTTAAAACCTCACAACACTTACTTATAGTGTAAGCGTAAGTGGTTTAATGGTTAGAGTTGAAGGGAATGGATGTGCTCATATTCTTGGGAAAGGTAAGAATCCATATATTCTCCCTCCAGCTATGGGTGAAATAGTAAGGCAGACTGGGCTCTTTAACCTTGGGTAGGTAACCAGTCTAGGAGAAGGAAAACTCTGAATTTGAAAAACACCTGAGGTCAGTTGTTGATTGGGTTTGTGGCATTCCTTGTGCACCAATTCTTTCCGGTCAACTATGCCAAAAAGTGCGAATGGTCCAACACAAGCCTTCACCCGCCTTATCGGCTAGGGCATTAGAATGCACTGACTGTACCTCTGCAGAGGGGTAAGACTCCCCCAATGGGGCCACCTGTTTGCCGTGGGTGGCGACCCGTGATGCTTAAGGATATAGCCCAGGTGGATGAGCAGTTCATGACATGCAATACTCTACTTTGGCCCTATCTTTGGCTAGACGGGCGGTCGGAGAGGCCCCTGTCCGATCAATCAGCTGGTCACGTCAAGCCCTAGCACCTATATGATTTTCCCAACCCTGTTGCCCTTATGGCAAGCCCCAACCCCTTTTTATCATATGGGTGCTAGAAGGCGGTGACTGAGGGTCTGCATGTCCTGGGAATGACGTTAAACTCTATCTGATGGCGAGGTTCCAGTTTTGGAGGTTTGGGGAATGTGGAACACCCCTTCATCACCATTGCTCCCTGGTCCACTCTGACCCGGAGTGGTAGTACCTGTTAGGGTCCCATCTATGGGTTAAATAGAAAAATGTATTTATAAAAAAATTGTATTATCCATTAAGAATTGATTTATTTCAAAACTTTATCGGCATTAAATGACCCACTGCGGTTGATATGCCGTAAAACAAAACCAACCAAACCAAACAAGCCTTCACCACTATAAACAAAACACTGTGTAGGTTGTTCATTTGATGAACTCTCATTCGTTGAAATTGACGAGAGAGTCCATTTTTTCATTTCCAATATCTATCTATTGTGGAGGCCTAAGTGGTGTAATGGTTATTGTTGTAGGAAATGTACATGATAACACAAGTTCAAATCTTGGATGAGTACCGAAAATCGAAAAATAAAATGTAAAAAAAAAAACATAAATAAAAAGTTTTTGGAGATTTCTTTTTTACTTATTTCTTATAAAAGAAAAAAATTACATCGATATTTTTTCTGCTTAAAAAAGGGGGGGGGCTACATTTTCAATAGAGTTTTTCTTCAAAACGTATACTTTGATTGACTAAAATAAGGTTTGCATTGAATAGATATTTATTTCTAGAATCTAAAAATATAACATTTTAAACTTAACATCAGGCTTTTCATATTTTAAATGAATTTTATATATTAATTTTTCATAGCAAAAATACCAGTTTTTTATTTTATTTTATTTTATTTTATTTTATTTTATTTCTTCTTCTTCTTCAATAGTTTGCATTTCACATAGAGATAATACCCTTGGGAATAGTATAAATCCAATTATTCTCCCTTCAGCTATGGGCAAATAGTAGGGCAGACTTGGCTCTTTAAGCTTGGTATGGAAACCGGACTAAGAGAAAGAAAACTCTGAATTTAAACTCTGCTTAATAGATTGACCTTGGGCCATTTTAAAAGATACAAATACTAGCAATATATAAGAAGAGTAACACAAATCAACCATCTCATACGATGTATGAAGTCCAGAATGCAAATGGCGGCGCCCACCAGTCATTAAGTAGAGACTTACCGACAGCCTGCCACTAATATTTGCATAACACCACGACGGTCACTCTAAGTTAACTATCAATAAAGGGAGGTTACTCTAACCTACCCACACACAATATAATATCTATCTATAGTGAAGGTGCCCATGGTATAATGGTTATCATCGTAGGAAATGGACACAAGTTCAATTCCTGGACAAATAGAGATAACACCCCTTAATATAATTTCTACAAGTTCTCCTCCTACTATCAGTACTACTAACTTGAAAAAAAACTGGAATACAAACACATCACTCCTGAAGATAGGTATTTCACTTGTCATTCATGCAATCCCAAATTTGTTATGACTTGTTACAATAATAATGTGGCCAGAGCTTTGTTATTTTTTCAATTAACCGACCCATCGTTAAACAAGTTTGGTGATCCCTGCTATAGACTATTAATATTGTGAAAATTGTTCAATTTTTCATACTGTACAAATAATTTTGTCTTTTACTCTTTTGTTTATTTCTCTTCTCATATTTAACCTATCCTTCTCAAAATCGAGTTTTATATTCAATATTTTTGTACTTAATAACAAAATGGCTGGAACCATACAGGTATCAAATTCTAAGAAATAGGTCAAGGTATTCAATGCTTACATGTGTACAAATAGTTTTGTTGTTGACTGTGTGAATGTATGTATGTATGTATGTATATATATATATATATATATATATATATATATATTTTTTTTTTTTTTTTTTTTTTTTTTTTTTTAAATTTTTTATTGTCATTGTCCTGTTTCCCTCTGCTGTGGATCATAAAAAATGGATATTTGGCCTGTTGCTGTCGGTAATTTGTTAGGAACTTCTGTTAAATCAGTCTATTCCAGATTTCAACTAAGGGAACACATAAATGAATGGGGGTGTTCCCCATTCATTTAGATTTCATTTCTACCAACAGCAACTGGCCAAATATCCATTTTTATATATATGTATGTGTGTGTGTGTGTGTATATATATATGTGTGTGTGTGTGTGTGTGTGTGTATGTGTGCGTATGTGTATATGTGTGTGTGTGTGTGTGTGTGTGTGTGTGTATATATATATGTGTGTGTGTCTGTGTGTGTATATATGTGTGTGTGTGTGTATATATATGTGTGTGTGTGTGTATATATATGTGTGTGTGTGTGTACATGCGTGTGTCTGTGTGTGTGTGTGTGTGTACATGTGTGTGTCTGTGTGTGTGTATATATATATGTGTGTGTCTGTGTGTATATATATATATGTGTGTGTCTGTGTGTGTATATATGTGTGTGTGTGTCTTTGTCTGTGTGTATATATATATGTGTGTGTGTCTGTGTCTGTGTGTATATATATGTGTGTCTGTATGAATATATGTGTATGTGTGTCTGTGTGTGTGTATGAATATGTGTGTGTGTCTGTATGAATATATGTGTATGTGTGTGCGTCTGTGTGTGTGTATGAATATATGTGTCTGTGTATATAAAGGTGTATACATATATGTAAGTGAGAAAAATGGAAATGAATCTGACAGATATGTTGAAAAGATGAATGGAAAAAAAATATTTTGGTATGGATAAAATTTATTGTTATATGTCTACACATGTTTCAATCAAAATTTTCTTACAAATTATTTAATTTTATCATTTTATGTCATAAAAGATAAATGGAAAAAAAAAAATATTTGTATGGATGAAATTTATTATATGCTGACACGTGTTTCGACTGGAATTTGTTTACATATACAGCATTCTATTTAAACAAATACCCGTCGAAACATGTCAGCATATAATAAATTTCTTCCATACTAATATTTTTTTTTTTTTACATTTATCTTTTCAACATATCTGTTGGATTCATTTCCATCTTCCTCATATATATATATATATATATAATCCAAAAGTCCAGAGAAGAAATCTTCCTTACGACATAGGTTTTTTTTAAAAACAACTTGTCGCAGTTTGAGAGCTCAATGTGTGCTCTTATTGTTAGAGTCACAGAGCAAATTTATATTTAAATAAATAACAAAAGACTTATAGATCTTGCATTATAGACTATTTCAGGGAGCTTAGACAAAAATGTCTAATTCTCCCGACTCATCAGATGCTAATGATGAATTCTTTATTTTTAAGGCATTTGAAAACAGATTTTTTTTTTTTTTTTTTTTTTTTTTTTTTTTTTTTTTTTTTTTTTTTTTTTTTTTTTTATATTTGTCCTGTCCTGCTCAGCTGTAGAGTAATAAAAATAGGAATAAACATACAAATAATAGTAAACAATAATAAAACCAAAGACATCTGACCGCTTGTCAGTAATTTGTTAGGAGTTACTGTTAATTCAATTAATTCAGAATTCAGGGACACCCCTGTTCATTTATTTAGTAGTTTTTGTTTGACTTAATTTATTTTCCCTTCTTTCCATATCGCTTCAAACTCTACCCACCCCTACATATCTATACAAACTTATACATATACATACATATGCATACACACACATACATACACACACACATACATCTATATATACACATATATACATATATATACACACATACACACATACATACATATATCTATACACATATACACATATATATATATACATACATATATATACATATACACACATATATACATACACCTATACACACATACACACACCCACATATACATACCTATATACAAATACATATATACACATACATCTATGGAGTTAGCCTGTTTTCTGTAAATTATCATTTAGCTAGTACAAATTATGTGTTATTTCCTCCTTATTTGGAGGGTGGACCTGCAAAAGTTATATTGCATTATGTTAAATTTGAGCACGCATATATACATACATACTCATATACATGCATACATAGATCCACACATAAATACGCATATATACATGTAAACAAATATATCCTGAAAATTTAAATATTATTAGTCATTATACCACTCAGACTTTTTTGGGGCTACTCCATCCATGCATATACATATCCGTATCCCCAACTACACATATGCATATCCACACACACATATATACATATATACACACCTATACCCATATACACACATATATATACCCACACACATATACATACACATACATACACACGTACGTATACCCGAATATACGCATATACGTATACCCGAATACACGCACATACCCACATACACATACATATACGCACATAGCCGAATATATACCCATACACATGCATACACATGCACCTGCACCAGGGAAGTAGTAATAATAATAATAATAGTAGTAATAATAATAATATTAATAATAATAATAATAATAATAATAGTAGTAGTACTGATAATAAGTAAGTAAGTAAATTCAAAAATAAATAAATAAAATAAAATTAAAACTACAAAATATTAAGCTTTTAGAAATAATGAGTAAAATCATAGAATAATATAATAAAAGAATAATAAAATAAAAATATAACCAATACAACTAAAAAAAAAAAAAAAAAAAAAAAAAAAAAAAAAAAAAAAAAAAAAAAAAAAAAAAAAAAAAAAACATATAAAAATTGATAATAGAGAAACAAATGAAATAATCAAGTAACAAAAAGTATCAGAATATGAAATTGTCAATTAGTAAAAGCTAAGACAAAAATAACCCATACCTACATGTACACACACACACACACACACACACACACACACACACACACATATATATATTATATATATATATATATATATATATACACATTCACATACACACGTACATACATATCTACATTCGCCCATACATATATCCATACTCCTATACATATATATGTCTACACCCTTTCTGATATTAGTAGCAATAGTAAAAGTAACTATGGGTTGCACTAGTCTATAAGGGATATACTGACATTATATCTGGAATATACTAACATTATATTTTGAATTTTGCCTTATGTCTGCACTTGGCTATCAGTTCATTCCGTTTGTTCAGCAGTTTTCTAGAGTCCTTAAATAATATTATTTCTATTTTTTCTGCTATACAAAGCGGGCATTTGTCTTTGAAGTTAGTAGCTGAGTTTGAAGTTCTGACAATTCTCCATTTTGGGTCGTTGTTTGAGTTCTTGATTGCCCAGTAGTGCTTGGATAATTCCGTTTGGTTAGATAGTGCGGGGTTGTTAAAGGAATGCCTATGGGTGTAATACCTTTGCTTGAATGGTCCAGCAGTAATCCCGAGGTAATGCATGGTGTTTTCCGGGCTGTTACGAGCTGATATTTGGGCTTCGTATATTATATTGCTGGCTAGACAGTTTCTATCTAAAGGGCATTGCTGAGTCTCTCTACAATTGCATTTCCCTGTGTTCAGGTTGCTGTCTCTAGTTCTGGGGCTATTTAAGTTTATATTAGTGTTCTCTTCTAGATTCTTGTGATATTCATTCAATATCTTTTTATTATGGGCATTAATTATGCTACTCATATTGGGAGTACATGAGTAGCTAATACCCTGAAAATTAGCTACTCATGTACTCCCAATATGAGTAGCATAATTAATGCCCATAATAAAAAGATATTGAATGAATATCACAAGAATCTAGAAGAGAACACTAATATAAACTTAAATAGCCCCAGAACTAGAGACAGCAACCTGAACACAGGGAAATGCAATTGTAGAGAGACTCAGCAATGCCCTTTAGATAGAAACTGTCTAGCCAGCAATATAATATACGAAGCCCAAATATCAGCTCGTAACAGCCCGGAAAACACCATGCATTACCTCGGGATTACTGCTGGACCATTCAAGCAAAGGTATTACACCCATAGGCATTCCTTTAACAACCCCGCACTATCTAACCAAACGGAATTATCCAAGCACTACTGGGCAATCAAGAACTCAAACAACGACCCGGTGGTTAAATGGAGAATTGTCAGAACTTCAAACTCAGCTACTAACTTCAAAGACAAATGCCCGCTTTGTATAGCAGAAAAAATAGAAATAATATTATTTAAGGACTCTAGAAAACTGCTGAACAAACGGAATGAACTGATAGCCAAGTGCAGACATAAGGCAAAATTCAAAATATAATGTTAGTATATTCCAGATATAATGTCAGTATATCCCTTATAGACTAGTGCAACCCATAGTTACTTTTACTATTGCTACTAATATCAGAAAGGGTGTAGACATATATATGTATAGGAGTATGGATATATGTATGGGCGAATGTAGATATGTATGTACGTGTGTATGTGAATGTGTATATATATATATATATATATATATATATATATATATGTGTGTGTGTGTGTGTGTGTGTGTGTGTGTGTGTGTGTGTACATGTAGGTATGGGTTATTTTTGTCTTAGCTTTTACTAATTGACAATTTCATATTCTGATACTTTTTGTTACTTGATTATTTCATTTGTTTCTCTATTATCAATTTTTATATGTTTTTTTTTTTTTTTTTTTTTTTTTTTTTTTTTTTTTTTTTTTTTTTTTTTTTTTTTTTTTTTTTTTAGTTGTATTGGTTATATTTTTATTTTATTATTCTTTTATTATATTATTCTATGATTTTACTCATTATTTCTAAAAGCTTAATATTTTGTAGTTTTAATTTTATTTTTATTTATTTATTTTTGAATTTACTTACTTACTTATTATCAGTACTACTACTATTATTATTATTATTATTATTATTAATATTATTATTATTACTACTATTATTATTATTATTACTACTTCCCTGGTGCAGGTGCATGTGTATGCATGTGTATGGGTATATATTCGGCTATGTGCGTATATGTATGTGTATGTGGGTATGTGCGTGTATTCGGGTATACGTATATGCGTATATTCGGGTATACGTACGTGTGTATGTATGTGTATGTATATGTGTGTGGGTATATATATGTGTGTATATAGGTGTGTATATATGTTATATATGTGTGTGTGGATATGCATATGTGTAGTTGGGGATACGGATATGTATATGCATGGATGGAGTAGCCCCAAAAAAGTCTGAGTGGTATAATGACTAATAATATTTAAATTTTCAGGATATATTTGTTTACATGTATATATGCGTATTTATGTGTGGATCTATGTATGCATGTATATGAGTATGTATGTATATATGCGTGCTCAAATTTAACATAATGCAATATAACTTTTGCAGGTCCACCCTCCAAATAAGGAGGAAATAACACATAATTTGTACTAGCTAAATGATAATTTACAGAAAACAGGCTAACTCCATAGATGTATGTGTATATATGTATTTGTATATAGGTATGTATATGTGGGTGTGGTGGTGTAATGTGTGTATAGGTGTAATGTATATATGTGTGTATATTATATATATGTATGTAATATATATATGTGTATATGTGTATAGATATATGTATGTATGTGTGTATGTGTGTATATATATATGTATATTATGTGTATATATAGATGTATGTGTGTTGTGTATGTATGTGTGTGTATGCATATGTATGTATATGTATAAGTTTGTATAGATTATGTAGGGGTGGGTAGAGTTTGAAGCGATATGGAAAGAAGGGAAAATAAATTAAGTCAAACAAAAACTACTAAATAAATGAACAGGGGTGTCCTGAATTCTGAATTAATTGAATTAAC
>CM042157.1:81212401-81219901 GCA_023376005.1 Doryteuthis pealeii
GTGTGTATTATATATATATATATATGTGTATATATATGTGTGTATGTATATGTATGTGTGTATACAGCTAGAAAAAATCCATAGTCACAAAAATAAATGCACCACCTACAAACATTAATTGAAGCAACGGTAAACCTTTACTTGTTCTATAGAAAACTTTTTTAAAAATTTGATTTAAAAAAAAAAATTGTTTGTTTATTTATTCATTTTTTAAAACTTTCTTATATATCGTCAGACATCTGTCGATATTTCTCGTAGTCTAAAAATATTTGTTTACATTTATGGATGTGTGTGTGTGTATGTGCATGTGTGTGCGTGTGTATAAGTATTTCTTAAGTGAATGCAAGACAAGCATTCTAATTTCCAAATCCTATTTGAACAGTTAATTTGCTGTGCACTCGTTTCAACTGAACTGATTTATTAAAATGTAAGATATCTTTATTAGCAATGTTTATAAAATCTCCTCTCGCTGTTCTCATCTTTCCTTTCTTTTTGTCTTTCTATTCTTCTTCGCCTTTTTCCAGATTTCTATCTATACTTTCTTCTTTCTTTTCCTATCTATCCTTCTCTTCTCTCCTTCTTTTCTTTCTATCTTTCCTTTTTTTTTCTTGCCTTTTCTTTCTTTCTTTTTATATTTCCTTTCTTTTTGTCTTTTAGTCCTTTCTCCTCTTTCTTTTTTTTCTATATTTCCTTTCCTCTCTATCCTTCCTTACTTTCATTCTTTATATATTTCCTTTCTTTTTTTTAGTCCTTTCTTCCCTCTTTTTTTTTTCTATATTTCCTTTCCTCTCTATCCTTCCTTACTTTCATTCTTTATATATTTCCTTCCTTTCTTCCCCCTTCTCTTCTTTCTATATTTCCTTTCCTCTCTATCCTTCCTTACTTCTTTCTTTTTATATTCCTTTCTTTTTGTCTTTCAGCCTTCTTCCCTCCTTCTTTCTCTCTATCCTTCCTTACTTTCTTTCTTTTTATATTTCCTTTCTTTTGTCTTTCAGCCCTTCTTCCCTCCTTCTTTCCTCTCTATCCTTCCTTACTTCTTCTTTTTATATTTCTTCTTTTGTCTTTCATCCTTTCTTCCCTCTTCTTTTTTTTTCTATATTTCCTTTCCTCTCCATCCTTCCTTACTTTCATCTTTTTATATTTCCTTCCTTTCTTCCCCCCTTCTCTCTTTCTATATTTCCTTTCCTCTCCACCCTTCCTTACTTTCATTCTTTTTATATTTCCTTTCTTTCTTTTCCCCCCCTTCTCTTCTTCTATATTTCCTTTCCTCTCTATCCTTCCTTACTTTCATTCTTTCTATCTTTCCTTCCTTCTTGACTTATTATTTTTCTTTCCTTCTCTTCTCTTTTCTTTCTATCTCTCTTTCTATTATTTCCTCCCCCCCTTTTCATTCTATTTTTACTTTCTCCTTTTCTTTCTATCTTTCATTTCTTCTTGCCCTTCAATCCTTCCTTCCATTCTTTTTTCCTTCTTTCTAGCCTTCCTTCCTGTATTTTTACTTTTCTGTTCTTCCTTCTTCCTCTTGCTTTTCTTTTCTCCAATACTTCTCATTAGGCGCTTCTTCCTTTTTCCTTCCTTCCTTCCTTCCTTCTTTCTATTCTTTCCTTTCTTTCTATCTCTCCTTTCCTCCTTCTTGCTTTTCTTCTCTCTTTTCCTTTCTTCTTTCCTTCATTCTGTTCTTTCCTTTCCTCATTCCTATCTTTCTTCTTGCATTCTTTCATTCCTCCCTTTTTCTTCTTCCTTTCTTTTTCTCCTTTTTCCTTTTTCTTCTTCATTTCTTCTTGCTTTCTTTTTTCTTCTTCATTTTCTTCCTCCCTTTCTTTTCTTTTCTTCCTTTCTTTTCTTTTCTTCTTTCCTTTCTTTGTCTTCATTTTCTTCCTTTCTTTTTTTCTTTCTCTCTTCCTTCATTTCATTTCTCCTCTTTTTCTTCCTTCCTTTCTTTTTCTTCTTTTTCTTCCTTCCTTCCTTTTTCTTCTTTTTCTTTCCAATCTTCATTCCATGTAGCTACCAATATGAATCAATCAATATGAAGACATTTTGACGAAGGAGCTCAGCGTGTGTATAGAAATGGAGAAGATGAAGAAGAAGAACTACTACAACAACAACAACAACAACAACCAACTCACCCTTCCCACCCTCCCCACTTTGTACTTTTTCCATCTGTGTCAACCGACTACAAGCAAATAATGTTGCTCACCTTATGATAACAGCAAGGATGATGGTACTACTACTACTACTACTACCACAAATATGCCGCTTCAGCCTTCTACAGATAGCCTCCCTCCCTTGAGTCTCATGTCAAATCTTACAGGATCCTAGCAACCGTAACTATAAGCACTTGCTCTTCATCCCGATCTCTTTCTTTTTCTTTGGTTGCCGTTTCGTCTCTAATATCCCCGTACTGTTTCCTCTTCCTCTTTATGGCTACTCTATACGAATACATCTGTGTCAGTTATCGCACCGAAAGAAGGAATCTATCGGCATCCTATAGTCGTAGATTTTCCCGACCCACATACGCATCTGACCTTACATAATGCTATATTAATGCACATAGTGGTGTAATGGTTAACGTCGCAGGAAATGGACACGACGACACGAGTTCAAATCCTGGATGGGGCTGTTAGCATTTCACATAACGCTAATAACCTTGGGAAAGGTATGAATCTATGCTCTCTCCAGCTATGGGTAAATATTAGGGTAGACAGAGCTCTTTAACCTTGCTTAGGCAACCAGTCTAGGAGAAGGAAAACTCTGAATTTAACCTGTTAAACTCGACTTAAGAAATTGATCTTGTGTCACATCCTAAATATTGTTTGGAAAAAATGTCTGGATAAATGTATTGTTTGTTTTGTTTTACGGCATATCAACCTCAGTGGGTCATTTAATGCCGATAAAGTTTTGAAATAAATCAATTCTTAATGGATAATACAATTTTTTTTATAAATACATTTTTCTAGTTAACCCATAGATGGGACCCTAACAGGTACTACCACTCTGGGTCAGAAATGGACCAGGGAGCAATTGTGATGAAGGGGTGCTCCACATTCCCCAGACCTCAATAACTGGAACCTCACCATCAGATAGAGTTTAATGTCATTCCCAGGACATGAAGACCCTCAGCCACCACCTTCTAGCACCCAATATGATAAAAAGGGTTGGGGTTTGCCATAAGGGCAATAGGATTGGGACAATCATATAGGTGCTAGGGCTTGACATGGTCAGCCGATTGAGCAATGCCCAGTAGAAGTATCTTTTAGCTTTGGAATGGAATTTTAAAAAGCCATAAGTATTAACGGGGGATTAATTTGTTGCTGTTGAAATTTGTTGGATGATTAGCATCCAACTGTGTTGTGAGCCGAATACGCCGTTGGTTTGAACAACAGCAACTAAGCACTACTGCCCAAAACAGCTGGTATTTATGGATCCCGGGAATACTCTATTCATGTATTTGAGTGATTTCATTCCTTGAATCCTGATTGGCTGCTTGGTTTCTATATCATAAATACTCTGGCATTCTGCAGTAGGCTTGCTACAAGGTAAGATCCGTATTAAGTTATGGTTTCCTTGTTGCCTTGTCTTACCAATTCGAGGACAATTTGAACTCGGTATGTTTATTCTACAGTAGGTAACACCTGTATTCTTATAATGCATTAGGTTATCCAAAAGAAGGTAACCTAACACAGAATATTCAGTAGGGAAAAGACAAGTCAATTCATACAATATAACATTCAATTAAAAACATACAAAGAGGTTGTTAGTTGGTTGGTTGGGGTGTTTTTTTAACGGCATATCAACTCTTTTCGGGTCATTTAATGCCAAATCTGATAACCAAAAAACTCGGGTTGCTTACAGTACCTACTATTGCTTAAGTGGTCACCCAATTAAGTATTGACAGGCTCATGACAAAAAAGAGGGAATATAGTTCCAGTCCCAACTATAAAACAGACAGGTGTTTCATGAAAAAAGATTAAGCAAAAATGGGGTGGAAGCCACTATTTTTCAGGAGGTCTGGGAAGAAAACAGGCACTGGACCATATGACCTTTAGGCACCCCTTTTTGATCTCTATTAAGAAAGGACATGTTTTTCATTTACGCCATCAAAATCCGGTTGTTTGTTAGGAATTAGGGTTAGTTTTATAATTAAAAAAAAAATATGTAAAAATCGTCTTGTTAAAACAACTGGATATTGACGGTGTAAATAAAAAACATGTCCTTTCTTAATCGAGATCAAAAAGGGGTGCCTAACAGTCATATGGTCCAGAAATCCTAATGAAAACCCACTCGAAACAGCGGGATATGTGACACAATGATGAAGACAGAGAAAACTCCACAGGCAATTAGAAATATAAAAAATATAATCTACAAAATAACCTGAGATTTGTTGTCACTCAGACTCCAGTGGAAAACCACCAGCTAACGTCGGTGTGATAAATTCGCAGGAGGTGACACAAAAAGGGAAACAATTCTATTTTGTCTCCCAACAAAGGCAACATAGATCCTATTCAAAATTTAATTTTACTCTAAGAAATAACAATATATGTCATTTTTGTTTTGTTATTGTCATCAGTTTATTTTAAAGATTATATTGTCCAAATTCTCTGAAGAGCTTGTGAAGCCGCACCTTTGTGAAGCCCCACCCTGGAATTCTGCAGTGCTCGCTTAAGTCATTGCCTTTAATGCTGCTGAGATTTCATATCGAAATAAAATCTTTCAGCTTGTCAGTTGTCTGACACATGATGGAAATACATACACATAGATGTGCACACACACACACACACACACACACACACACACACACACACATATCCATATCCATACATATCCATATGAGCCTTATCTGGATTTTACACCTACATACACTGTGTCATAAAAGTACCGAGATTGAAGCTGTATTTACCAAGATATAAATGAACAATGAATGGAACGTTAATTTTTTCAGAATACAAGGTGTCAAAAAGTACAAAAAATCGATCAATCGACTGGTCACGTCAAGCCCTAGCACCTATATGATTTTCCCAACCCTATTGCCCTTATGGCAAGCCCCAACCCCTTTTTATCATATGGGTGCTAGAAGGTGGTGACTGAGGGTCAACATGTCCTGGGAATGACGTTAAACTCTATCTGATGGTGAGGTTCCAGTTTTGGAGGTTTGGGGAATGTGGAGCACCCCTTCATCACCATTGCTCCCTGGTCCACTCTGACCCGGAGTGGTAGTACCTGTTAGGGTCCCATCTATGGGTTAAATAGAAAAATGTATTTATAAACAAAATTGTATTATCCATTAAGAATTGATTTATTTTAAAACTTTATCGGCATTAAATGACCCACTGAGGTTGATATGCCGTAAAACAAAAACAAACCAAACAAAAAAACCATCAAGACTACACTTAGCATTCTTGTGCAGCTCCAATCTTGCTTATTCTCATGGCACCTTGTTAGGGTCCAAGTGGTGCAGTCCACACATTCTTCTTTGTTGGTATATCAGATGAGTCTAATTTTCAATATATATTATATCTGTATGTGTTATAGGTTATATGTATCTCGAAATATTTGATGAAATAAAATGAAACAGCATATAATATCCAACCCAGTTTCTCATTTATTACACAAATTAACTATTTAATTTAGCTATTAAATACATACATTTGTTTATATATTTTACGATCACCAGAGAGATCAAATCTGTAAACAACAGACGATCATTGCTTTATGCTGGTGGTAAAAATTAATTGAAGTTGCTCCTAGAGATCTCTACCGGGCCGGATTAGCTCAGTCGGTAGAGCGTTCAGCTAGAAACCACAAGGTTCCTAGTTCGATACTGGTCCTCGCCAACTCAGCGTATGAGTAGCACAGGGATCTGTGCGGTAAAGTAAGGAGCTGATGGTAGGTGTGGCGCTCCACCTCAGACGTCAAAACAATATCCTTGGTCTAGCGCTAGTGAAAAGGGGATAGACTCCCTCGCTGACTGGCTGATACTGACTTTAGGCCGCCCCGACGACTTTACTTTACTTTTTATATATATATATTCATATATATGTGTTTGTGTGTGTGTGTAAAAAGAGGTTTTATTGATAACCACAGACAAAGCTTGTTTTCGTAATTTTCTCTTTTCACTTTGTACAGAACTTCAATAAAACCGACTGAAATGAAAAATAACTGGCAAAATGTATTTATTTGCGTATAAGTTAATTTTGTGTTATAGTTTGACCCTTGTTTTCTGGTCAAGAAATCATTAATTGATTGAATTGATTTTTGAAAGGACAAGTTGCACCTAGTCCTTCCCCTCGTCTATGGATTTTATCCTCCTGACATAATTATTACTCATGGATAGTAGACCAAATTATTCTTATATTGAATTTTTGTTGGCTTCTATATATATATAGTGAATAAATATATATATATATATATAGTATAGTGAATAAATGAAGAAATAAAAACCTTTAAATTTGCTTTACAGACGACCTGCATCATTACATTTGAACCCCATCTGGTCGGCATCCTTAGTTCCAGATGTAATAAGTAAGTAAGCAAGCCAATAAGAATCCGGTGTTGAGGTATTCTTTGTAAGTCCTACGTCCAAGAGAATCCATGTGTCAATGACATAAGTTTAGAATGGTGCCTCTATTAATACAGCAGAAGCAGCAGCAGCAGTGCCAGTGATTGGACAATAGAAATGCCTTCGTGGTCACATGGTAGTCAACGGGTCTATATTTAGGAGTGACCATTTGCCCCATGCCTTATATCACAAATAATTCAACACATGGAATGATCCTTATCACCATTATAAAGAAAATAACAGATTAGGAAAATATGACAAAATGTAAGGAAATGTATTGGAAAGTTCTGAAACCAACAGAGACGAAATATTAATTATTGAATTGTGTTTGTTATTCACACACACACACACACACACACACAACACACATATATATATATATATATATATATATATATATATATATATATATATGTTTTTTTTTGAAGGCAAAATAATGCAAATTTATGTTGAAAAACATATTTATTTAAATTTTCTTTTTTCCTTTTTTTTCTCTTAATATTTTCGGAGTAAAATCCATCTTCAGAGAGTTGAAAAGTTTCCATCTGTGTCTGTGTTAAACTTTTTAAACTTTTCAACTCTCTGAAGATGGATTTTACTCCGAAAATATTAAGAGAAAAAAAAGGAAAAAAAGAAAATTTAAATAAATATGTTATAATGTATTAATTTGAAAGCAATTACAATGCAAGTAAAAAATAAAAACAAAAAGATGTTATTTTTTGTGTCCTATCGATTTCAAAGTAAAACTTTTATCTTCAGAGACGATTTTCGGAAATGGACGCGTTTTTTGTTTTTTTTTGGTCGTTATTTTTTTTTTATGTTATAAGCACGCGTCTCGTGGTGTTCTTAAATAAATATGTTTTTCAACATAAATTTGCATTATTTTGCCTTCAAAAAAAAATCTTATTACATTTTATAATTAATGCATCAAACACACTAAAAAA
>CM042157.1:81223669-81283694 GCA_023376005.1 Doryteuthis pealeii
GCACTCTTATTGAACTGTAATTGTAAAGACGCTGAATTAAACTGATTTGTAGTAACCCTTTGACATTTAATGACTGTAACTGCTTGTTAAGCAAGTGATCGACAGCAACAAAGCACTCGCCTCTTGCAAGGTGAAAGGATGGCACATTCGCCATATATAAATGCAATCAAAACGTGGAAAGGTGAATATCAGAAAGGGTTCTCAAGTCTCACGAGAGACACTAGTCTTTTTTTTTTTAAAAAAAAAAAAAAAAAAAAAAAGGGAATTTTTTTTTTTTTTTTTTTTTTAAAGGATCTGAATTCATCAACCAGTCATGGGAATTCTAGATTTTTCAATGTTGCCCATTTAGCATGACTCTCGCTATAGAATTTCTTTTCACAGTCTATATTGATTGGATTTTTACATGTTTCTATCAAGAGCTGTGGCGTCGGAAACCATTCTTGGGTTACTGAAATCGGAGTCAGTACAAAAAAAAAAAAAGAAAGAGAAAAGGGTACTGACTTGAATTTTTCTTATTTTTCATACATTTAAATTGATTAACCTTTCTTATTTCTTGTCGCATTTTCAGGATATATTTTAATTCCAAGTCTTTTTCAAATCTCATAGTATAACATTTATTAATATAATATATATATATTAATATAATAAATATTAATATTAATTTTCAGGATATATTTTAATTCCAAATCTTTTCAAATCTCATAGTATACACATTTATTAATATATATATATATATATATATATATATTAATTAATATTAATATTTATGGAGGCGCGTGGGCTAGTGGTTAGAGTTGTGGAAATGGGCTCTGTCGATTTCGAGTTCATTTCCTAGACGAAGCTGTTGGCATTTCACATAGCCTATACCCTTGGGAAAGGTATGAATCCATATATTCTCCCTCCAGCTATGGTGTTTAAATAGTAGGACAGACTGGGCCCTTCAGCCTTGGGTAGGTAACCCAGTCTAGGAGAGGGATAACTCTGAATTCAAAATTCCTGAGGTCGGTCGTTTGATTGGGTTTGTTGGCAACTCTTGATGCACCAATTCTTCCCTATCAACTGTGCCAAAAAGTGTGGATGGTCCAACACAAGCCTTCACCACTATAAACAAATCACCTGTGTGGGTGTTCATTGTGTGTATGAACCCTCATACGTCGAAAATCAACAGGAGAGTCCATAATATATATATATATATATATATATATATATATATATAATAAATAAGGAAAAAACTTTAAATTTGCTTCATTGTATAATTTATTTCAACTGTGTAAACACAGCATCTCAGACATGAGCAAAATGGTTTTACTGCATTAATTTATTTATATATTGCTCTGTCCATCCACTTACTGGCACTCAAGCTCTCGCTATGGTTTACCTGTATCACTACAGATAATCTAACAATGGAATGATCCTCATTACCACAAATATTATATATATATAATAATATATATATATATATATATATATATATGTAGTGTATGTATAACACATTTATTCTGGGATGATTTGGACAGTTTCACTTTTAACCAGGTGTGTTTGCAAGATGTAACGGTTGTACTTTTAAGGAACATGAGTATTGATGTATAATTAGTGAAAATGGTAAAAATAAAACATTCAGCAAAGCCAGCTGTCCTGAAATTTAAAAAGACCAAATTAATATTTATATATTCACACGGTTCAGCCTATTGATTGCTTTCATCGATATAGGAAACAAATAATTAGTTCATTCATCATTTCTAATATTGATATCTTATTATAATGGAGATTGTGTGTTTTTTCTGTCTGTAATCAATAGTATATCACTACTCAAGTCACAATTCCCTTAGTTATTTACATCACATTCTCTGGGAATTTACGGATTTTATTTTTTATTTAAACATCAATTATTAGTAAAATTGTTTTAGATTATTAATACTGTTGACCATATTCTACATACTAATAACATGCAATTGTATTTATATATACAGCAAAATAGCGGTTTACAGTGTGAATGGAAGGCTAATTTGCATATTGATACTAAAAAATTTTTTAATAAATATGAGCATAGTATTATTGATTTCTAATTGTTTGGTTTTATCTTAATGAATGCAGGACATGTACCTATAATCATCTCTGTGTGTATATATATATATATATATATATATATATAGAAAAATTTGAAAAAACAAGTGTTCCGAAAATGTGATGAATTTAATTATCGATGTTTAAAACATTTCGGTTACATTGAACCTTCATCAGGATGTCTCTTGGGTGAAGAAAATGATGGATGTTTTTATATGTGACAGGAGATGAAAATCTTTTTAGATATGTAACTGTATTTGATCAGCGTTTTATTTTTGAAAGGCAAGTCGCGATCTACTCACGCGAAGGTGTCATGACGCGTGACGCAACTCGAAGAAATGCAAAAGACGAGAAAAAGTATTAATGGACTGATTATTTTTAAGAGAACATAGGGAAACAAAGTGGGAATGATAACTAAATAAATAATTAAATGAAGCCTGGTATTTAGTAATTATTTAACACTATTTAACTATATATATATATATGTGTGTGTGTGTATATTCTTTGGTGGGTACCAAGTTTTTTGGTATTAGGATGATTCTAAACTGGTCCTTTCCTCCAACAGTTGGGTGCTACAAAGTTCAGGTCACGTTTGAGAGTTCAATGTTTGATTTTATAAAGAGCAAAGTAATTTGTAAATTGGGTATCTGAGACCCTACGAGTTTCTTCAGATTACTTTCTTTATTCAAACTGGCATCCCTAGGAGCAGAGAAAGATGTATAAACGTAAGCTGAAATTTAAATGTTTGCCATTTTCAATAAAGAAAGTGATTTGAAGAAACTTGTAGGATCTCACTCTCAGATGGAAATGGACCATAATCTCTATATACCCAGTCTTTAAGGGTTTTTTTTCTTTACAAATATATATATATATATATATATGAGGTGAGGTAAAAGGAAAAGTGAACAAAAAATAATGACTCAAACAAGTCCAAGTAGGAGAGAAATACTTTGTCCTTCTGACGTGAAGAACATCCTCAATCTGACTTTATTCAAAGCAAAATAAAGACTGAGGATGTTCTTCGCGTCAGAAAGACGAAATATTTCTCTCCTACTTGGACTTGTTTGAGTCATTATTTTTGTTCACTTTTCCTTTTACCTCACTTCATACTGTCGGATTTTACTCCAACCCTCCTTTCATATATATATATATTATATATATATTATATATATAAGTGAAAATATGCCTCATGAAAAATTGGCACTGGCAAAAATAGTGTCAAGTTATCTGTCCTGAACTTTTGAAAGACCAAATTGATATTTACATTATTCATACGATTCAGACTATTGAAAGCTTTCAATCAATATACAAAACAAATAATTAGTACATTCATCATTTCTTCTATTGATATATTATTATAATAGAGATTCAGTATCTGTCTGTAACTGAAACTATGTCACTGCTTACATCACAATACCCTTAGTACTTGTGTAAATTTATCAATAAGTATTTAATTTATAGTCAAAATCATTAATACATAGAATAAATCTTATTTATTAACGATGTCACTATGAAGATCTGAGTCAGATTTGCCTCAAAACAACCCATGTTATTAGTGTGTTTAAAATCCTGCAATGTGTCTTATATATCACTAATGAATAAAGGTTTACATAATATATGGTGGGGTTAATTTGCATACTGGTTTTAACAAAACTGAGTATAATAAATAATCATATGGTGTTATTGTTTTATTCTCCAATGTATTAAAATCAATCCTATGAATGATTTTATATAGAAACTAATTGAAATATAATTAAAATAAGTATAAACTTTTTATATGTGTTCTTATTTAATTTCGTTAGTCTTTCTAATCAAATATATTTCCTTACATTAAAACTTAAATACTTATGAGTAAAGGAGTTGGAGTCAGAGGTACCCTATACTGGCTAGTCAGAGTCAGAGTCAGTGTTAGGATCTAATTTTTTTTTTTTAGGTGTTTTTGTTTGTTGCTGTGTCCACTTAAGGATTTCAAGACCTAATACCCATCAATATTATATCTATCTATGTAGTTGGTTGGATTTTACTGCATGTTAACCCTTGTTGGGTTATTTTATGCCAAAGACGTATCGTTTCCATTCTTGATGGTGTTAAGTTAAGTTTGTTTTGTTTTACAGCATATCAACCTCGGTGGGTCCTTTAATGCCGACAAAGTTTTGAAATAAATTCATTTTTAATGGATATTCAATCTTTTACACATTTTTCTATTTAACCCACAGATGGGTTGATGGTATTCAAATTTTTTTTTATTTTTATTTTTTTTTAAACTCAATTTTTAAACACATTTTTTTAAAACTCATTTTTTCTACTCAACCTATAGATGGGACCCTAACAGGTACTACCACTCTGGGTCACAATGGACCTGGGAGTAATGGTGATGAAGGGGTACTCTACATTCACCAGAGCTCCAAAATTGGAACTTCACCATTAGATGCAGTTTAACGTCATACCAGGGCACACATTAGCTAGATGGAGCTACCATTGCCACTTGCCTAAGTTCACTTGCACCACACAGGTGACAGTTTAAAATGTGGGAGGTATTTCTGCTGTATCCTGTATAACAATTTATATACTATGTATTTATATACATAATAGAACTTTAAATTGTTATAAAATTCTTTTTAACTTAGTTTTAACACTAAGCACCTTGGCTCTCAGATTTCTGAGAATGCATTTGTGAGCTTGAGTATAGAGTATCTACAGATACCCTGTGTCTTAAAAAAATCAAGCACAAAGCATTCAAACTTCACTCCAGGATATAGACATCTTTGTTTAAACATATTCCATCATTTTATTAAAATAAAAGGACCAAGTAACCAATAAGCACACCAGTTGGGATCTGTTTTGAAAGGAACACCTTTTGCTTTTCAGAGTAAACTATCATTGCCGCTTGCCTAAGTTCACTTGCAACACACAGGTGACAGTTTAAAATGTGGGATGTATTTCTGCCGTACTCTCTATATAGATTTAATTTACGAGACATTGCTTGCTTGATAGGAATAATTGGAGACAGTTCCATCAACTGAAATACCATTAGAAATTCAAAATAGTTCATGTATAAATATATCTCGAATAGTGAAAAAAAAAAATGCCTTTTTATTTACATTATTTCTGAGCCAGATTTTGACCGGTGGGGTAGGGAGGGCACTTCTGATTAGGGGCTACCTCAATTTGCTTCAGCATGGAAATTAAATTAGGTACTTGAGAAATAAAAAATAAAACTGGAAGTAAAGAAAAATATATGTTAGATTCTGGTGTGTGGCAGCGCGCGGTGTAATGGTTAGCGTCGTAAGAAATGGATTTGTCAATCCAAGTTCAAATCCTGGACAAAGCTATTTGCATTTCACATAGCGCTAATACCCTTGGGAAAGGTATGCATCCAACTACTCTTCCTCCAGCTATGAGTAAAATAGTAGAGCAGACTAGGCTCTTATTTGGAAGGATGAAAATGTTATTCCTTCTGGCATAGATTCCTATCCAAATGTCAACTCCCAGTGGAAGTGTGCTGGGCCCATAACCCAGAGGTTCATAGATTGAAACTACGCTCTGCTACCAAATGTTGTTCCTTCTGGCATAGATTCCTCTATCCAAGTGTCAACTCCGAGTGGAAGTGTGCTGGGCCCATAACCAGAGGTTCATAGATCGAAACTACGCTCTGCTACCAAATGTTATTCCTTCTGGCATAGATTCCTCTATCCAAGTGTCAACTCCGAGTGGAAGTGTGCTGGGCCCATAACCCAGAGGTTCATAGATCGAAACTACGCTCTGCTACCAAATGTTATTCCTTCTGGCATAGATTCCTCTATCCAAGTGTCAACTCCCATGGTCTCCCAAACACTGAGCTTGAATAGGCAACTCTAACTACCTTCCTCAAGGTGGATGTTGGTCAGTCCAAATTATCAACTTTTGTTGATCTTCACCAAACAGGCAATTTACCAAGGGTGATAACTCAGTTATCCTAACAGAAAGGACCCACAATTCTATCTGAAGTCATTCTACACCATACTCTTTCTTGGGTTGATTCTGAAATTTTTCTGAGATAAATAGGGAGTTACTTTTCAATCACCTTTAAATAAGCCTTAAACCTAACTTTCTACAGGTCGAGTGGTGTGTGTACAGCTGATACCCCAGGATTTCAAAAATCAAAAGAATGACTTCAGAAAACACAATGGTACTGGTGTAATTCTTTAGTTAAGATACATGTAATTCCTTGCATTTTAAATTTACTATAAATTCTTAGTCTTTGTTGACATAGTTATTGCATCTTGGTGCGAAAAATTAGAGCACGTAACTTTCTATGGATGATCATACATGTAATCAGTGAATAGAAATTGAGAAGGAAGGAAGAAAAAGAAAGGAAGGAAGGAATAAAGAAAGAGAGAAAGGAAGGAAGGAAGACAGAAAGAAAAGGAAGGAAGGAAGAAAGAAAGGAAGGAAGAAAGAAAGAAAAGAAGAAGGAAGGAAGAAAGAAGAAAGGAAGAAGAGAAAGGAAGGAAGGAATAAAGAAAGAGAGAAAGGAGGAAGAAAAGGAAGAGAGGAGGAAGGAAGAGAGAAAGGAAGGAAGAAGAAAGAAAGAAAGAGAAAGGAAAGAAAGAAAAGGAAGAAAGAAGAAAGGAAGGAAGAAAGAAAAGGAAGGAAGAAAGGAAGGAAGGAAGAAAGAAAGTAGTGATCATTGGAATGTGTGTAAATTCTGTTTGATTCGTATTTTGTCAATTTTTAAACTGCATTTTTCTTGATTGTTTCAATTGAGATATTTTTCTGATTTCATTCAGGTGATTTGTTGAAAAAGTTCCAAGTCATCCGAACAAATCAACCGTAAACACATTGTTACACATATAGATTTAGATCAGTGGTTTCCAAACTTTTTCCAGGCTGCCAATTTACATCCCTAGCAACCACCTCCTCCTAGCAACCGCCCCTTCATCCACTTCTACAATAAATACACACATCTTTCTTGGTATTAGGTCTTCTGCCAATTTAAAACAAGAAATCTAACATTAAACTGGTGATCATATCTACTGAAATTCCTGCCCTTTAGAGGGTAAAAACCTTTAAACATGATAATTACTATTTTATATGATGTTTTCTGTACCAGATAGGGTTAAATTGAGGTTTGAATTTAGGTTCTTAGTGTCTTAGGTATGATGTTAAACTACATATAATAATAAGCAGTGATGCTGATAACTTTTTGATTTAGTGTGTCCTGGGATGCACATTTTTGCTTTGAATGAGACCCAGGAAAATCTGATGAGTTCCAACTAAAGTTTCTTAATAGATTGTAGGGTTTTTATTTATGATCTGTGATACCCTTCATTGCCACTACTCCCCAGGTCCACTGAGTGGTAGTACTGGTTAGGGTCCCATCTATGGGATATGTTAAACTGCATCTAGTGGTGAGGTTCCAATTCTAGGGAATGTGGAATATCCCTTCATTGCCATTGGTCAAAGGTCCACTCTGGCCCAGAGTGGTAGTACCTGTTACAGTCCTATCTAAGGGTTAAATAGACCAAAAAATGAGTTTAACTAAAGTTTCTTAATAGATTGTAGGGTTTTTTATTTATGATCTGGGGAAAAACTAAAGCCCGCAAACTCCTACCTTGTAACCTATCCTGTGTAATTCATTTTTAAGAAACTATTAAATGTATTTACAGTTAACTTGTAATGATGAGTGAAGAAAAAAGAAAACACACTGGGATGCATGGATATGATTTTACTGCATCCTTTTAGATTCTTGTGCGACGTGTACCTATCAGCATCTCTAAATGAGGTTCCAATTCTGGGGCTCTGGGGAAAGTGGAATACCCCTTTATTGCCACTACTCCCAGGTCCACTGAGTGGTAATACTGGTTAGGGTCCCATTTATGGGATATGTTAAACTGCATTTAGTGGTGAGGTTCCAATTCTAGGGAATGTGGAATACCCTTCATTGCCATTATGAAAAATTTAAAAAAAAAATGTTTTTTGTTTACAATTGACGAACGACAGGAATTTATTTAAAAAAACGTTGAGTTTTCGTTAAATGTTTTTTGTTTGATTTGTTATTTAATTCGCTTTAAAAATAATTCAATGTATGAAAAGATATACTAATTACATATTTAGAAAGATCTTTTTTCTAATCAAATAAATATTTTTAAGATAGAAACAGAAATATGTGATAAATAAGATTTGATTTTATGTTAAAATTTAAGCATGAAAAAAAATAATACTACGAATTCTAGGCTGAAGCAAAATATTTTTTTTTTTCATTGCCATTGGTCAAAGGTCCACTCTGGCCCGGAGTGGTAGTACCTGTTAGAGTCCTATCTAAGAGTTAAATAAACCAAAAAATGAGTTTTTAAAAAAAAAGTCTAAAATAATTGTGAAACCCAACAAGAATTAAAAAAAAAAAACCTCTTTGGCATAAAATAACCCAATAGGGGTTGACATGCAGAAAAATCAATCAGCCAACCAACTAAATCTAACTTCGGACAAATGTAGCCACACAAATACTTGTTGCTCATGTTCTTTTACCTTTTTACTAACTTTCTTCTCTTCTTTTTCTTCTTCTTTTTCTTCTTTTTTTCTTCTTTTTCTTTTTCTTCTTTTCTTTTTCTTCTTCTTTTTCTACTTTTTCTTCTTTTTTTTCTTTTTTTCTTTTTTTTTCTTTTTCTTTTTTTCTTTTTCTTTTTTTTCTTTTTTTTTTTTCTTTTTTTTTTTCTTTTTTCTTCTTTTTCTTCTTTTTTCTACTTTTTCTTTTTTCTTCTTTTCTTTTTCTTCTTCTTCTTTTCTTCTTCTTTTTCTCCTTTTTCTTTTTCTTCTTCTTTTTCTTTCTTTTTTCCTTTCTTCTTTTTCTTCTTTTTCTTTTTCTTCTGTTGTGAGTTTGATCCTTACTAAGCACTCTACATTTGAAGCCCTGTGCCAGTCTAAGCATAACTTATTAAATATCTAGAGCATACACCCTTGGAGTAATAGGGAACTAATCTAGCAGACTATTCTCACTGAGTGCTCGGATTTTGAAGCCTTGTACCAGTCTGTGCATGGCTTATCTAAACTCATTAAAGTCATTTCAAATAGAATTTAAATTATTTATGTATAGTAATTTAAAAAAAATTTTTTTTTAATCTAATCTTGAAATTTTTTCATGTTTCTTAATTCACAATAAACTTTGAAGTATTCCAATTTTAGTAGATACTTAAAGATTATATCAGTTAAAATGTTCTTAGTGATACGCAAGGATAATCGCTTTTATAGATCGATATGTACCAATTATACTGTATCCACAAGGTTAAGTTTGGTTAAGATAAGGCATTTTATCTTCAGTTTAGTTGTATTTGTAAAAGAAGTCAGTGAACCAAAATTTAATGATTCCAGTTTGACATGAAAGTGGTTAATTATTTGGATATGGTACTTTCTCCAAGACATAAATTCTTTAAAACACAGTAAATGCCGTGCAGAAATATTTGGTTGTAATCAAGGCTGGTGCAAGATGATATGGCGCACTAGGATGGCATATTATACAAATACTGTTTTAACTTGAGTATCAGAGTTAACAGAAAAATAATAGGAAGAAACACGAGTCTTAATGTTAGGGGAAAAGGTTTACTAAGCAAAGATACAAAGTCAAAGGTGTAATTAGCAATATATATATATATATATATATATATATATATATATATATCTTATTATAATGGAGATTGTATGTTTTTTTGTCTGTAACCGAAACTATATTACTATACAAATCACAATTCCCTTTGTTATTTACATCCCATTCTCCATGATTTTTATTTTTATTTAAACCTCAAATATTAATAAAATTGTTTTACATCATTAAGACTGTTGACCATATCTACATACAAATAACATGCAGTTGTATTTATATATACAAGAAAATAGGGGTTTACAGTGTGAATTGGGAGGCTAATTTGCATATTGATCTTAAAAATTTGATTTTAATAAATATGTGCTTTAATATTATTGATTTCTAATTGTTTGGTTTTATCTTAATGAATATGAGCAAAAATATCAGGGATAAATCTTAAAAGAAATCCCTTAACAAGAAGAAATAACTGTAATATTATTCTTTACTTCCTATTTTAACTAAATAGTTAAATTAGGAATAGGTGTAATTGAAAATGATGGAAGAGTTAGTTTCAAAGTTGTTCTATTTTTCAATCATACCCCCTCTGTTCCAAATCATGTTATCTGCATTTTTATTCAGTTTCATTGGCCTTTCTAATTTAATATGATATTTTATTATATTAAAACTTAAATACTTGCACCCGGAGGGTGCATATATTTTCTAGTATATATAAAGGACAGTTTGTGTGTATTTATGTATGTGTTTATGTCCGGAAGTAACAATTAATGACAAAGTAAATATACAAGGTGTGACAAAAAAGTACTGAGATATTTTGTACTTTTTGACACACCTTGTATTCTTCATTTCTATCTTGGTAAATACACCTTTAAACTTGGTACTTTTTTGACACACCTTGTATTCTGAAAAAAATTAATGAATGGAACTTTTTTTTTCTTCACAAAAAATCTCAATACTTTTTTGACACAGCTTGTATATACACACATTCACTATCACCAACGCTTGCTTTTTTTTGTGCAAAAATAGTGAAGATTTTGTTTATATCTGGGAAGATGTTTAAAAATTAGGATTTGAATAGCAAGAGATGGAAAGTCATTAGTGGCATTTGTGACTAAAACATAGATCAATCATATAAGACCAAAACAATCAATGGATCGGCAAGACTAACTTTTTATCATTCTCCCCCCCCCTTCTCATACCCTGGCAATGCCGGGTAGCTGCATCTAGTCTTGTATAAGGGACTTCTGCATGAAGTGTTCAGGATGAATGTGTCGTAATGATTATTAACATATAAAAAATGGGCCCTCCCACTCCTGGCTCTTTTAGAAATCTTTGTTTGTAATGATCATGGGAAACTAAAACGTGAAACGTCTTTGTCAAATTATTCTCCGTCAACCCCGGAAGTAAGACTCTGATCAAAACTTTTAATGTTCCTCTCCACAATCAAGTGGCAATATTTTTATAATTGTGTATAAATTATTAGTATTAGATAGGAATACTTGAAACCATATAATTGTGTATAAATTATTTATATTAGATAGGAATACTTGAAACCATATAATTGTGTATAAATTATTAGTATTAGATAGGAATACTTTAAACCATATAATTGTGTATAAATTATTTGTATTAGATAGGAATACGTTAAACCATATAATTGTGTATAAATTATTTGTATTAGATAGGAATACTTTAAACCATATAATTGTGTATAAATTATTTGTATTAGATAGGAATACTTGAAACCATATAATTGTGTATAAATTATTAGTATTAGATAGAAATACTTGAAACCATATAATTGTGTATAAATTATTACTATTAGATGAATACTTGAAACCATATAATTGTGTATAAATTATTAGTATTAGATAGGAATACTTGAAACCATATATAATTGTGTATAAATTATTTGTATTAGATAGGAATACTTGAAACCATATAATTGTGTATAAATTATTTGTATTAGATAGGAATACTTGAAACCATATAATTGTGTATAAATTATTTGTATTAGATAGGAATACTTGAAACCATATAATTGTGTATAAATTATTTGTATTAGATAGGAATACTTGAAACCATATAATTGTGTATAAATTATTAGTATTAGATAGGAATACTTGAAACCATATAATTGTGTATAAATTATTAGTATTAGATAGGAATACTTGAAACCATATAATTGTGTATAAATTATTTGTATTAGATAGGAATACTTGAAACCATATAATTGTGTATAAATTATTAGTATTAGATAGGAATACTTAAACCATATAATTGTGTATAGTATTAGATAGAATACTTGAAACCATATAATATTATTGTATTAGATAGGAATACTTGAAACCATATAATTGTGTATAAATTATTAGTATTAGATAGGAATACTTGAAACCATATAATTGTGTATAAATTATTTGTATTAGATAGGAATACGTTAAACCATATAATTGTGTATAAATTATTTGTATTAGATAGGAATACTTTAAACCATATAATTGTGTATAAATTATTTGTATTAGATAGGAATACTTGAAACCATATAATTGTGTATAAATTATTAGTATTAGATAGGAATACTTGAAACCATATAATCGTGTATAAATTATTAGTATTAGATAGGAATACTTGAAACCATATAGTGTATAAATTATTAGTATTATATAGGAATACTTGAAACCATATAATTGTGTATAAATTATTAGTATTAGATAGGAATACTTGAAACCATATAATTGTGTATAAATTATTTGTATTAGATAGGAATACTTTAAACCATATAATTGTGTATAAATTATTTGTATTAGATAGGAATACTTTAAACCATATAATTGTGTATAAATTATTTGTATTAGATAGGAATACTTGAAACCATATAATTGTGTATAATTATTAGTATTAGATAGGAATACTTGAAACCATATAATCGTGTATAAATTATTAGTATTATATAGGAATACTTTAAACCATATAATCATGTATAAATTATTAGTATTATATAGGAATACTTTAAACCATATAATCATGTATAAATTATTAGTATTAGATAGGAATACTTTAAACCATATAATCGTGTATAAATTATTAGTATTAGATAGGAATACTTGAAACCATATAATTGTGTATAAATTATTTGTATTAGATAGGAATACTTGAAACCATATAATTGTGTATAAATTATTAGTATTAGATAAGAATACTTGAAACCATATAATTGTGTATAAATTATTACTATTAGATAGGAATACTTGAAACCATATAATTGTGTATAAATTATTAGTATTAGATAGGAATACTTGAAACCATATAATTGTGTATAAATTATTAGTATTATATAGGAATACTTGAAACCATAATTGTGTATAAATTATTAGTATTATATAGGAATACTTGTATAACTGTGCAAATTATTTGTATCAGTTCTGGCATTAGATAACTCTTAAGAGGTTGGTATACTCTAAAACTCAAATCTCTATTATTGTAAAAGAAAAATATTATTGTCTGGTCTTTTTCAAGTTTATAACTGATAAAAAAAATGATCATTTTCCTAAGAGGAAATCAATTTTAATCAATACAAAATGTTCTGAAATGACCCCCATAAATATTAATGTTTCTGAAAATCAGATGTGACACCTCCTCAAATTTCAAAATCGATAGGTTAACACAATGAAAGGAGTGACTCTAGCATATAAACTCTGACTTGAACTTACAGTGATAGTATAATGGTTTTTACTGGCAGCCATTTTATCTCCCTTTGATTTTGCCGATAAGAATCTGTTATATAAATAGTCAAATTTGTGTCTAAGAGCTGTAACTAGTTTAGACTTAGTAACGGTTTTGGATTCACATGTTAATGAACCTCTCTGATAAATTGGACATTTTTTGTTCAGCGTTTTATTCATTGTGTCATTCAATAGTCAATGAATTCTTTATAAAAACTAGCAAATATATGCACCCTCCGCGTTTAAATTTTCATGTAATAAAATATCATATTAAATTAGATAGGCTAATGAAACTAAATAAAAATGCATTAGCTTGTACTGTAAGCAACCTGTGTCATTTGTTTATCAAAATGACCTGATTTGGCATTAACCTGAAAAGGATTGATATGCCATAAAACAACCAACTGAGTCCTTTGTTTATCAAAAAGACTTGATTCAGCATTAAATTACCTGAAAAGGGTTGAGATGCCATTAAACAAAACAACCAACCAACGTGTTAGAAGGATAGAATATCAATGAGTAAAAGAGACTACTACATAAAGATAGCAGCAAATGCTGTAATAATACAAAAAGGTTGGCTGGTTGGTTGGTTCATTGATTTTAATGGCATGTCAACCTGTCTAGGATTATTTTATGCTAGAGGTTAGGAAACAATATTCGTTTATATTATATAATAATATTTATATTTAAAACTTTTGTAGTTAACAGTTTTAATGATATGTTAGCATCAACAGGCATTGAGGGGGTTGAGGGGTTACATTTGGATTGTATTGATCAGGTTTATGTTTATATTTTTTAGTAAAATTGTATTTCTCTCAAAAGGACATGTTCAGTCTCTGTGACCATAAAAGCAGTTAGGATGGATGACGGACACCAGATTAGAGTGTAGTATCTGTTCCAGATTCTATGCTTTGACATTTACCTTCTATACCGGCCTCGGCTGGGGGTCCAGTGTGCTTCGGCCTCTGGACCGGTAAAGTACAATTAATAGCATCGATCCAAGGGGGCTATGGCCCCCAGATCCTTGCAATTTTTATGTGCCCACGTAAAAACGAGACCTTGTGTCCAGCCCTCATAAGTGGGATGAGCAGGCAAATACCCTTAGCGACTTCTTCGTTATTCATGGGACATGCACATCTATCTTTGGTTCCTCATTCTGCATTCACACACCAACCACCAAAAAGAGAAACAGAGAACAAATCACAAATTCATGAATATATATATATATATATATATATATATATATATATATATATATATATATATATGTGTGTGTTGTGTGTGTGTGTGTGTGTGTGTGTGTGTGTGATATATTTACCAAGCCCTCCGCATGAGTAGTATGTGACACAAGCTTAATTTCATAAGCAAAGTTTATGCGAGGTTTGAATTCGGTGTTTTCTTTCTCCTAGAATGGTTACCTAGCCACAGACGTTATAGACTTATGTGTGAACCAATAGACAGACAAAGAATTTTGCAAGAAATTTGGATGTATTTACCCAACCCCTCCACCACAGTCAGGATTTGGTACAAGGGTAATTTTTAGCGAAGTAAAGTTGGTTTGAATTTATTTTTCCTTCTCCTAGATTTGTTGCCTAACTAGAGCTAAAGGACCCAGTCTGCCCTACTATTTACCCATTAGCATGTTTTGGGTTATAGACTTATGAACACATACTGTAAGATCATTTACAATATCTTTGTGAATAATTCAAATAAAGAAGAGGATATGGGAAAATGAATGAGACAACAAAATTACCCAATGGAATTGTGGGATACCGCCTTGGAGGGAAGGGGGGAGGTCCCTCCTTTAATTTTTTAAGTGTGTTATTGAAGGTCATGAAGGGCAAATATTATATCATAATAATAAAAGCAAAATAATAATAATAATAAAAAAGAAAACCTTTTAAGACAGCCAAGATATGAGCCATCTTTATTAGAAGACAAATTCTCCTTATGTATCTCTCGTAAGAGGAGCAAGATAATTGGTCATGTGACCACTTTATAAGTCAAAATAAATTAGAGAAAATAATCTTCTTTGGCTAATTTCCAACTCTTGTTGGAATGTATTCATCATTTATGTTTTTTAATATCAGATATATAGTGTATATATATATATATGTATGTATGTATGTATGTATATATATATAGAAATATATGTATGTATGCATATGTACATGTGTACACAGGTATCTGTGTGGTTAAGTGAGGAGCTGATGGTAGATGTGGCGCTCTGTCTCAGATGCCAAAACAATCTCCTTGGTCTAGCACTAGTGAAAAGGGGATAGACTTCCTCGTTGTCTGGCTGATACTGATTTTAGGCCACCCCAACGACTATACTTACTATATATATATATATATATATATATATATATATATGAGAAGTAAATACACAAACGATGTGTTTTGATATGGCTTTTTTTTAGCCGACAATTTTTTGGGAGAATATGTGCTTAATTGAAGTCGTACCTAATTTTGAAAGTTAATTAATTAATGATTAATTAATTAGGCGGGCATACCTGTTCAATATATATATATATATATATATATATTATTATATATATTTACATACCTTTCACAAGGTTATTAGCACTATGTGAAATGCAAAGTGCCTTGTCCAGGATTTGAACTGTTGTATCTATTTCCTACATGCATATATATATATATATATATATATATATATATATATATATAATATATATATATATATATATATAGTGTCTGTGTATATATATATATATATATATGTAGTGTCTGTGTGTATATATATATATATATATGTGTGTCTGTGTATATATATATATATATATGTAGTGTCTGTGTATATATATATATATATATATATATATATATTATATATATACAGGGATGCTGATAGCTTTTTGATTAGTGCGTCCTAGGATGCACATATTTGTTTTGAATGAGTCCCCTGGAAAATTTATGGGTCCCAACTAAAGCCACCTAACTCCTACCTTGTAACCTATCCTGTGTAATTAATTTCTAAGAAATTGTTGAAATGTATTTACAGTTAGTTTGAAATGGTGAGGGAAGAAAAAAGAAAAACACTGGGACATATAGATATGATTTTTCCTGCGTCCTTTTAGATTTTTCTGCCTCAGGGACGCAAGCCGCGCACCTATCAGCACCTGTGTGTGTGTAAATGTGTGTATATATGTGTTTGTGTGTACATATATGTAAATGTGTATATATATATATATATATATATATATATATATATGTGCTGTGTGAATTTTTCAATAAAGCATAATAGCTGTAGGAGGTAACATATGTAATACCCTCTAACCAAAGCCATTAGAAATGATCATTAAATGACCTGAAAGAGTTTTTCCCTATAAATTACGTTTTGAATAAATGGATCCGACGCTTATAGGATCATATTTAATATACCAGAAAGTACAGCATATTAAAATCCATTGCTACTCCTTTCCGTACGGAGCATCTCAATAGCTTATCAAAATATTCAACTACTGTTAGCAGAGTTTATATATAACTTTGTTCGGTTTGGAAGGGTGAAGAAATCAAGGCTTGGATTGCTGTGGTGAGGTTCCAATCTTGGAGCTCAGGGGAGTGTGGAGTACCCTTTTATTGCCATTACTCTCAGGTTTACTCTGACCTGGAGTGGTAGTACCTGTTAGGGTACCATCTATGGATCAAATAGATCTGTTTGCAAGTTAATATAAATTATTTCTACTAGTTTATTGGTACACATAAAGCTAATGATAAATCTAACATGAAAATTTTTTCTACCAACTTATTGATACACATGAAGTTAACCAAATCATTCACATTATATATACTAGCAAATATATGCACCCTTGCAAGTACTTAAGTTTTAATGTAATAAAATATCAAATTAAATTAGAAAGACTAATGAAATAAGAATAAAAAAAAAAGATTTGCAACAGAGGGGGCTATAATCGGAAAATAGAACAACTGAAACTTACTCTTCCACCCTCCCGTCTTTCATTACTAAATTTTTCTAATTTAACTATTTAGTTAAAATAGGAAGTAAAGATAATATTACAGTTATTTCTTCTTGTAAATAATTTTCTTTTAAGATTTATCCCCGAGATTTTTGCTCATATTCATTAAGATAAAACCAAACAATTAGAAATCAATAATACCAAGCACATATTTATTAAAATCAAATTTTAAATATCAATATGCAAATAAGCCTTCCCGTTCATACTGTAAATCGCTATTTTGTTGTATATATAAATACAATTACATGTTATTAGTATGTAGATATGGTCAACAGTATTAATAATGTAAACAATTTTATTAATAATTGAAGTTTAAAAAGAATGAAACCATGGAGAATTTGACGTAAATAATTAAGAGAATTGTGACTTGAGTAGTGATATAGTTTCGGTTACAGACAGAAAAACACACAATCTCCATTATAATAAGAAGATATATAGTGATGTTGATAGCTTTTTGATTTAGTGCGTCCTGGGACACACATTTGCTTTGAATGAGTCCCTGGGAAAATTTATAGGTCCCAACTAAAGCCACCTAACTCCTACCTTGTAATCTATCCTGTGTAATTCATTTTTTAAGAAACTATTGAAATGTATTTACAGTTTACTTGAAATGGTAAGGGAAGAAAAAGAAAAACACTGGGATGCATGGATATTATTTTACTGCAAAGATCTCGAAGATCTAGACAAATAAGTTATGTTGGGTTTGTATTCTCATGACAATAATATAAAAGTAAGTAAAGTCATCAGGTTGGCCTAAAGTCGGTATCAGCCAATCAACGAGGGAGTCTATCCCCTTTTCACTAGCGCTAGACCAAGGAGATTGCTTTGGCGTCTGAGGCGAAACACCACACCTACCATCAGCTCCTCACTTTACCGCACATATCCGGTGTGCTATTCATACGCTGAGTTGGCGAGGGCCAGTATCGAACCCGGAACCTTGTGGTTCCTAGTTTGACTCTCTACCGACTGAGCTAAACTGGCCCTTAAATGCTGAGTTACATAAATGAAGTTGAACTGACATAGTTGGTTGAATTGTGTGATTGTGAATATTGTTAACCCTTTCCAGAACTGAAAGCCGGTAATAATTTACTTTTACTTGAGAACTGATCTCTGATACAATCTAAATCTGATCTGATCTAATCTTGGATTATCTAATCTCTTATAACTGTCTACCCGACTGTATAGATTTACAACGGCCCATTTCATCTGCAATAATGAAACGGTATGATGACTCTGTGAAGGCACAGGTGGCGTAATGGTTATGACTGTAGGAAATGGACTTGGTGAGCCATAGTTCTAATTCTGGACGAGGCTGTTCTTGGCTAAGGCATGAGTCCATCTTTTTTCTCTTCCCAGCTGTAGTTAAAACTAGTAAAGCAAAATGGGCTCTCTAGCCTGGGAGAGGGGAGGCAGTACCTCCCACTTTGGGAACCACTGATATAGTGGATATGTAAAATCAAAATGCTTGCTAGGAGTCATACAACTTTCTTACTGTGTATGATTTTGATTTTTTTCAGACTGTTGTCCTCATCTTTATTGTGATATGTAAAGTCACAACATTTCGGACACTGTATCCTCTGGCCTTCCACAGGTGTTTAGATGATAACAGCATGGATTTTTTTTTTTTTTTTTGTATTTAATATTTTAAATAGTAGACATTAATTTTTCTTTTTTACATAGGGATTTTAATGGGGCATCCTGTGCGGATCCAACTCGTGATTCAATAATAATGGATCTACGAGACTAACTTTTTACCCCCCCCTCTCTACCCAGGTGACGCCAGGTAGCTGCTTCTAGTACATATATAAGGGCAGTTGGTGTGTATGTATGTATGTATGTATATTTGAATGAAACTATGAAAATAAAACAATTAACAACAAATTAAATATATATACACATTAAATATCACCAGTTTCCTGTTTTTGTTCAAAAGTTATGAGGATTTGATTTATATTCGAAGATATTTAAAAATCAAAAATATACATAGAAATAGCATTGAAATTCTACTTAAAAATGTCCAGCATTTTAAAATCTCAAGTGTAAACAAATCAATACACCCGGTTTCTCTAGTTCTACCCATGCATCGCTTGGTAGCCACTTCTAGTATGCAAGAATGGGCCATTATTTTCTCTTTGGTTTAATCAATCCCTTTGCACCTTAGATCTTTGTGTAAACAAATCAATACACCAGGTCCCCCCACCCCCGCTTTTTCCTCAGGTTCCGCTGCTTCTAGTAATGTCATAAAGAAACTCCCGTAGAAATGTAAACATTTTTTTTTTAAAAACACCTCTATTATCAGCACACTTTACTGAAAAAGAAAAATTTTTTTGTCAATTGAATGAAAATAATGTTACATGGCCTATATAGGTTAGTCATATTTTTAAAAGCTGTCATATGTGTTAAAGAAATTGACGTGTAAATTTTGAATAGTAAATTAAAAAAATAGTAAAAAAAAAAAAAAAAGAAGAAAATAAAGAAAATGTAAGTACAAAATTTTGAATTGTATTTTAGTCGGCCCAGACTTATACAATTTGTATGCGCATTTAATTTGAATAAAGGCCAAGGTTTTAACAATGTATGAAATGTGCAAGTCTGAAAATAAGACAAACTGTTTTAAAGAATTCACTGATGCATATGTTCTTTGTGTATTTAAGCAGACAATGGCAATAGACAAAATTTGGTTATTTCCTAGTTGAGTAACATGAGTGACCCAGAAAAAAACAGAACCCAAATTATTTATTTTCCCATTAAACTAACCCTAACCCTTGTTGGACTTAAACTTTAAAAGAAAATTAAAATTAACATTTTTTTACAAAATTTGTGGTTCTGTTTTTCTGGGTCACCTTGTAATATTATGTTACTCAACTAGGTCGGTTTAGGGTTGGGGTTTAGGGTTAGTTTAATGGGAAAATAATAATTTGGGTTCTGTTTTACTGGGTCACCCTGTAATATGTTATTCAACTAGGAAATATTCTATTCTTCCATGTGCATGTTAAAGTTGGAATTAAAGTTGTGTGTACTCCAAAGAATATGTGTGTTCTTAAATTATAAGTACTACTAAGATTGTTGTAGAGAGAGAGAGATGATACTTGATAGAGCCCTGATAAAGAAGAACCCTAGAAGATATACCCAAACGGCCAATAGGGAAGTTTAAAAGAATAGAGACATAAGAAATAAATACTAAGTATTTAATACTTTTACTATCACTTACAATACTGAATGCTTTATCTATTAACGGTTATATCTTAGTTGACTAACATAATATTACAGGGTGACCCGGAAAAAAACAGAACCCACAAATTTTTTTTTTTTTTTTTGAAGTTTAAGTCCAACTAGGGTTTACGGTTGGTGTTTAGGGTTAGTTTAATGGGAAAATAAATAATTTGGGTTCTGCTTTTTCTGTGTCACCCTGTAATATCATGTTACTCAACTAGGAAATAACCCAAAATTCAGTCAATCGGTTGGCTGGTTGGTTGGTTGGATTTTACTGGTATTAGTTGGAGGCCATGGTTTAATGGTTAGATTTGTAAGAAATAGACACATCAACCCGAGTTCAAATCCTGGACGAAGCTACAGTTCACATAGCACTAATACTCTTGGAAAGGGGGAAAGGTATGAATCCAACTACTCTCCCTCCAGCTATGGGTGAATAATAGGGCAGACTGAGCTTTTTAACCTTGGTTAGACAACCAGCCTAGGAGAAGGAAAACTCTGTTAAACTCCGCTTGGGGTGGTCACTACTAGAATAGGCTCAGTCCTAATTAGTGATCTATTTCCCTTATTTATTTTTTTTCAAAACTGGAACCTTGTGATTCCTAAGCAGATGCTCTACCGACTGAGCTAAACCAATCTTTTTGTTGTAAATAGTATTTGTTTATTTATACTTATGTTGCACAACAGATGACCACAACAAACTTGATAATAAAACTGTATTTCATCTTTATTCAAGTTGGTTGGTTGGATTTTATGGCATGTCAACCCTTGTTGGGAATCTTCCACGTGGTCTCCATAATATCAGTTCTGCTTTTCTAATAAAGTATTCAAAATATGATAGGTTTACAGAGATGCTGATAAGTACGCGTCCTGCGTCCCTGACACAAAAAACTAAAAGGACTCTGTAAAATCATATCCATGTGTCCCAGTGTTTTTTTTTTCTTTTTTTCTCTTTTATCATTTCAAGCTAACTGTAAGTAAGTAAAGTCGTTGGGGCGGCCTAAAGTCGGTATCAGCCAGTCAGCAAAGGAGTCTATCCCCTTTTCAATAGCGCTAGACGAAGGAGATTGTTTTGGCATCTGAGGTGGAGCGCCACACCTACCATCAGCTCCTTACTTTACCGCACAGATCCCTGTGCTACTCATACGCTGAGTTGGCGAGGACCGGTATCGAACTAGGAACTGTAAAATATACACATTTAAAAAAAAAAAAGCAGTTATGTAAAATTATTTAATTTTTTAAATAGAATTAAAAGGAAAGAAAGTCTAAGGGAGAGAACTCTAGTTTTAGTCTTAATTCTTTCCATGTTCTTTTCCATCTATCTATCTATCTATCTATCTATCAACGGCAGTTGGTGTGTATGTATGTATGTATGTGTATGTATGTCCGGATGAAACTACAAAAATAAAGAAGTTAACAACAAAGTAAATATATGTACACCGGTTCTTGCTTTTTGTACAAAAAATTATGCGGATTTGATTTATCTTTGAAAATATTTAAAAATCAAAATATACATAGAAATAGCATTGAAACTCTACTTAAAAATGTACAGTATTTTTAAATCTCAAATGTAAACAAATCAATACACCCGGACCCCCCCCCCTCTTCTACCCAGGCGTCACTGAGTAGCCACTTGTAGTATGCAACAATGGGCCATGATTTTCTCTTTGGTTTAGTCAAACCCTTTGCATTTTTTCTTTTGGTTAGGCTAAGGATATTTCAACAACACCCTCCCCCTATATATTCATCATTCTTTTTTTTTTTTTTTTTTTCTTTTTTTTATCATTCTTTTTTTTTCTTTCTTTTTTTTTGTGTGTGTGTGTGAGACTTTGGACCGAAGTTCTGTATTGTAGTGTTGCAACCATACAATAATACTTATATGGCTACAGTTTGGAGAAGAAAAAAATAGGTAATTCTTTTCTTGGTTAGGTTACAAACTTTTCAATACTCTTTGTATATTTTCGGAGGGGGGGGGGTGACTTTTGATTTTTTTTTTTTTTTTTTTTTTTTTTGTGTTAGTCTCTGGCCAAAAGTTTTGTATTATAGTGTTGCAGCCATACAGTAGTACTGACATGACTACAGCTTAAAAAAAAATAGGTAATTTTTTTTTCTTTGTTAGGTTACAAAAATTTCAACACCCCTTGCATATTTTCATTGTTTTTTTTGTTTTTTTTTTTTTGTCAGTCTCTTGCCAAAATTTCTGTATTCACTTATTGACATGTTTTCTTTCTTTTTTGTCTTTCTTGAAGGTATTCAAGCCGAGGGTGTCAGCTGTTGTATGTGATGACAACAGTACCCATGCCTCAATAATAGTCGTTCTTCAGCTGGATGTGTATAGTGCCAACTGTGTCGTTGTTTTCTTCATCCCTTCATTGCTGATTTGCCTTCAATTGTCAAAACTGCTGTTAGAAAATGGCCGAAGAGGAAGTTTATAAGCCGCAATGGAATCTCATCGAGTTCACCCTACTCTCTATTTTTCCAATTCATCTTTCTTTTTTCCACGTTCATAAAGGTAAGTCAATAAAATGGTAATTGTTTTCTAATTTCATCTACTACCCTTCTTTTCGAACTCGGGAACCTTCTTGTCGTAATCGGAAGCCATCAGAAAAGAAAGTTCCCAAGTTCAAGAAGGTTCTTGAGTCCGACATGAAATACCTGAAGAAGGCCGGAGGGCACATCGGCCGAAATGTTGTATAGATAACAGTAAAGGATGAGGACAATAGTCCGAATAATCCAAATAATAACAAAAAGTTAGATTGAAAACTTTAGTTAGTTATGGATTACCGGTGGGATCAGTCAAGAGTTCCACCGTGTTCTGATCACTGATTTGCCGTAAGTCGGTCGCAACGAAAGATATGATTTCGTCGTAAAATAAAATATGTGCATACACATGAACATGTATCTGCTTTGTATTCATCATCTTAGCAGATAAAAACTTTAGGCAAAAATTTGTTGAAAAATTCAAAAATTTGAGATCTGAAAAGACTGGAGAGAAAACCTTTTCTTGCAAGGTGTGCGGATCTGCATATTAACAGAGTTTCAGTTGAAGTTGTGAAATCCAAGAAAACCAAAGAGAATCCTTACTGTCTGTTCAAGTCTGTACATTTCTTACAAACTCACATTTTGAAATATAGATGAGAGAAAGCCTATGCTGCTAGCTGGGGTGTTAGAATATGCCAACTGCACCTCTGCAGAGGGTAAGATCCCCTCCCTGTCATATAGTACCTAGTTGAGGTGTGTGGTGGAATGGCTACTGTTATAGGAAATGGATATAAGATGAGTTCAAATCCTGGACAAGGTTGTTTCACATAATGCTAATACCCTTGGGAAAGGTATGAATCTGACCATTCCCCAGGTATGGGTAAATAGTAAGGCAGACTTGGCTCTTTAACCTTGGCTAGGTAACCAGTTTAGGAGAATTTAAATTTAAAGGACACCAGATAATCTAGATTTATATTTTTACATTGCATCTTGGACAATTTGGACAATCTTATTTTTAACCAGAGAGGTGTTGCAGGATGATAATGGACAGAAGATTTAGGAACAAGCGTCTTAATATATAAATAATAATAATGAAATTTATTGTGTACAGTGCTCAGGTGCACCACAACTCATCAAAGCCGCATGTCTAGTACACAGAATAATGTAGTGTCAGGAACATAAACAGTTTACAGTAATAATATGCATGTATGTGTGCGTGTGTTTGCATATCAGGTATAGTGTTGGCGGACTACAGGAAGCATGGAGGCTTTGAAAGATGCAGTGTTTCGGCAGCCTACAACGGACGCAGGCAGCTTATTCCATGCCTTGGCAATTCTGAGTGTGAAAAAATGTTTCCGAAAGTCATGTGAGCAATGCTGTTTTCTGACTTTGTAGGCATGCCCACATGTGTTAGAAACATGAAGATCAAAAAGGTGCTCTGTTGTTAAGATGATTAATGACCTTATGAGTGTTTATCAGGTCAGTTGCCAGACACCGGAGTTTCAATGAATCCATTCCCAGGGTAGCGAGACGTTCAGAATATGGCAGATGCCCGATGGAGGGTATTCGTTTGTCTCTGTACAGGTTCTAGGAGGTTAATGTTCTGAGCGAGATAGGGGTTACAAACTGGTGATGCAAATTCCAAGTGTGGCCGCACCTTTCTGTTCGACTTAAAAGCAAAGTATTGATCAACGTTTTTCAAATCATTGGAATAAAGAAAAGAGAAAGGATAAGTTGGAAGGAAAAAAAGAAAAAAGTGACGAAGAGAAAGAATAAAACTCACGTAGAAAAAAAAAACAATTATAGTGAGGGACAAAGAAGGAATTTTATTTTTTTTTTTTACTCAAAATTCATTTTTAATTTACTCAAAATTATTTTTTTATTTACTCAAATTATTTTTATTTACTCAAAATTATTTTTATTTACTCAAAATTATTATTTATTTACTCAAAATTATTTTTTTATTTACTCAAATTATTTTTTATTTACTCAAAATTCTTCTTTATGTTTACTCAAAAGTTTTCAAAGGATTTCCATTTACTAGAGGGCACAGAATCCCCAATATGCATTACACACCAAGAGATTTACAGTGAAATATACACTGCTAGAGTGTGTAGCCTTTGATCTAGTGTGAACAAAATACTACCAAGCTAATAATTTGAAGAAGAAAAAAACTTTCACGAAAATAAGACCATCCATATGGGAAACTTGAAACTTGCCACGTACAAATAGCTGATAACTTGTGTACCAACACCAGTATGCATACCACCACTTTGAGATTTTACATGGGACTGTAGAATACACTGATTGCAATTTGAAAAAGGGTACCCCCCCCCTATGGTTCACCTGTTGGCCATGGGTATCAACCCGTGATGTTTAAGAATGGAATCCTGGTGTCTGAGCAGTCCATGACATGCAACACTCCACATTGACCCTTACTTAGACTAGACGGTCTGTTGGCCGTGGGTGGCGACCCATGATGCTTAAGGATAGAACCCAGGTGGATGAGCAGTCCATGACTTGCAATATTCCACTTTGGCCCTATCTTGGACTAGACAGGCGGTCAGAGAGGCCCCCTTTGAACAATTGGCTGGTCACGTCAAGCCCTAGCGCCTATACGATTGTCCCAATCCTATTGCCTTTATGACAAGCACCGACCCTTTTTATTATATACGTGCTAAATGGCAGTGACTGAAGGTCTTTAGTGCTCTGGATATGTTGTTAAACTGTATCTAGTGGTGAAGTTCTAATTCTGGAGCTCTGGGGAATGTGGAGTAACCCTTCATCACCATTACTCCCAGGTCCACCCTGACCCGCTGGGGTAGAACCTGTTAGGGTTCCATCTATGGGTTAAATAGATTAAAAATTTAGTATTGAAAAAACCTTTTTTTTTTAATTTGGAAAAAAATTGAGTACCCAACAAGAATGATTAAAACAAAATGTCTTTGGCATAAAATAACCCAACAAGGGTTGATATGCCGTAAAGCCAGCCAGCCAGCCAGCCAGCCAGCCAACCATTTCAAGTAGCGTTTGCGATAATCTATCTTTTATACAATTGCAAATAAATGAAAAAACAAGGGAGACCACATCATAATTAGTATATTATAGTTACCTCCCTTTATGCGTGACAGAGAGAAATACTAATATACTATTATGGTTATGAGGCGGGTGACATCTGGGGTTTCTTCACAAAAATGCACAAGTAACTTGGTGTATTTGTCACCTCTTAAACTCTTTTTTTTTTAATTTTAATTTTTTTGAATCACTTGATGGTTTAGCTTCATCCGGGAAATTAAGATGAAAAAAATATTAATAATAATTATCTCTCAGTCGGTAGAGCGTTTGGCTAGAAACCACAAGGTTCCTACTTCGATACCGGTCCTCGCCAACTCAGCGTATGAGTAGCACAGGGATCTGTGTGGTAAAGTAAGGAGCTGACGGTAGGTGTGCGCCCCACCTCAGACGCTAAAATAATCTCCTTGGTCTAGCGCTATATTGAAAAGGGGATAGACTCCCTCGCTGATTGGTTGATACCGACTTTAGACCGCCCTGTTGACTTTACTATGATTATATAATAATAATAATAATGAAATTTATTGTGTACAGTGCCCAGGTGCCCAATAACTTATCAAAGTCTCATGTCTAGTGCACAGAATAATGTATTAGTGTCAGAAACATGAATAGCATACAGTAATAATATACATATATGTATATTTTCATATATAATCTTTATAGGATTTTTATGCTAATCTTTATAATCTTTATAATCTTTTATATAAAAAGAATATATAAAAACCATTTATAAAGAATATATAAAATATAAATATATAAACATAAACATAATTTAAATAATAATAATAATAATAATAATAATAGTTTATAAACATAAACATTAAAATATTAAATATAAATATATAAAATATAAATATATAAAATATATAAAATATATAAATATAATTTTATCTTGAGTTATTTTAAACTGAGTATTTTATATTGAGTTATAAAGAAGATATAAATTTTATATATTTATATATATATATAAATATATATTATATAAATATATAAAATATATAAATATATATATAAAATATATAAAAATATTTAAAATATATAAAAACCATTTATAAAAAATCTTTATAATCTTTATAGGATTTGTCATAATAATATACATATATGTATATTTTCATATATGCATGCATGCATGCATATTCTGCTGCTGTAGTAGTTTGGAACATCCTTCAGCAGCATTCAGTCCATCTTCATTTGAAACCACTCTGTCCTTTCTTTGTGAGGATATTTAGCTCCCACAATCACTTGCCAGATCTTAGGGTTCCCAGTTCTGTATTTTGGAGATACATCTGCATATTATCTGGGGAATGTGGGGTACCCCTAAATTGCCTTTACTCCCAGGTTCACTCTGACTTTGTAGTTGTTAGGGTCCTATCTATGGGTTAAATAGAAAAAAGCGTGTTTTTAAAAAAAAAAGTTTTAAAAAAATTTGAATATCCAACAAGAATGAATAAAACAAAACGTTTTCGACATAAAATAACCTAACAAGAGTTGACATGCCGTAAAATTGAACCAACCTAGAGTCCAAGTGGTCTACTTTCTGAAACCCAAATTTTAAACCTTATCATAATAGATATTAGGGCGTAGCACCATATGTGAGACACAAACTGGGTCTAGTCTTAGCCAACTATTTATACACACCAAGTCTGTATTTCACATATGGTGTAATCCCATGATATTAGGCTAAAATCTAGGTCTCACAAGGTTGCATGGTATGCAAGTAAATACAATAGATAAAGGAAATGGACTCGAATTCAAATCCTGGATGAGGCTATTTGTATTTCACATTGTGCTAATATCCTTGGGAAAGGCATGCATCCAACTATTCTCCCTGCAGCTATGGGGGAATAGTAGGGCAGATTGGGCTCTTTAACCTTGGTTAGGCAACCAGTCTTGGAGAAGGAAAACTCTGAATTCCAACCTGTTAAACTCCACTTAAGAAATTGACCATGTGTCACATCCTACTGAGGTTGATATATATATATATATATATATATATATATAATATATTGTAAGGAAGGTTTAAAGTTATATATATACTTGGAATACGAATAACTCCGACGAAGGTTAACAGACAAAACATTTAATATATACAGCACATGGATATCAGTAGATACACAGTACATAGGTAAAAGGGTACATAAACAAGGAGTACACAAATAAAGATGAAGACACATTCATGAATGGTACAAGATAACATATAAAAGTACAGACATGAGACTAGAGATAGTCCATGCTGTATAGAACTTACAGTAATGTAAGGGGGGCGGAGCCCCAATGAGAGGGGTTAGATAAAATCTACCCCATGTGGCTCATAGTTGCTAAAACAGGAAAAGAGGCCGAAAGGGTTTGAACCCAGTGCTTAAATACCATAGCACCCTAGCGGCACCAGCACACTAAATCGGGCAGACAACTACACCAGGCAAATACGAAACCAATGCTACAATATATATATATACACACAATAAATTCTTCCTTTTGCTTATTTTTTATTTTATTTTCAGTTTTTTTTTTTTCTAAAAGTGTTGTAACTCGAGTATCAGTGTTAGCAGAGAAATGATAGGAAGAAACACAATGAGTATTAAGGACTGGGAAAAAGGTTTACTAAGTGAAGATACAAGGTAAACAGAGTAATTAGTCATTGCTAGGTTGAATTTCATGAGATCTTGTTGTTTCTCTCCTCGAAGGTTTCTTCTGTTGGATTACCTTGGTATAAGATGTAAGCAAAATTGTCACTTCTATATATAAGTCATCGGGATGGCTTACTGTCGTTATCAGCCAGACAATGAAGGAGTCTATCTCCTTTTCACTAACCCTAGACCAAGGAGATTGTTTTGGCATCTGAGATGGAGTACCACACCTACCACCAGCTCCCTGTGCTATTCATTTACTGAGTTGGTGAAGGCAGGTATCGAACCCGGTGCCTTGTTGTACCTAGTTGTATGCTCTATCTACTGAGCTAAACAGCCCCTTACTAAAAGTGGGAGAAGCAGCAACAGCAGCAACTTCCAGTAGAAAATAGCCAATGGGTAATTCCATGTCAAATCATCCAGGCCATGTCACCCACCCCTTCAATTTTTCTTAAATTTTGTCCAAGTGTAGATTTTGGCCCTATCTTGGGCTAGACGGGCTGGTCACGTCAAGCCCTAGCACCTATATGATTTTCCCAACCCTATTGCCCTTATGGCAAGCCCCAACCCCTTTTTATCATATGGGTGCTAGAAGGCAGTGGCTGCAGGTCTACATGTCCTGGGAATGACGTTAAACTCTATCTGATGGTGAGGTTCCAGTTCTGGAGGTTTGGGGAATGTGGAGCACCCCTTCATCACCATTGCTCCCTGGTCCACTCTGACCCAGAGTGGTACTACCTGTTAGGGTCCCATCTATGGGTTAAATAGAAAAATGTATTTATAAAAAAATTGTATTATCCATTAAGAATTGATTTATTTCAAAACTTTATCGGCATTAAATGACCCACTGAGGTTGATATGCCGTAAAACAAAACAAACCAAACCAATGCCTAGGAAGGATGGCTGACTTATCTCTCAATTGAAGGCTTACTACACAGACTTGGATTAACCGCGATTCTTCTTTCAACAACAAGGATCACAATGGTTTCATGATTTTAACAGATTATGGATCCCAGTCAAAATTATATTTTGCCTCATTCCCATCAAAATATAATTATCTATAGCAGAATCACCAAACTTTTTTCACGGTGGGCCAGATAATTGAGAAAAAAATAACGAGCGCGGGCCACATTATTATTGTGTTCAATGCTTGCTAGCTAGAATGAAAGCTCTGAGAAAAAGATGTAAAACAAAATTTATCTTTCCATGTTATATTCATGGATGAGTGGCGCAAGATGCACAAAAACAAATTTAACCAACATATTTATTTCAAAACATTATCAAAGAATGCAACATTAGCAGAAAGGTTTAGTGAGATTTGTGAAACTGATTTCAAGGCCTGATAAAATGTCTTCGTGGGCCGTAGTTTGGTTACCTCTGATCTATAGGAAAAACAGACAATTCCATTCTCATTATTTAGGTACTATATGATGAAATAAGGCCAGTTTATCTCAGTCAGTAGAGCACTTGCCTAGGAATCGCAAGTTTCCTGGTTCAATGCTGGCCCTTGCCAACTCGGCATATGAGTAGCACAGAGATCTGTGCAGTAAAGTGAGGAGCTGATAAGTGTGGTGCTTCACCGCCCCACTGGTTTTTTTTTTATGATGAAAAGATGATTAAAATAAATTCAAAACATTTACCTAATGTTTTAACAATTTTAATACTGAATCTAAGATCACTAAATCTTATTATAATGAAATTTGGTGTCTGTCTGTAACCGAAACCATGTCATTGCTTACATAACAATACCGTTTGGAATTGGATATGTTTATCAATAAGTATTTAATTTGTAGTCAAAATCATTATTACATAGAATAAATCTCATTTATTAACAAAGTCTCTATGAAAATCTGAGTTCAATTTTTCTCAAAACAGCCCCTGGTTATTACTGCATTTAAAATTCTGCAATGTGTCTTATATATCACTATGAAATAAAGGTTTACATATTTTTTAAATTTTCGTCATACAATGTGTGATAGCACGTGCAATACCCTGCCCTCATTAGCTGCCAACAGTTTCGGTAGTTAAGGTAGGACTGCCACTTCCTAGCGCTACCAAGCAGCTTTCACCACCGGACAGGGTATTAAAAAAAAAAAAGAAATAGTGCAGAGAAGAGATTATATATTATACATTGGAGATGTTTTGTTATCAGTTTGTTATTTAAAAACGCGTTTGTTTTCAGCCATTGACTTGATTACGCAATTGCCGATGTTGTGTAACAACACGGGAATGATGATTCCGCGCGTATCATTATATATCACTATGAAATAAAGGTTTACATAATATATGTTGTGATTAATTTGTATAGTGGTTTTAACAAAACCGTGTTTAATAAATAATTACTTGGTGTTATTGATCTCTAATATTTTTTTATTCTCCAATGTATTAAAATCAATCATATGAATGATTTTATATAGAAACCAATTAAGATATAATTAAAATAAGTGTAATCTTTTTATGTGTTTTTATTCAATTTTGTTAGTCTTTCTAATTTAATATATTTCATTATAATAAAACTTAAATACTTATGCCCGGAGGGTGCATATTCTTGCTAGTTATTTTAAAAATGCATAATAAGTCTTGTTTTTGAATATCTTTTATTTATTTATTTTTATTTATTTATTTTTTTTTTTCATTACAGATCTATCCGTGGTCATACATTTTATATTTTTAGCAGTCATCTGTATACCACCACTGTTCCTTCAATTTAAACTTGGAGGCCATTTACAAAAGGGAATTGTGGGAATGCTCTCAGCCTATTTCCCCATCTGGAAAGGTAAGATCTTTGTGTACAACAGGCTAGGTGAAAATGTATATACCATATATACGAGGTGTGTCAGAAAAGTTCCAGGAATGGTGTCACAAAAAATTTATTTAAAATCCAAACTACAAACTACAAGATATCCCCTTCAAAGTAATCCCCCTGGAGTCTAATGCACTTTCCCATCCTTCTCTGCCACGTTCTCCGTAGTACGTGTTACATCTCTTTTAAGAGTCAATACCTGATTATGTGTGGCCAAATAAACAAGACATATACGAGGTATGTCAGAAGATTATGTATTTCAAATCCAAACTACAAACTATCCCCTCAAAGTAATCCCCCTAGAGTTTAATGCACTTTCCCATCTTTCTTGTAATATGGGAATTCTTCTAAGCTATAGTAATGTCAGTGCTACTGTATGGTTGCACTGCTTGAACTCTAACAAAACAATTGCAGAAAAAGCTAGATGTGATCTGCACAAGGATGCCACAAGCTATTTTAAACAGATCCTGGAAGCAGTACTCTACAAAACTGCAGTTGCAGTGATGCTGATAGCTTTTTGATTTAGTGCATCCTGGGATGCACATATTTGCTTTAAATGAGTCCCCGGGAAAATTAATGGGTCCCAACTAAAGTTTATTAATAAATTGTAGGGTTTTTATTTATGATCTGAGGGGAAACAACTAAAGCCATCTAACTCCTACCTTGTAACCTATCCTGTGTAATTCATTTTTAAGAAACTATTGAAATGTATTTACAGTTAGCTTGAAATGGTGGGGAAGAAACAAGGAAAACACTGGGATGCATGGATATGATTTTACTGCGTCCTTTTAGATTTTTGTGCATCAGGGATGCAGGACACATACCTATCAGCATCTCTGCAGTTGTATGGACACTTACCACAGATCTTGCAAACTTTCCACGTAAAACAAGCAAGATGTACTGGGCACTGCTGGAAACATAAGGATGAATTCATAAGTGACATTCTCCTATAAATTCCTACAAATGGACTCATCAGTGGTGGCGACCCGTGATACTTAAGGACGGAATCCTGGTGACTGAGCAGTCCATGACATCCAACACTCCACTTTGGCTTTTACTTAGGGTAAACAGGTGGTCAGAGAGGCCCCCTCTGATCAATCGGCTGATTGTCCCAATGACAAGACCCCCAACCCTCTTTATCATATATGTGCTAGAAGGCAGTGGCTGAGTGCCTTAGTGTCCTGTGTATGACGTTAAATTGTATCTAATGCTGAAGTTCCAATTTTGGACCTCTGGGGAGTGTGGGGCATCCCTTTATTGTCATTATTCCCAGATCCACTCTGACATTGAGTGGTAGTACATGTTAGGGTCCCATCTATGGGTTAAAGTGATCAAAAGATGAGTTTTTAAAAATGTGTTTAAAAAAAAAGTTTGAATACCCAACAAGAATGAATAAAACAAAAACATTATTGGCATAAAATAACCCAACAAGGATTGACATGCCATAAAATCCAACCATGTGGACAAATACTTCCATTCTATGCCTTTTGCAGCCTGCTTTACCCCAAAATTCCTCCGGCACTGACTCGCCTTCACATAGGCCACACCTACATCACCCATTATCATTTACTAGAGTACACAGAATCCCCAATATGCACTACATGCCAAGAGAGATTTACAGTGAAACATATACTGCTAGAGTGTGTAGACCTTTCACATAGACCACACCTACATCATCCATCATCATTTACTAGAGGGCACAGAATCCCCAATATGCACTACATGCCAAGAGAGATTTACAGTGAAGCATATACTGTTAGAGTGTGTAGACTTTGATTTAGTGCAAACAAAATACTACCAAGCAAATAATTTGAAAAAACCTTTTCACAAAAATATGACCATCCAGGATTTTACATTTCCTAAAAGAAGTGGGATTGTACTAAAAAAGATGAGTAATTGAACAATTGTTAAAATCTATACATACATTTGTTTTCTACCAAAATATCACTACGAATCCAAAACTTAGTTGGCATTAAATGACCCACTGAGATTGATATGCCGTAAAACAAAAGAAACCAAACCTCAGGCACTCCATGATTTTCTATCCAATTTCAAAACTGATGTGATTGAGTTATCAAAAACAACATTAGAATATAGAATGGTTAACAATAAGGTTTGTTATCTTTTGTACAGGAAAATATAACAGAAATAGGAAGAAAAATACACAGTTCTTACATAGCAGTAATGACTAATCTGTTGTCAGTAAGACTAGCCACTAATCCCCCTTGTATATTCAGTATCTTATTTTTTTATGCCTTTCATTGGGCAAGTTCAATTTCTTGTAAGGAAAATATTCTCCCTTACAACAAAAACCTACTGGTGAAAAAGCATAACATTTTATTATTACTATGAGTAAGAGAAAAGTAAAAAAAAATTACCAATAGATGGCCAATAGGGACAGATGGTGAGAGAGAGTCAAGAAAATCAATGCTGTTGGCATAATGATAATGATAATGATGATGATGATGATTTGAAATGGAATCGTAAGTCATCATCATCATCATCATCATCATCCCTGTGGTTGAACAATTGATTCAAACCTGCAAATATTAACCACAATTATTGATAAACATGAGTCAATATGTTCTTAATACTGCTGACTCCACAGGAACAATAATAGCAAGGGAGAGGGAAAAAAAACTTACCAAGAGCAATGGCCAATAGGGATGGAGAGTGAGAGAGAATCCATGTTAATTTATGCAAAGAAATTTATTAATTAATATTAATTAGTACAAATCATAAGGGCCGAAATAGTTTTTATTTACAAAATATTTATTATGTTTATTTAAATAAAAGGATTTCTCTGAATGTTTGAGTGACAGTTATCTCTGGTACCCGAGTTCAATCCTGAGTGAAAGCAGTTAGAAAAATAATTAATTAACACAACTCCTACCCCAGCTATGGTTAGCGGAATGAGAACAGGATACCCCATGGAATAAATAAAGGGTTAGGTTCAAAGTTCCGTGATGGCTCCCGAATACGACAAGAAAGTTCCGAGTTCGAAAAGAAGGTTCCGAGTCCAAGAGGTTCCCGAGTCCAAGAAGAAATACCTGAAGAAGGCCGGAGGGTATATCGGCCGAAAACGTTGTACAAATAACAATGAAGATGGGGACAATAGTCAAATAAAGTAGATAATACTAAATAAAAGGATGTTGAGACCAAGTAACCTATAAATAACTATTTTTTTTTATTATAATCTAAAATTATTTTAGTATAAAAACTTGCCTTTGGGTTGTAAATATACATGAACAAACTTTTAAAAAATCTTACAATGAAATTCTAATGCAAAAAAAAAATCGCCTGTTGTTTGTAAACAAACAACCGGAAATTTACAGTGAAAAGCAAAACAGCTCTCAGCTGGGGTGCTTAATGGTTACATGGTCCGATTTATCAATAGCAAACAGGCACAGAAGAAGTGACTGATTTCTTTTGCTTATCAGTCGGTAGAGCGTTTGGCTAGGAATCACAAGGTTCTTGGTTCGATACCGGCCTTCGCCAACTCAGCGTATGAGTAGCACAAGGATCTGTGCGGTAAAGTGAGAAGCTGACGGTAGGTGTGGCGCTCCACCTCAGATGCAAAAACAGTCTCCTTGGTCTAGTGCTAGTGAAAAGGGATAGGCTCCCTCACTGTATGGCTGATACCGACATTAGGCCGCCCTGACAACTTACGACGACGAGTACAAATTAATTTATTGGAAAATTTTAACCAGATTATGCAAAAATATGAAAATCATGGAATTTGGACATTTGAAAAATTCAGACTTTTCAAAAATTCAAACTGATTTTTTGAATCATAAATCATAGGAAGAAGCTTAGATTACTTTATAAATTATAAGAAGGAGAATCATAGGAAGAAGAGTAAATTAACCTATAATTATAAGAAGGAGAATCATAGGAAGAAGAGTAAATTACCTTATAAATTATAAGAAGGAGAATCATAGGAAGAAGAGTAAATTAACCTATAATTATAAGAAGGAGAATCATAGGAAGAAGAGTAAATTAACCTATAAATTATAGAAGGAGAATCATAGAAGAAGAGTAAATTACCTTATAAATTATAAGAAGGAGAATCATAGGAAGAAGAGTAAATTAACCTATAAATTATAAGAAGCAGAATCATAGGAAGAAGAGTAAATTAACCTATAAATTATAAGAAGGAGAATCATAGGAAGAAGAGTAAATTACCTTATAAATTATAAGAAGGAGAATCATAGGAAGAAGAGTAAATTAACCTATAATTATAAGAAGCAGAATCATAGGAAGAAGAGTAAATTAACCTATAAATTATAAGAAGGAGAATCATAGGAAGAAGAGTAAATTAACTTATAAATTATAAGAAGGAGAATCATAGGAAGAAGAGTAAATTAACCTATAAATCATAAGAAGGAAATCACAGTAGTTTATGAATCATAGGAAGAAAGATTTAATTTATAAATCATAAGAAGTATGCATTTCATTATAATCCATTGGAAAGAAAGTTTATTACTTAATAAATCATATGAAAGGAAATGAATTATGAGGAATGATGATGATGATGACTTGAAATAGAACCTTAAATCTCTTGGCCATCATCCCTGTTCTTGAGCACTTGATCCAAACCTGCAAATATTACCACATTCATTAATTGATAAACACAAGTCAATATGCTCTTAATAAACATTAAAGACAGAGTTACAATGATAATCACTTAGCACTGGCTTTTATGTTCATCCCTTGAGTAACGTTCAATGTTCAATATTGTCATCAGGAAATTGTTGATTCAGTTACCAAGTTTATATACATTTGTGAAGCAATTATTGTAATGGAAACGATAACAGAAGAGAGAGAGAGAGAGAGCTGTGTGCAATTGGCATATTTTCAACTGTTTATTAATGCTATAAATGAGAAAACACTTTGGTGTAAATATATTGAAATGCCAGTTTTTACTTGATTAAGAATTGCTTTTGTCTGGTCTGAATAAATGAATGGTCATTTTATTGAGCTAAGGCATTGAGAGAAAGAGGAATGGCTGCAAATTAAGAAAGGGAGATTTGGAATATTTAAATGCCTAAGAGTAAACTGAAATATCTTTTAATGTATAAGGGTAAACTGAAATATCTTTTAATGTATAAGGGTAAACTGAAATATCTTTTAATGTATAAGGGGTAAACTGAAGTATCTTTTAATGTATAGGGGTTAACTGAAATATCTTTTGATATCTAGGAGTAAACTGAAATATCTTTTAATGTATCGGGGTAAACTGAAATATCTTTTTAATGTATCGGGTAAACTGAAAATATCTTTTAATGTCTAGGAGTAAAACTGAAATATCTTTTAATGTCTAGGGTTAACTGAAATATCTTTTAATGTATAGGGGTAAACTGAAATATCTTTTGATATTCAGAGAGTAAACTAAAATATCTTTTAATGTATTAGAGTAAACTGAAATATCTTTTGATATCTAGGAGTAAACTGAAATATCTTTTTATGCATAAGAGTAAACTGAAATATCTTTTAATGTCTAGGGGTAAATTAAAATATCTTTTAATGTCTAGGGGTTAACTGAAATATCTTTTAATATCTAGGGGTTAACTGAAATATCTTTTAATGTCTAGGGGTTAACTGAAATATCTTTTAATGTATAAGGGTAAACTAAAATATCTTTTCATGTATAAGGGTAAACTGAAATATCTTTTAATGTATAAGGGTAAACTGAAATATCTTTTAATGTCTAGGGGTTAACTGAGATATCTTTTAATGTATAAGGGTAAACTAAAATATCTTTTAATGTATAAGAGTAAACTAAAATATCTTTTCATGTATAAGGGTAAACTGAAATATCTTTTTATGCATAAGAGTAAACTGAAATATCTTTTTATGCATAAGAGTAAACTGAAATATCTTTTTATGCATAAGAGTAAACTGAAATATCTTTTAATGTATAAGAGTAAACTAAAATATCTTTTAATGTATATGGGTAAACTGAAATATCTTTTAATGTATAAGGGTAAACTGAAATATCTTTTAATGCATAAGAGTAAACTAAAATATCTTTTAATGCATAAGAGTAAACTGAAATATCTTTTTATGCATAAGAGTAAACTAAAATATCTTTTAATGCATAAGAGTAAACTGAAATATCTTTTTATGCATAAGAGTAAACTAAAATATCTTTTAATGTCTGAAGGTGTAAATTATAAATAACTGCAAATCAATCTTGTCTAATATATCAGTGTAACGTGTGATATTATTTGTGATAAAATGTAGGTAATTATATTTCTCCAATGTTCATTTTCTTATTGTTTTTTTTTATTGTTTTTTCTTTTCTTTTCTTTTTTTTGTGCTGCTGTTGTAGGTGTTGGAATTGCAGCTTTGGTGCATTTGATGTAGTGTGCATTTATCAAGGCCCCGTTGTTGCCGAGATAGCAACTTACATGATCATTTCAGTTGTCAAGCAACCATACCTATGGGGAACTTGTGATAATGCTTGGAATAGCAACCACTGTCTCCTGGAGTTGTCAGTAAGTTTCTCTTCACCCTTCACTCCCCCCCAGACACACACCCCTCCTATCTCTTTCTCTCTCTGTCCTTCTCCCCCTCCCCTCTTTTTTCTCTTTCTCTTATCTGACCCTTCCTTTATCTCTTTTCTTTCTGTCTTTTGTCTTTTTCTTTCTTCCCCCTTTTTCCCCTCCTCACTCTTCTCTCCTCCCACTACTCCCTCCTCACTTACTCACCCTTTTTCTTTCTCCCCTCTTTTCCCATTATCTGCCTTCTCCCCTCCCCCTCTTTTTCTCTTTCTCTTATCTGACCCTTCCTCTTATCTCTTTTCTTTCTGTCTTTTGTCTTTTTCTTTCTTCCCCCTTTTTCCCCTCCTCACTCTTCTCTCCTCCCACTACTCCCTCCCTCACTTACTCACCTTTTTCTTTCTCCCCTCTTTCCCATTATCTGCCTTTCTCCCCCTCCCCTCTTTTTTCTCTTTCTCTTATCTGACCCTTCCTCTATCTCTTTTGTCTTTCTGTCTTTCTCTTTTTCTTTCTTCCCCCCCTTTTTTCCCTCCTCACTCTTCTCTCCTCTTTCTCTCCTCCCACTACTCCCTCCCTCACTTACTCACCCTTTTTCTTTCTCCCCTCTTTCCATTATCTGCCTTCTCCCCCTCCCCCCTCTTTTTTTTTCTCTTTCTCTTATCTGACCCTTCCTCTTATCACTTTTCTTTCTGTCTTTCTTTTTTCTTTCTTCCCCCTTTTTCCCCTCCTCACTCTTCTCTCCTCTTTCTCTCCTCCCACTACTCCCTCCCTCACTTACTCACCCTTTTTCTTTCTCCCCTCTTTCCCATTATCTGCCTTCTCCCCCTCTTTTTTCTCTTTCTCTTACTGACCCTTCCTCTTATCTCTTTCTTTCTGTCTTTCTCTTTTTCTTTTCCCCCTCCTCACTCTTCTCTCCTCCCACTACTCCCTCCCTCAATTACTCACCCTTTTTCTTTTTCCCCTCTTTCCCATTATCTGCCTTCTCCCCTCCCCCTATTTTTTCTCTTTCTCTTATCTGACCCTTCCTCTTATCACTTTTCTTCTCTCTTTCTCCCCCCTTTCCCCCTCCTCACTCTTCTCTCCTCCCACTTTCTCCCTCCCTCACTTACTCACCCTTTTTCTTTCTCCCCTCTTTCCCATTATCTCCCTAAGCTAGATGGGCAGTCGGAGAAGCCTCCTCTGATCAATCGGCTGGTCACGTCAATCCTTAGCACCTATATGATTGTCCCAACCCTATTGCCTTATGGCAACCCTCCCAACCCCTTTTTATCATATATGTGCTAGAAGGTGGTGGCTGAGAGTCTTCATTTCCTAGGTATGTCATTAAACTCTATCTGATGGTGAGGTTCCTGTTCTGGAGTCTGGGGAATTGGTAGCACCCTTCATCACCATTACTCCCAGCTCCACTCTGACCCAGAGTGGTAGTACCTGTTAGGGTCCTATCTATTGTTAAATAGAAATTTGTTATAAAAATTGAGTTCTTTGAAACTATCGCTACAAATCTTTTCAAAACTTTGCCAGCATTAAATAACCCACTGAGGTTGATATGCCGTAAAACAAACCAACCAAACCCACTATCTACCTCTTCTTCTTATCTCTGCTTTTCTCTTTCCATATTTTTTCTTCCTCTTCTTTTTTCACTTCCTTACTCTCCTTTTTTCTCTTCTTCCCCTTCTCCATCCTTACTCTCCCTTCTTCTCTTCTTCCATCCTTACTCTCCTTCTCTCTTTTCCCCTACTCCCATCATTACTCTCCCTTCTTCTCTCTTCTTCCCCTACTCCCATCCTTACTCTCCCTCTCTCTTCTTCCCTACTCCCATCCTTACTCTCCTTTCTTCTCTCTCTTCCCTACTCCCTCCTTACTCCCTTCTTCTCTCTCCTCTCCCTTTTCTCGTCTCCCCTACTTCCTTACTCTCCACCTCTACTCCCTTCTTCCCTCTCTTCTCCCTTCCTCATTCCTTCCCTTCTTATTTCTCTTCCCCTCCTTCTCTTTCCCACTATCTTCCCCTCCTCTTATCTCTGCTCTTTTTTTTTCACCTTTTCTTTCTTTCCACCCTTTTTACCTTCCTCCTCTCTTTTCCTTTTTCTTCTTCTCCCCTACTCCCTTCCTCACTCCTACTCCTTTTCTTTTCTCTCTACTTTCTTCATCACTCACTCACTCTCTCTCTTTCCTTCCATCTCTCTTCTCCTCTCTCTATCACTTTAGCTGATTATATTAGTATTCACACACACGCACACACACACACTCATATAATAATGCAATATTAATGATTTTATGGATTGACTGAAGACCAGGTTAAATGCAAACATATTTACACTATCTATTCCTTAACACCCCTCCCCCCCACACACACACAAAAGGACAAAACAATTTCCCACAATTCCAAGGTGTGAAGTTGAGTCAATATGTCTCTATTGGTTGTGAATCTAGATCTGACTAAACTTAGAAACGGAATAACGTGTTCCAGTTATGTTTGCAAAAATTTTATTTACTGTCAGGATTATCAAAAACAGGTTATCTAGAGAGGGGGGGGGGGGTGTGACAAAAATGAGTTCACTTTCAAGGTCATGTTAGACCATTTTTTATGTTGGATTTTTATTTTTCATTTATTTATTTATTTTATTTCATTCATTCATTCATTCATTATTTTGTTTATTTATTTATTTATCTATTTTATTTATTTTATTTTATTTGTTTATTTTATTTTATTTATATATTTATTTTTTTTATTCATTTTATTTCATTTATTTATTTTTATTTTATTTCATTTATTTATTTATTTATTTAGTTTATTTCATTTATTTATTTGATTTAAATTTTATTTCATTTATTTGTTTATTTATTTATTATTTTATTTAATTCTTTTATTTATTTTTTTTATTTCATTCATTTATTTATTTTTTTATTTATTTATTTAATTCATTTATTTATTTATTTTATTTATTTATTTATTTTATTTATTTATTTATTTATTTATTTTTATTTCATTTATTTATTTTTTATTTTATTTATTTATTTATTTATTATTTATTTATTTATTTATTTATTTATTTATTTATTTATTTATTTATTTATTTATTTATTATTGCACAACATTTCTAGATCTAATAATGCAGTACTTCTCAAACTATGTACTACAGCACATTTGTGCATAGTGAGATTATAGAATAATCAAGCTAAATTCCAATTACCGTCGAATTGGTAAGACACGGCAACAAGCAGTCATAACTTAATACGAACCTGTCTTGCTGCAACCCTACTGCAGAATGACAGGGTATTTATGAAACTCCACAACATCATAGAAACCAAGCAGCCAATCAGAACTCAAGGAATGGAATCACCCAAATACATGAATGGACTATTCTTGATTTCCATAAATACCAACTGTCTTGGACACTGCTTCAGTTGTGCTTAGCCAGTTGCTGTTGTTCAAACCAACAGTAGACTGACACACTCAATGTGCACTGTGATTAAGTATGTGCAAAACCAGCATAAAATAAATGTCTCCTATTCTAGTAGAGCCTTTAATAAATTTATCTCGGAGAAGAAAAACTTGTTAAATTCTGCTTAAAAAATTGATCATGTGTCACATCCTACTTGTGCAGAGGGGTTGGTATACAAGGTGTGTCAAAAAAAGTATCAAGATTGAAGCTGTATTTACCAAGATAGGAATGAATAATAAATGTAACATTACTTTTTTTCAGAATACAAGGTGTGTCAAAAAGTACAGATTTTAAAGTTGTATTCACCAAGATAGAAATGAAGAATGCATGGAACGTTAGTTTTTCAGAATACAAGGTGTGTCAAAAAGTACTGAAAATCACAATACTTTTTGACACACCTTATATATATATATATATATATTATTATTATGGACTCTCTCGTCAATTTTCGACGCATGAGGGTTCACACACACAATGAACATCCACACAGTGATTTGTTTATAGTGGTGAAGGCTTGTGTTGGACCATCCACACTTTTTGGCACAGTCGATAGGAAATAATTGGTGCATCAAGGGTTGTCACAAACCCAATCAACGATCGACCTCAGGAATTTTGAATTCAGAGTTATCCCTCTCCTAGACTGGTTACCTACCCAAGGCTGAAGGGCCCAGTCTGCCCTACTATTTAACCCATAGCTGGAGGGAGAATATATGGGTTCATACCTTTCCCAAGGTTATTAGTGCTATGTGAAATGCCAACAGCTTCGTCTAGGAATTGAACTCGAATCGACGAGTCCATTTCCCACGACTCTAACCTATATATATATATATATATATATATATATATATATATACATTATTATACTAAAGCTGAGATTTTCAACTTTGAATCCCTAAAGGCTTTTTTGCTGGTGACCTTACTGAAACGAAATTTATACTGAAAATCACGATACTTTTTGACACACCTTATATATATATATATATATATATATATATATATATATATTACTAGACAAAACGTGACCCATTGGGTCACCCATTCAGCTCTGGATAGATAATTGAGATTATGGAAAAGGGTGTTAGCAAAGCGAATGAAAAAAAAAAAGAAGAAAATACCACCTTTTTTTTTTTTCTTGCTAAGAAACAAAATGTTTGACCTCATTTAAACTATGGGTTGTTGGTTATGAAATTTAACATAGAAATATATTTCAAATTATCACGTCTCTATCTCTCTCTCTCTCTCTCCAGAGAAACTAACATTATATAACGAGGAGTTAGTCAAGAGATACATAGAGAGGAAGAAAGAGATAGACATAGAGTAAAGTAAGAGATTGGTTGGTTTTTGACTTCATTGCAAATTACAACTAATTAGAACAATTAACACAGAATTTTTTCAAACATAATTCAATCCTAAAAGTAAGGAATAATTTAGTATAATTTTCGTGTCATTAAACTAAACAGTAAAAAAGCCTTTAGGAAGCAAATGTTGATTAACATAGTATCTATCATTATACTAAAGCTGAGATTTTCAACTTTGAATCCCTAAAGGCTTTTTTGCTGGTGACCTTACTGAAACAAAATTTATACTCTATCATACCTTAGTTTTAGTATTACTAAATGTTGTTGTTGTTACTTCAATAGCAATTGTTTTAAATTATAAAACTATAAACGAAAGACAAATTTTTATATTAAAGACGTGTCTTTTTACAAATTATTTATTTCATGTTATTAATTTAATAGCATTTTTTTTTAAATTATAAAACTTTAAACGAAAAACACATTTTTTTTTAGTTATTTCATTTTGTTGTTACTTGTGTAGCAATTTTTTTTAGTTATCTTATTATAATGGAGATTGTGGGTTTGTCTGTAACCGAAACTATATTACTATACAAGCTACAATTCCTTTAGTTATTTACATCATATTCTCCATGATTTTATTTTTATTTAAACCTCAATTATTAATAAAATTGTTTCACATTACTTACACTGTTGACCATATCTACATACTGATAACATGCAATTGTGTTTATATATACAACAAAATAGAGGTTTACAGTATGAATGGGAAGGCTAATTTGCATATTGATCTTAAAAAATTGATTTTAATAAATATATGCTTAGTATTATTGATTTCTAATTGTTTGATTTTATCTTATTGAATATGAGCAAAAATCTCTTCAATAAATCTTAAAAGAAATCCCTTAACAAGAAGAAATAACTGTAATATTATTCTTTACTTCCTATTTTAACTAAACAGTTTAATTAGGAAAATTTATCAATGAAAGACAGTAGTAACGGAAAATGATGGAAGAGTTAGTTTCAAAGTTGTTCTATTTTTCAATCATACCCCCTCTGTTTCAAATCTTTTTGTCTACATTCTTATTCAGTCTCATTAGCCTTTCTAATTTAATATGATATTTTATTATAAAATTTAACTAAAATACTTGCACCCGGAGGGTGCATATATTTGCCAGTAAAATTATAAATGATAAAAATAAAAATTGCTACTGAAATTGTTACAACAACATGAAATAACTAAACAAAACGTCTGTTAACAAACAACCAGAAGTTGACGGTGAAAAGCAAAACCTGTCCTTTTGAATCTGACTCACAGGCAGGGTGCCTATTGGTGACCTGATCCATGAGTTTGATCCTCACTGGATGCGCTATACTTGTAACCTTGTGTCACACTCTACCCATGGCATCAGGTTAGATAAATACCTACCTTCTTTCATCATTAGATTATGGATTCTTTCCCTGTATGTTAATAACCCAACAAGGGTTGACCTGCTTTAAAACCAGGGCTGTGGAGTTGGAACACAAAACCTTTGACTCGACTTCTCTATTTTTGGTACTTCTGACTCCAACTCCTCTTTATGCAATTAGTGATTATGGCCTACAAATAAATATAAAACAATGATTTTTTATAATCTATTGATAAGGAATGTGCACTGTATAAATTTACAGACTAAACTTGGGGCATATGAAGTGTAAATTTAACTGGAGTCAGAATTGGTATAGTTTTACCAACTCCAAATTCTGTTTGTCAGTATCAGGTAGATAGCAAGGGAGTATATCCCCTTTTCACTAGTGCCAGACCAGGGATATTGATTTTTGCTGAGGTGGAGCACCCCACCTACCATCAGCTCCCAGCTGCTTTACTGGAACAGATCAGATTACCCAAGCTGTGCTACTCATGCGCTGAGTTGACAGAGTCTGGTATCAAATCCAGAACCTAGTAATTCCGAAGCAGATGATTTAATTTATAGTCAGAATCATTAATACATAGAATAAAGAACAACACTGTTATATACATTCACAATTTCACTAAGCAATTTAGAATTTTTTTTTTACTCTCACCCTTTTTTTTTTCTTTTATTCTTAGTAACAAGGAGTTAAATGAAAAGTTGGACCATATGACCCCAGGAATCGAGATCGCAAAAGTGGTGCCTAAAAGTGTTATTATTGCGTTATTGGTATAGGGGGGTAACATGCACAAATGGGACCAGACGACCTTTAGGTACCCCTTCCGCAATCTCGACTCGCAAGGACACTTTACTCATTTACACCGTCAAAATCCGGTTGTTGGTTGGGGTTAGTTTTATAATTTAAAACAAAAAACTCTAAAAAATCGTCTGTTAACAATTAACCGGATTTTGACGGTGTAAATGGAAAAAATTTTCCCACGAATCGAGATCGAAAAAGGGGTGCCTTAAGGTCATATGGTCCGAAAAGTTTACAAAAAAATAAATACCTTTGATTTTGTGTAAAATTTATGTGCAAAATATTCAAAATAATTATTTAATTAATAATTAATAGATGCACGCAACATTTTTATTTGAGGGGAACAGGACTAAGATTCCGTTTCAAATTGTTTTATTATTTTTTTTACTACTTTAATAAATTTGATGATTTTACTTATGATACAAACCCTCTGACATTGAATTTTTAACCCCCTTCCCTCAGGCAATATCTTTCAAATATCAATTTTTACACCGCCCAGAGGGTGTTTTTAGTTGCTAGTTATATTAAAAATAAATTAGACCGTCGTAAGACAGGTTAGTTTTATCCTACCAATCGGCACGTGTGTTACGTCAGCTGTGGCCACGGCTATCCCGTCCAGTACGAGAGGAACCGCGGGATTGGAGCAACGGTTCATGTGCTCACTCGAAAGAGCGGCGGTGCCAAGCTGTCTCCGCGCGATAACAGCTGAAAGCCTCTAAGCTGGAATCATGGCCGGTGTCACTACAGTATTACGAAAGGCGTCTCTTTTCATTCCACTGGAGCCTGCTATAGCGGTCGTCTGTCGCGAGTAAAATGAATTTAAGGATTAGACAATGGATTTATTCTTGTATGTAAAAAAAAAAGAAAAAAAAAACATTTCAAAGACATAGAAAATATTTGAATACGCAACAAGAATGAATAAAACAAAATGTCTTTGGCATAAAATAACCCAACAAGGGTTGACATAAAGAAACAATTCAAAGAAACATTTTCTTTTTCTAATTTTTTATTTCTTCTCTTTCAGTTCAATTACTGGTTTACCGGAGATAACAAACCGTGCTGCATATGAATTTTACAAGTATGTATTATTTATTTTTATAAAACCCCATTTCCCGCACTGTCGGCTGGGGCGTTAGAATGCACCGACTGCACCTCTGCAGAGGGTAAGACTCCCCCAATGGGGACAACTGTTAGCCGTGGGTGGCGACCCGTGATGCTTAAGGATAGAGCACAGGTGGATGAGCAGTTCATGACATGCAATACTCCACTTTGGCCCTATCTTGTGCTAGACGGGCGGTCGGAGAGGCCCCCTCCAATCAATCGGCTGGTCACGTCAAGCCCTAGCACCTATATGATTTTCCCAACCCTATTATCCTTATGGCAAGCCCCAACCCCTTTTTATCATATGGATGCTAGAAGGCGGTGGTTGCGGGTCTACATGTCCTGGGAATGACGTTAAACTCTATCTGATGGTGAGGTTCCAGTTTTGGAGGTTTGGGGAATGTGGAGCACCCCTTCATCACCATTGCTCCCTGGTCCACTCTGACCCGGAGTGGTAGTACCTGTTAGGGTCCCATCTATGGGTTAAATAGAAAAATGTATTTATAAAAAAAATTGTATTATTCATTAAGAATTGATTTTATTTCAAAACTTTATCGGCATTAAATGACCCACTGAGGTTGATATGCCGTAAAACAAAACAAACCTAAATGTATGCGATTTGAATATGAAATTTGCTAGATTTATGCAATAGATAATAATAATAATAATAATAAAACAATTCAACAATAATAACAATGATAATGAAGAAATAGATTTTTTTAAAAAAGAGAAGAAAAAGAAATCATCACTTCCCGTGTTTACTTTAAAAAACGGTAGAAATGTTAAGCTTTCTTAGAGCACGAAAAAAAGACGTCCGTTCAGATCGACTGTAGCGTTCTAAATAACTGTTACATAATTATTGGATCCCTAATAGTTTTTTAAGGTAGTGTAGAATCATAATGGCGATTAGTGCAGCTGATGGCCTTGAGAGTGAGTGACAGCACTTGACCTCACTCTCACCTTGCTTTCCGGGGATAAATCGTGAGAACCGGAACCCCATAGAAGGCCCTCTTCCGGTTTAAGGATATAGTAAGTTTAAGTCAGTTAGAAGTTAGAAGCCGAGCTCACAAGATGTGATTCTCAACTGCGCAGGTGTCTGGGTTGGGGATTTGGAAATAAAGTAACATCAACGTAAATCGAAGTCTTGTGTTTATTACCTAAAAACTAACAATAACACAGGGCTTCTGATAAGGATTGATCCCCAACAGAAACCAGACCCGGAATCCCCACGACAACCCCAGACACAAGATGTTAGAAGATAGAACCAAAGCCGGCCAGAGGAGAAGACGACTAGAGCAAGTAGTAAGAAAAGGGTATACAACATATATGCTGATTTGGTAACGTGAAAACATCAGTATATAACATAACGTAACATAGCATACTTATTTATGGTCAATTTTATAATTTTTTTTTTTTTTATTTTATTTAAAAAAAATTTTTTTTGTTTTTTCCACAGAGCTGAATTCTGGGGGCTGTCAGATGGTATTGATCATGTGCATGGGTTCCCCCACTGGCGGTTTACTGAAACAGTGAGTCACATGACTGTACCAATGTTACCAATTGCTTCAGCATCCGTTTGGCTTTTGGTACTGTTAATGGTTGCCCTTGGTGGACGTGTCTTTGGATGGGTCAGTACTCTTCTTTTTTCTCACTTAATCTCTCTTAATCTCTCTTAATCTTATCTGTCTATAATGTCTAATGAAACATCGGAAGAGAGAAACAATAAGGTTTCATGGGACTTGTTAATTTAATCTAGCAATTGCTAATTACTCTGTTCACCTTGTATATTTGCTTAGTAAACCTTTTTCCTTATCCTTAATACATGTGTTCTTCCTATTATTTCTCTGTTAACTCTGATATTTGAGTTACTGCGGGACTTGTTAATTCAAACTAGCAATTGCTAATTACTCTGTTCACCTTCTATCTTTGCTTAGTAAACCTTTTTTCCCTATCCTTGATACTCATTGTGTTTCTTCCTATCATTTCTCTGTTAACTCTGATATTTGAGTTACTGCGGGACTTGTTAATTCAAACTAGCAATTGCTAATTACTCTGTTCACCTTCTATCTTTGCTTAGTAAACCTTTTTCCTTATCCTTAATACTCATTGTGTTTCTTCCTATCATTTCTCTGTTAACTCTGATATTTGAGTTACTGCAGGACTTGTTAATTCAAACTAGCAATTGCTAATTACTCTGTTCACCTTCTATCTTTGCTTAGTAAACCTTTTTTCTTATCCTTAATACTAATTGTGTTTCTTCCTATCATTTCTCTGTTAACTCTGATATTGCCAATTACTCTGTTCACCTTGTATCTTAACTTAGTAAAACTTTTCTCCTATCCTCGATATTTGTTGTGTTTCTGCCTATTATTTTTCTGTTTACTATTTGTCAGCATTGTCAAATTTTAATCTCTTGCATTGTTCCCAGTTGCTCATTTTTCCCATCCAGTCGTGTCTACTCTTGTATTTAACTGATATTCTTTTTTTTTTTTTTTTTTTTATTCAACAATTTATGATCTGCAGATTGTGACAGTTGTGGCTCCCATAGCGATTTCCTGTACTTTGGTTGTATTGGGCTACGGGCTTGCCAGACTTGATCAGGGACCAACCAAGGATATGTTGAAGCAAATTTTCACACTGCCAGATGTTAAACCAACATTTTATACATCAGAAGATTTTCTTAAGGTAAGTTTCATAAATACAGTTTTGTGTCAAAAAAAAAAAAAATCATACCTATTAGAAATAATAAAATCCTGGAATTTTTGGTTTAGAAGAAAAATTTTTATAAAAATATTTTAGGGGTGTGTTCATTTATAGGCAATACTGTAATATTTAATATCTGTTTTGATTGTACAATGTTCCACTAGAAATAATAAAATCCTGGAATTTTTGGTTTAGAAGAAAAAAAATATATAAAAATATTTTAGGGGTGTGCTCATTTATAGGCAATACTGTAATATTTAATATCTGTTTTGTTCCACTAGAAATAATAAAATCCTGGAATTATATATATATAAAAATATTTTAGGGGTGTGCTCATTTATAGGCAATACTGTAATATTTAATATCTGTTTTGTTCCACTAGAAATAATAAAATCCTGGAATTTTTGGTTTAGAAGAAACATTTTTATAAAAAATATTTTAGGGGTGTGTTCATTTATAGGCAATACTGTAATATTTAATATCTGTTTTGATTGTACAATGTTCCACTAGAAATAATAAAATCCTGGAATTTTTGGTTTAGAAGAAAAAATTTTTATAAAAATATTTTAGGGGTGTGCTCATTTATAGGCAATACTGTAATATTTAATATCTGTTTTGATTGTATAATGTTCCACTAGAAATAATAAAATCCTGGAATTTTTGGTTTAGAAGAAACAATTTTTATAAAAATATTTTAGGGGTGTGCTCATTTATAGGCAATACTGTAATATTTAATATCTGTTTTGATTGTATAATGTTCCACTAGAAATAAGAAAATCCTGGAATTTTTGGTTTAGAAGAAACAATTTTTATAAAAAATATTTAGGGGTGTGCTCATTTATAGGCAATACTGTAATATTTAATATCTGTTTTGATTGTACAATGTTCCACTAGAAATAATAAAATCCTGGAATTTTTGGTTTAGAAGAAAAATTTTTATAAAAATATTTTAGGGGTGTGCTCATTTATAGGCAATACTGTAATATTTAATATCTGTTTTGATTGTACAATGTTCCACTAGAAATAATAAAATCCTGGAATTTTTGGTTTAGAAGAAAATTTTTTATAAAAATATTTTAGACGTGTGTTCATTTATAGGCAATACTGTAATATTTAATATCTGTTTTGATTGTACAATGTTCCACTAGAAATAATAAAATCCTGGAATTTTTGGTTTAGAAGAAAATTTTTTTATAAAAATATTTTAGACGTGTGTTCATTTATAGGCAATACTGTAATATTTAATATCTGTTTTGATTGTACAATGTTCCACTAGAAATAATAAAATCCTGGAATTTTTGGTTTAGAAGAAAATTTTTTATAAAAATATTTTAGACGTGTGTTCATTTATAGGCAATACTGTAATATTTAATATCTGTTTTGATTGTACAATGTTCCACTAGAAATAATAAAATCCTGGAATTTTTGGTTTAGAAGAAAATTTTTTATAAAAATATTTTAGACGTGTGTTCATTTATAGGCAATACTGTAATATTTAATATCTGTTTTGATTGTACAATGTTCCACTAGAAATAATAAAATCCTGGAATTTTTGGTTTAGAAGAAAAAATTTTATAAAAATATTTTAGGGGTGTGCTCATCTATAGGCAATACTGTAATATTTAATATCTGTTTTGATTGTATAATGTTCCACTAGAAATAATAAAATCCTGGAATTTTTGGTTTAGAAGAAAAATTTTTATAAAAATATTTTAGGGGTGTGCTCATTTATAGGCAATACTGTAATATTTAATATCTGTTTTGATTGTATAATGTTCCACTAGAAATAATAAAATCCTGGAATTTTTGGTTTAGAAGAAAAATTTTTATAAAAATATTTTAGGGGTGTGCTCATTTATAGGCAATACTGTAATATTTAATATCTGTTTTGATTGTACAATGTTCCACTAGAAATAATAAAATCCTGGAATTTTTGGTTTAGAAGAAAATTTTTATAAAAATATTTTAGACATGTGTTCATTTATAGGCAATACTGTAATATTTAATATCTGTTTTGATTGTACAATGTTCCACTAGAAATAATAAAATCCTGGAATTTTTGGTTTAGAAGAAAATTTTTTATAAAAATTTTTAGACATGTGTTCATTTATAGGCAATACTGTAATATTTAATATCTGTTTTGATTGTACAATGTTCCACTAGAAATAATAAAATCCTGGAATTTTTGGTTTAGAAGAAAATTTTTTATAAAAATATTTTAGACGTGTGTCATTTATAGGCAATACTGTAATATTTAATATCTGTTTTGATTGTACAATGTTCCACTAGAAATAATAAAATCCTGGAATTTTTGGTTTAGAAGAAAAAATTTTTATAAAAATATTTTAGGGGTGTGCTCATTTATAGGCAATACTGTAATATTTAATATCTGTTTTGATTGTACAATGTTCCACTAGAAATAATAAAATCCTGGAATTTTTGGTTTAGAAGAAAAAATTTTTATAAAAAATATTTTAGGGGTGTGCTCATTTATAGGCAATACTGTAATATTTAATATCTGTTTTGATTGTACAATGTTCCACTAGAAATAATAAAATCCTGGAATTTTTGGTTTAGAAGAAAAATTTTTATAAAAATATTTTAGACATGTGTTCATTTATAGGCAATACTGTAATATTTAATATCTGTTTTGATTGTATAATGTTCCACTAGAAATAATAAAATCCTGGAATTTTTGGTTTAGAAGAAAAAATTTTTATAAAAATATTTTAGGGGTGTGCTCATTTATAGGCAATACTGTAATATTTAATATCTGTTTTGATTGTATAATGTTCCACTAGAAATAATAAAATCCTGGAATTTTTGGTTTAGAAGAAAAATTTTTATAAAAATATTTTAGGGGTGTGCTCATTTATAGGCAATACTGTAATATTTAATATCTGTTTTGATTGTACAATGTTCCACTAGAAATAATAAAATCCTGGAATTTTTGGTTTAGAAGAAAATTTTTATAAAAAATATTTTAGACGTGTGTTCATTTATAGGCAATACTGTAATATTTAATATCTGTTTTGATTGTACAATGTTCCACTAGAAATAATAAAATCCTGGAATTTTTGGTTTAGAAGAAAAAATTTTTATAAAAATATTTTAGGGGTGTGCTCATTTATAGGCAATACTGTAATATTTAATATCTGTTTTGATTGTACAATGTTCCACTAGAAATAATAAAATCCTGGAATTTTTGGTTTAGAAGAAAAAATTTTTATAAAAATATTTTAGGGGTGTGCTCATTTATAGGCAATACTGTAATATTTAATATCTGTTTTGATTGTACAATGTTCCACTAGAAATAATAAAATCCTGGAATTTTTGGTTTAGAAGAAAAAATTTTTATAAAAATATTTTAGACGTGTGTTCATTTATAGGCAATACTGTAATATTTAATATCTGTTTTGATTGTATAATGTTCCACTAGAAATAATAAAATCCTGGAATTTTTGGTTTAGAAGAAAAAATTTTTATAAAAATATTTTAGGGGTGTGCTCATTTATAGGCAATACTGTAATATTTAATATCTGTTTTGATTGTATAATGTTCCACTAGAAATAATAAAATCCTGGAATTTTTGGTTTAGAAGAAAAAATTTTATAAAATATTTTAGGGGTGTGCTCATTTATAGGCAATACTGTAATATTTAATATCTGTTTTGATTGTACAATGTTCCACTAGAAATAATAAAATCCTGGAATTTTTGGTTTAGAAGAAAAATTTTTATAAAAATATTTTAGGGGTGTGCTCATTTATAGGCAATACTGTAATATTTAATATCTGTTTTGATTGTACAATGTTCCACTAGAAATAATAAAATCCTGGAATTTTTGGTTTAGAAGAAAATTTTTATAAAAATATTTTAGACATGTGTTCATTTATAGGCAATACTGTAATATTTAATATCTGTTTTGATTGTACAATGTTCCACTAGAAATAATAAAATCCTGGAATTTTTGGTTTAGAAGAAAATTTTTTATAAAAATATTTTAGACGTGTGTTCATTTATAGGCAATACTGTAATATTTAATATCTGTTTTGATTGTACAATGTTCCACTAGAAATAATAAAAATCCTGGAATTTTTGGTTTAGAAGAAAATTTTTTATAAAAATATTTTAGACGTGTGTTCATTTATAGGCAATACTGTAATATTTAATATCTGTTTTGATTGTACAATGTTCCACTAGAAATAATAAAATCCTGGAATTTTTGGTTTAGAAGAAAATTTTTTATAAAAATATTTTAGACATGTGTTCATTTATAGGCAATACTGTAATATTTAATATCTGTTTTGATTGTACAATGTTCCACTAGAAATAATAAAATCCTGGAATTTTTGGTTTAGAAGAAAAAATTTTTATAAAAATATTTTAGGGGTGTGCTCATTTATAGGCAATACTGTAATATTTAATATCTGTTTTGATTGTACAATGTTCCACTAGAAATAATAAAATCCTGGAATTTTTGGTTTAGAAGAAAAAATTTTTTATAAAAATATTTTAGGGGTGTGCTCATTTATAGGCAATACTGTAATATTTAATATCTGTTTTGATTGTACAATGTTCTACTAGAAATAATAAAATCCTGGAATTTTTGGTTTAGAAGAAAAAATTTTTATAAAAATATTTTAGACGTGTGTTCATTTATAGGCAATACTGTAATATTTAATATCTGTTTTGATTGTATAATGTTCCACTAGAAATAATAAAATCCTGGAATTTTTGGTTTAGAAGAAAAAATTTTTATAAAAATATTTTAGGGGTGTGCTCATTTATAGGCAATACTGTAATATTTAATATCTGTTTTGATTGTACAATGTTCTACTAGAAATAATAAAATCCTGGAATTTTTGGTTTAGAAGAAAAAATTTTTATAAAAATATTTTAGACGTGTGTTCATTTATAGGCAATACTGTAATATTTAATATCTGTTTTGATTGTATAATGTTCCACTAGAAATAATAAAATCTTAGTATCTTTGTATTGTTAGTATACTAGCAATCATTTTTCTTAAATATTAACTGTTGATTAATGTTGTTGATAATCTTTTAAAGATTCATTTAAATTGAATGTATTTTTTAATTTCCAGAGGTGTATGGATTCCTTCGTACACATTCAGATGGCGCTTCCGTTATGGTTTGGCATCGCTCCAACGATGGGTAAAATGACAGGATTTGGAAAATTCGCAAAAACTTGTAAGTTATTTGAAAATTTAAATTTGTTGTGTGCTCTTATCTTACTAAAAACTAGCTGTGAGCAATTTGACCTTTTTAAATCCTGGGGAATGCTGAGTAGCTCAGCTAGTTTGATCATCAAATAATACCTAATAATTTCTATTTTGATTGTATAATCTTATAGGAATAATAAAATTCTGGTATCTTTGGTTAGGAGTAAATTTTTAGGCTGTACTTATTTATGGGTGATAGAGTAAATAATACTTAATAATATCGGTTTGATTGTATAATGTTCACTAGAAATAATAACATTCTGATATCTTTGGTTTAAAAGAAAATTAACTTTTTATAAAAATATTTAGGGCTGTGCTAATTTATGGGCAATGCTTTTATAAAAATATTTTAGGGCTGTGCTAATTTATGGGCAATACTGTAATATATAATATGATTTGATTGTGTAATCCTGGTATTTTTGGTTTAAAAGAAAATTAACTTTTTATAAAAATATTTTAGGGCTGTGCTAATTTATGGGCAATACTGTAATATATAATATGATTTGATTGTGTAATCCTGGTATTTTTGGTTTAAAAGAAAATTAACTTTTTATAAAAATATTTTAGGGCTGTGCTAATTTATGGGCAATACTGTAATATATAATATGATTTGATTGTGTAATCCTGGTATTTTTGGTTTAAAAGAAAATTAACTTTTTATAAAAATATTTTAGGGCTGTGCTAATTTATGGGCAATACTGTAATATATAATATGATTTGATTGTGTAATCCTGGTATTTTTGGTTTAAAGAAAATTAACTTTTTTAAAAAATATTTTAGGGCTGTGCTAATTTATGGGCAATACTGTAATATATAATAATATGATTTGATTGTGTAATCCTGGTATTTTTGGTTTAAAAGAAAATTAACTTTTTATAAAAATATTTTAGGGCTGTGCTAATTTATGGGCAATACTGTAATATATAATATGATTTGATTGTGTAATCCTGGTATTTTTGGTTTAAAAGAAATTAACTTTTTATAAAAATATTTTAGGGCTGTGCTAATTTATGGGCAATACTGTAATATATAATATGATTTGATTGTGTAATCCTGGTATTTTTGGTTTAAAAGAAAATTAACTTTTTATAAAATATTTTAGGGCTGTGCTAATTTATGGGCAATACTGTAATATATAATAATATGATTTGATTGTGTAATCCTGGTATTTTTGGTTTAAAAGAAAATTAACTTTTTATAAAAATATTTTAGGGCTGTGCTAATTTATGGGCAATACTGTAATATATAATATGATTTGATTGTGTAATCCTGGTATTTTTGGTTTAAAAGAAAATTAACTTTTATAAAAATATTTTAGGGCTGTGCTAATTTATGGCAATACTGTAATATATAATATGATTTGATTGTGTAATCCTGGTATTTTTTGGTTTAAAAGAAAATTAACTTTTTATAAAAATATTTTAGGGCTGTGCTAATTTATGGGCAATACTGTAATATATAATAATATGATTTGATTGTGTAATCCTGGTATTTTTGGTTTAAAAGAAATTAACTTTTATAAAAATATTTTAGGGCTGTGCTAATTTATGGGCAATACTGTAATATATAATAATATGATTTGATTGTGTAATCCTGGTATTTTTGGTTTAAAAGAAAATTAACTTTTTATAAAAAATATTTAGGGCTGTGCTAATTTATGGGCAATACTGTAATATATAATAATATGATTTGATTGTGTAATCCTGGTATTTTTGGTTTAAAAGAAAATTAACTTTTTATAAAAATATTTTAGGGCTGTGCTAATTTATGGGCAATACTGTAATATATAATAATATGATTTGATTGTGTAATCCTGGTATTTTTGGTTTAAAAGAAAATTAACTTTTTATAAAAATATTTTAGGGCTGTGCTAATTTATGGGCAATACTGTAATATATAATAATATGATTTGATTGTGTAATCCTGGTATTTTTGGTTTAAAAGAAAATTAACTTTTATAAAAATATTTTAGGGCTGTGCTAATTTATGGGCAATACTGTAATATATAATAATATGATTTGATTGTGTAATCCTGGTATTTTTGGTTTAAAAGAAAATTAACTTTTTATAAAAAGAATTGTTAGCGATGTACTTATTTCTGGTCAATGCTGTATATACTAAAAGTTTTGTATTATTACGTGGATCGTATCCTAAAGATTTTACTATAATTTTTATTTAATAAAAAAATCCTCTTTCTTTTTATTTATTTTTAGAACATGGTTGTTGATGACAATAATGTATGGAGTGTTTTGGATGTTACCCACTCTAACAATGGCCCCTTATTTGGGGAATCTCATTTTAAAATCACAAGCACTTTTTACAGATGTCCCTCTCAGTGGTAAGTTGAATTCTTATGTGCAGTAAATATCTATATATTAATACTTGTGTTCCTTGAAAGTGTTGGATTTGTCAAGTATGCAGCTTTGGGTTATTCCATTATGAACTCTGGCAAGTCCATTTCCTGGGTTTTGATTGGCTGATGGTATTCAGGGTGAGTAGACATATGGATAAGTACCCACTCTTCAGCCCTCAGTCTGCAATGTGCCAGGACTGTATTTAAGTTACAGCTTGCATGTTGTTCTTGTCTGCTAACTCGACGGTAGTTATAATCCCACTGCGACGGTGAGTATTATATTATTTCTATGTTATCTGGGGGATAACTTCTACAGAAAGTACGTCCGTCATTTCCTTTCAATGCCCTCTTGTTAAAAATGAGACCGTCCAAATCATCCAAGATAAAAATGCAAAAATGTAAATCTTGATTATCTGGTGTTGCTTATCCACCAAATTCTTATTGTTATGAGTGTTGTCATTTCAGCTAAATAATGGACCATTCTGTTTTTATTTTTTTAAAAGGGAAGAATAAGGACATGCTACACAGAAAAAATATAATGAGATAGAAAGAAAAAGAAAGTAGTGGAAAGAGAGAGGGTGTGAAGTGATAACACTAATCTGTTTTAATCTAACATAATGAAAAAAGGAAAAGAAAGAAAGAAAAAAATCTGAAATATCTAAGTAAGAAAGACAAGTACACCTGTGTACAACCACAAGGTACAAGGTACACAGGTACAAAGATATAGGGTTATTTCCTATAAGTCTAACATGATCAAACGGGAACCACTCTTGACTGATAAATACCAATACCCAACTTTCTCTATTTGTTACATTTTGATATTCAAAAAAAAAGTTAAAAATCGACCTACCCTAATGCAACAATACTCTACAGTTCACTGATTGAATGAATTTGATGAAATCTTATCTATATATTAATACTCTTGTTCCTTAATCTTCCAACTATTATCAACTTGCAACACCCTCTCGTTAAAAATGAGACTGTCCAAATCATCCAAGATGAAATGCAATCTATATATTAATATGCTTGTTCCTTAATCTTCCAACTGTTATCAACTTGCAACATCCTCTCGTTAAAAATGACTGTCCAAATCATCCAAGATTAAATGCAAAAATGTAAATCCTGATTATTTGGTGTTGCTTATCCGCCGAATTCTTATTTATTATGAGTGTCGTCACCTTAGCTAAATAATGGACCCTTCCATTTTTATTTATAAACAAATCAGGGGAAGAAAAGGACATGCTACAAGAAAAATAATAAAAAGATGAAAAAAAAAGGAAAGAATAAAAGATGAAAAGGAAGAAAGAAAGAAAGAAAAAAAAAGATGAGAGAGAATTAAATCAAGATTATTATACTTTTTAGATTTTGAATTATTTGGCAATAGCTCTTAAGTAAACATATCAAACATTGTAATAATTAAATTATCATACTGTGGTATATCGACAGGTCCTGCTAGTATTGAACCATTTAGCAATAGCTCTTAAGTAAACATATCAAACGTTGTAATAATTAAATTGTCATACTGTGGTATATCCACAGGTCCTGCTAGTATTGAACTATTTAGCAATAGCTCTTAAGTAAACATATCAAACGTTGTAATAATTAAATTATCATACTGTGGTATATCCACAGGTCCTGCTGGCTATTATTATTATTAATTATAATAATAATAAATATATCTAGACATCACAGCAAAGTTATTAATAATAATAATAATAATAATCTAGACATTGTAGCAAAGTTATTTTTATTATTATTATCATTATAATCTAAACATTATAGCAAAGTTATTATTATTATCATCAATAACTAGAATTAATTGAGACATTGTTAATAAATAAGATACTAATTAAGATTAAAGAATGACTATTTCATAATCATTGAGAATAGAACTTAAATAACTAAAGAAATCGTGACGTCAGTGGTGATATAGTTTCGGTTACAAACAGATAGTTACATAATCTACATTATGATAAGATAATGATAATCTTATCATAATGGAGATTGTGTGTTTGTCTGTCTGTAACCGAAACTAAATCACTATTCAAGTCACAATTCCCTTAGTTATTGACGTCACATTTACCATGAATTTATCTTTATTTAAACCTCAATTATTGATAAAATTGTTATACCTTATTAATACTGTTGACCATATCTACGTACTAATAACATGTAATTGTATTTATATATACAACAAAATAGCGGTTTACAGTGTGAATGAGAAGGCTAATTTGCATATTGGTATTTAAAATTTGATTTTAATAAATATATGCTTAGTATTATTGATTTCTAATTGTTTGGTTTTCTCTTAACGAATCTGAGCAAAGATCTCAGGGATACATCTTAAAAGAAATCCATAAACAAGACGAAAGAACTGTAATTTTATTAAATACTTCATAATCTAACTAAATAGATAAATTAGGAAAATGAAAGACGGGAGTGAAAGAAAATGATGGAAGAGTTAAATCTAAAGCTGTTCTATTTTTCGATTATACCCCTCAGTTTATCATTTTCTAAATAGTTTATAATTTGATAAATTTTTTATAACATCAAAACCTAAATACTTGCACCGAAGGGTGCATATATTTGCTAGTAATAATAATATTGTTAGGTCTACCCCTTCTTGTTGGGGCTTCGCCCCCCCCCTACATTACTGTAAGTTATTCACACAGCATGGACTATTCCTAGTCTCATGTCTGTGGCTTTTATGTTTATCTTTTTACCATTCATGAATGTGTCTTTATCTTTATTTAGGTACACCTTGTACTAAGTACCCTTTTATCATGTGCTGTATACGTATTAAATGTTTTGTTTATCAAACCTTTGTCGGAGTTTGTATCTGCAAGTATAATATCACTTTAAATCTTACATTATCATTATAATCTAAATATTATAGCAAAGTTATTATTATTATCATCAATAACTAGATTTAATTGAGACATTGTTAATAAATAAGATACTAATTAAGATTAAAGAATGACTATTTCATAATCATTGAGAATAGAACTTAAATAACTAAAGAAATCGTGATGTCAGTGGTGATGTAGTTTCGGTTACAAACAGATAGTTACATAATCTACATTATAATAAGATAATGATAATAATAATAATATTGTTAGGATGTTAATAAGGATTTTTTTGGTATTGTCGCATAAATGTGTCCTGGCTTCCTGCTCTAAAAAACGCTAAGCGGTGCCTGTTCAAAATCCAACCCGTGCTACTATTCAGCCGTTTCATTTACAAATATGTGATAGTTTTTTTTAATTAAAATAAAATGAAAATACCAAAAATAAATAAGAATTTTAATTAAAAATAATGTGACATTTTTTTAAATTAAGATAAAAAGAATATCTAAATATTCTGATTTTTAATTTGTGTTTGCTTAATTCTTTTGTGATGCCTTCAAACCGCTAAAATAAATATTTTAAACAGGGGGGTAAAATATTTACATTTACTTGTGTAATAAGAATGTTCTCTGGGGGGGGGGACAGTTAAGTCCGACGATTTTACTCTCCCAGCAATGCTGTACTCTTCTCACCAATACTATCAAAAGGTCTTGTCTCTCGTCCACTCGTCACCACAGCCAAAATGCTACTGCAGCTTTCTTCCGGTTTCTGAGAGTG
>CM042157.1:81283794-81293794 GCA_023376005.1 Doryteuthis pealeii
ATGAGAGAGATAAGAAACGGTTTGTGGGGGCGCTCATGGTAGGTAAGGGTTAACCAAAATGTTAAGTGTCAACTTCACCATCAAGAATGAATTCATCTTTTTTTCTTTTTTTTTGGAATCCTTTGTTTTTCTATTTCTGCATACTGTCAGATTCATTCCTTATTTTACTCCCATATATATATATATATATATATATATATATATATATATAACACATCCATCATTGTTCATACAATAATTTTTTTCCATTCTTTTCCATTGTCCTGACGAAGATTTAATATAAACCGAAACATTTAAACATCAACTTTACCATCAAAAATAAATTCATTCTTTTTTTTAATCCTTTGTTTTTCTATTTTCTACATATTGTCAGATTTATTTCTATATTTTATTCACACACATATATATATATATATACATATATATATATATATTCAGTAAATGAAGGAAAAACTCTAAACTTGCTTCATTACAATAATTTATTTCAACCGTATTACTACGGCATCTTCAGGTAATCACAAGAACATGACTTTCTTGTGATTACCTGAAGATGCTGATGTTGAAATAAATCATTGTAATGAAGCAAGAGTTTTTTCCTTCATTTACTGAGGTAGTAAAATATGGAAATAAATAAATATGGAAGTGTATATATATATATATATATATATATATATATATATATATATATATATATATATACTTCCATATTTATTTATTTCCATATTTTACTACCTCAGTTTGTTATATATATTTATTTTCCATTTTATCAAATGCCAATGAATTTCTTCTTTGTTGTTTTAGGCTGGACCATACTTCAATGTCTTGATGATTGTTTCATTGGAGAGGCTTGTGTTCTTGGTGGTAGTCTTAACCTTTATAGGACTTATAGTGGTATATGGTAAGTCTACGTTTCATCATCTACACCAGTGTTTCTCAACTTTTGTTTTTTGACTGTTGGCCCCCTTCCACCCAATACCAGTTCTTTGTAGGACCCCCCCCCCATGCCAACTTGAGTTTTTATCCTCCCTTGTACTCCATCCATTAATTTAAGGGATCACCAAACTTTTTTCATGGTGGGCTGGATAATTGAAAAAATAAAGTGCGGGTCACATTATTATTGTGTTCAATACTTGCTAGCCAGAATGAAAACTCTGAGAAAAAGATGTAAAACAAAATTATCTTTCCATGTTATATTCATGGATGAGTGGCGTAAGATGCACAAAAACAAATTTAACCAACATATTTATTTTCAAAACATTATCAAAGAACGCAAAATTAGCAGAAAGGTTTAGTGAGATTTGTGAAACTGTTGTGATGTTAGTCCCAACAGTAAAAAGAAGTCAAATCGAGATAGGGTAAAATAAGACAAGTGTATTTACAATCATGGTACATGTACGACTAGCTTGTCGTTAACGGGAACAGTACGACCTTTCCACTCGGTGTCTATTCTCCACTGTAGGAACGGCCGGTACAACAGAAACTGAAGTTTGCCTTTCAAGATATTGTCAATGTTTGGGGTTTATATAATTTATATATCCAATCATGAAAATTGCTTTCAAATGTTCATCAGGCAATTTTGTTCAATGGGTTGATTCCATAGTCAAAGAGGATTTAGTAACCTTAACATGTATTTAAATTTAAATGGTATCAGAACATCTCGCGTTCCGTACGTTTTAACAAACAAATTCAAGTACTGTCGGGGGCCTGATAAAATCCCGCGGGCCAGATCAAGAATGAATAAAACAAAAACGTCTTTGGCATAAAATGGTTTACATGCCATAAAACCCAACCGTCTTGCAACCTCAAACTTATTACTTACACCTGTAAGATTCAAGGTTGATAATTGATTAACATACAATTCCGACACGTTGTGAGACAAAACATTTAATATATATAACAGCACATGGAAACAATAAGATACATCATGTACAGGAGAATAGAACATGTAAATACATATACAAAATTTAGGTATAAACAAGATACCCAAATGTACCTAACATATAAATGTTACAGACATGGAACTAAAGGATGGTCCATGCTGTATAAAGGACTTACAGTAATGTAAGAGGGGGGGGGCAAAAGCCCCACCGAGAATGGGGTAGATAGACTCTAGCCCATAGCAGTTCTTGAGAAGATCCATCTAAAAGGAAGCAGCAGTTTGAATGAACGCGCTTAAATACCAGAGGTCCCCTAGTGGGAACAAACAGCAACGCAGTGAGAAGATAACTCTTCAGGAAAATGAAAGATAATCCCCTACACACCCATCAAGCTCACCTTAATTTTATTTTTACTTCTGTCCAACAACACTATTAAAGCTGAGGGTGTTGAAATTTTATGTTATTATCTTCGGTCTTCACCGGTACCTGAGCCCCTAGGGGACAGTGGTCGAGTGTCACCGACACAGCAGTAGCAGCAACGTACCCCAACATTTGTAGTCACGTGGTGAACTTTATAAAAGGCTATGACATTGATGATTCTCCCTCTTTTTAGTTGTAACCATTAAGAGGTTAACACCTCTTCCAACACCCCCCCCCTTTGGGTGACTACTACTACGAGGTAAGTGTGCTTTGCACTCTCTTTTCCTATGAATTAGGCATACGGATAGAAGAAAACCCACGACGAACTTCATCCATTCCCTGCTTCTCAAGTGAGATTACTATCTTTTGACCCTTGAAGGCCGATAGTGATTACCTTTAATCACCAGGATAACATCTAAGGGAGCCGACGAGATAAATGCAACCTCGGATAAGCTTCATACCTTTGATACCAATACAGCCGAAAGGCTGTTAGCAGGAATAAACCTTTTGCAACCCAAACAAACCCACAACCAATTAATTACGGCTTACCTCGAACGGTGCTGTAACCAACTACCCAAACTACTCATGGAGCTGTGCACTAAATCAATATTACGGCGTAACCTACATTGGTGCTGTTAACTCTAAAAGAACTCTTACTAAACTTCGGGTTGCTTGTCTGACCAAAACAATGAACTTTATTCTCTTTGTTGTACCCTTTTGATGTGCATATATATGTATTAAAAACTGTTGCATTTCATATCGTTGTTAACTCGTTCCTTGAAGTCATAACCCGCCTTTTCTCATCTGCTTACCCCATTTGTTTTGTTAATTTTTATAGAGGGTGTTGAATAGATATCACTCGAATCCCAGTTGGTTGTCTGTGATTACAGCTGAGTAAATTATTCAAGACAGACGTGAGACCCTCCCCTCCCCCCAATATTTCAAAGGTAGAACGTTCTGGGCATATTGCCAGGTGGGCAAGAAGTCAGTTGCCGAAAGCACTGAGCATGCAAAGTATCATCATCATCATCATCATCATGTCACGCAATCAGCACGGATATCCATGACAATCTCTCGCCAACCCTCCCTATCATTCATTGACCCAGGAAGGTCCTCCACGCAGCATCCAGCATCCTCGCAGAGTTGGTCAATGTAGGTCCTTGGTGGCCGGCCCACACTAGCATGCCCATGTGTTGGCTTCCACAGGAGCTTGTCCTTGCTTCTCCAGCAGTGTCCAGCATGCCTTGTCCGTCTCACTCAAATGGTCTGTGAGATGGGGGGCAGGTGGCCATACAGCTGTTTCCTTATGGGGTGTTGTTTCCATGATTTGTTCAAGATCGCACGCAACATTCTTGTGCAGCTCTCCATCCAGCTTATTCTCAAGGCGCCTTGTTAGGGTCTAAGGGGTGCAGCCATACAGCAGCACTGATACAACCACAGCCTGGAAGAATTGTTGCTTTAACTTGTCAGTGAGATCGGATTTCCATATGACTGATAATTTGCCTTTCCTATTCGTGTATTAAATAACATCGCTTTCTGTGGATGAGATATTACTACCTAGGTATTTGAATTGTTCTACTGGCTTTAGAGGCTTACCGTTGAGTGTAGAGATGCCTCCTTTCTTTTTGAAACATATGAACTCAGTTTTATCTGAGTTCACATAGAGGCCGATATTTTTTGCCGCCTTCTCCAGGCTATGCAGTTGTGACTCGGCCTGTGCCTGTGTATCTGCAAGAAGTACGAGGTCAACAGCATAGTCAGCATCTGTGATAGTCAGTGAGGGATATTGCCAAAGTATACAATGATCAAAACTCTTTGATTATCAGGCTGACAGAAAAAAGTAGGAAACATTTCTATTCAAGCAGTTTATAGCTTGTAATATATATGACTAGTAGATCTACCCAGTATTACTCGGGATTTAAAAAAAAAAAAATTTTTAATCATTTAAAAAAAGTTAATTTTCAATATATCATTGATTTATAAATTTATGTATGATTTTTATATAGATCAATCAGAAGTGCTGATAGGTACACATCCTGCGTCCCTGACACACAAAAATCTAAAGGGAGGCAGTAAAATCATATCCATGCATCCCAATGTTTTTATTTTTTCTTCCCTCACCATTTCAAGCTAACTGTAAATACATTTCAATAGTGTCTTAGAAATGAATTACACAGGATAGGTTACAAGGTAGGAGTTAGATGGCTTTAGTTGTTTCCCCTCAGATCATAAATAAAAACCCTACAATTTATTAAAAAACTTTAGTTGGGACCCATCAAATTTCCTGGGGACTATCTATCTCCATTTGTTCATATATATCTATATTATTTTGTTTGTTTATCTATCTATCTATCTCAGTCTATTCCAAACTATATATCCATCTTCATATCTAAACAAGAATTACGACAAATTACGATAAATAAACAAGAATTACGACGAGCTGGGGTTGTTATTTTGATAGTCACCGGGTAGCGGTTTTTGAGGCGGGAGACCGGGACGCACTTCCTCATAAATTACCCAAATTTATTATGCCAATGAAAAATATTATTTATAAAAAATAAACATGAAAATATTACAGCACATAATTCATTACATTCTATTTTGTTGTGTTTTTATACAATACAGTGCTATCTTTAAAAAAAAAAAAAAAGAGAGTAACAAAAATTAGTGTTGGGTGTACTGTATTTCTGTTTATTTCAATGGGGAAAATTGATGCGAGGAAATTAAGTTACGAGCGTGACGGATTAAAGAATAATGATAAAAATAAACAACTTAAAATATATAAAGAATAAAAGATAATAAAACAAATATAGAGAAGAAGAATTTTTATTGAAATAAAAAAAAAATTTTATTAGAATAGAGAATAATTAAGATATAGATAAGAGATTTATGTTTAACTTTTTAAATCCGGGCAATGCCAGGTAGATCTGTTAGTATTTACTCAAATTTGTCTCTTATAAAGATTTGAATACTACAGTTTTGCTGAATGAAGTGTTGAAGAGAACAACTTGAATATATTGGAAATGCTGTATTGAAGGAAATTATTTTATCTTGGGAATGCTGTATTGAAGGAAATTATTTAAAGGAAATTATTTTATATTGGAAATGTTGTATTGAAGGAAATTATTTATATTGGAAATGCTGTATTGAAGGAAATTATTTTATCTGGGAATGCTTGAAGGAAATTATTTTATATTGGAAATGCTCGAAGGAAATTATTTTATATTGGAATGCTCAAAGGAAATTATTTTATATTGGAAATGTTGTATTGAAGGAAATTATTTTATATTGGAAATGCTGTATTGAAGGAAATATTTTATCTTGGGAATGCTCGAAGGAAATTATTTTATATTGGGAATGCTCAAAGGAAATTATTGGAAATGTATTGAAGGAAATTATTTATCTTGGGAATGCTCGAAGGAAATTATTTTATATTGGAATGCTCAAAGGAAATTATTTTATATTGGAAATGTTGTATTGAAGGAAATTATTTTATATTGGAAATGCTGTATTGAAGGAAATTATTTTATCTTGGGAATGCTCGAAGGAAATTATTTTATATTGGAAATGCTCAAAGGAAATTATTTTATATTGGAAATGTTGTATTGAAGGAAATTATTTTATATTGGAAATGCTGTATTGAAGGAAATTATTTTATCTTGGAATGCTCGAAGGAAATTATTTTATATTGGAAATACTCAAAGGAAATTGGGAATGCTCAAAGAAATTATTTTATATTGGAAATGTTGTATTGAAGGAAATTATTTTATCTTGGGAATGCTCAAAGGAAATTATTTTATATTGGGAATGCTCAAAGGAAATTATTTTATATTGGAAATGTTGTATTGAAGGAAATTATTTTTATATTGGAAATGCTGTATTGAAGGAAATTATTTATCTTGGGAATGCTCGAAGGAAATTATTTTATATTGGGAATGCTCAAAGGAAATTATTTTATATTGGAAATGTTGTATTGAAGGAAATTATTTTATATTGGAAATGCTGTATTGAAGGAAATTATTTTGTCTTGGGAATGCTCGAAGGAAATTATTTATATTGGGAATGCTCAAAGGAAATTATTTTATATTGGAAATGTTGTATTGAAGGAAATTATTTTATATTGGAAATGCTGTATTGAAGGAAATTATTTTATCTTGGGGAATGCTCTATTGAAGGAAATTATTTTATATTGGTAATGCTGTATTGAAGGAAATTATTTTATATTGGAAATGCTGTATTGAAGGAAATTATTTTATCTTGGGAATGCTCGAAGGAAATTATTTTATATTGGAAATGCTCAAAGGAAATTATTTTATATTGGAAATGTTGTATTGAAGGAAATTATTTTATATTGGAAATGCTGTATTGAAGGAAATTATTTTATCTTGGGGAATGCTCTATTGAAGGAAATTATTTTATATTGGAAATGCTGTATTGAAGGAAATTATTTTATATTGGAAATGCTGTATTGAAGGAAATTATTTTCTTGGGAATGCTCTACTGAAGGAAATTATTTTATATTGGAAATGCTGTATTGAAGGAAATTATTTTATATTGGAAATGTTCTTTTGAAGGAAATTATTTTTTACTAAGTTGTATATAAATTAACAAATTGTTTTTAATCATTTGTATATTTCAGCAAAGCAGAATTTTTCCTTAGCTGAACGAATCATGATGGGTGTCTGGTTTGCTCTGGCCTGTTTGGCAACTGCTGTAAGTTCAAATATCCAAATGGGTTCTTCTTTGAATTTGGACTTTTTTTTTTTTGCCTAACCAAAATCTTTTTTAAAAAATATGAATTCTTGAAACTATATAATTTTGTACAAATTATTTGTATTAGATAGGAATACTTGAAACCATATAACTGTGTACAAATTATTTGTATTAGATATGAATACTTGAAACCATATAACTGTATACAAATTATTTGTATTAGATAGGAATACTTGAAACCATATAACTGTATACAAATTATTGGTATTAGATAGGAATACTTGAAACCATATAACTGTGTACAAATTATTAGTATTAGATAGTAATACTTGAAACCCTATAACTGTATGCAAGCACTTGAAAACTGTCAGAAGATTGGTTTAGTCAATTTAACAGCCTTTCACCTCTTTATGGGTTATTTAATGACAAAATGTGATACAAATAATTTCATTACATATGCTTTGAAATATTTCTATTTAATACTCACCCGTGATGCTTAATGATGGGATCCTCATGGATGAGCAGTCCATAACATGCAACATTCCACTTTGGCCCTTATTTAGGCTAGACATGTGGCCGGAGATGCCCCTCACTGATCAATTGGCTGGTCATGCCAAGCCCTAGCATTTATATGATTGTCCAAAACCTATTACCCCCCCCCCTTATGACCAGTCCCAACTGATTTTATCATATATGTGCTAGAGGACAGTGGCTGAGGATCTTAGTGTCCTGGGTAACAGCTATTTATAAGTCATGTGAGCAAAGCTGTTTTCTGACTTTGTAGGCATGCCCATGTATAGGAAGTAAAGAATACAATTACAGTTATTTCTTTTTGTTAATGGATTTCTTTTAAGATTTATCCCTGAGATTTTTGTGCATATTCATTAAGATAAAACCCAAGAATTAGAAATCAATAATATTAAACACATATTTACTAAAATCAAATGTTTGATATCAATGTGCAAATTAGCCTTTCCATTCACACTGTAAACCGCTACTTTGTGGTATATATGAATATAATATGATATAATATTTTATTACATTAAAACTTAAATACTTGCATATATTTACTAGTCTTTATAATTTTGTATTCTTTCTTTTTTTCTAGGGTCTTTGGGTTTATAAATTTGTCCATGGACACGATGAATTGCATTATAATGGTAACGTCTATTCACAAACCTGGGAGACCATTTCCTGGATTGTATCCGGCGTTCCATTTGTGTTTGTTGTTGTTGGAGCCATCCATGCTATTATGGTTGGGCGTGGTTCCTGTTGCCAGGTGAGGAAAATTTTTAATATTTACATTTTCTTAACTTTTTTTCCTACTTTAAACCGCTCACAGTGTCTTTCCCACCAGTTCAAAAGCAAAGTACAAAAACTGATGGTTATTTCATTATGATTGAGCGAGAAACTATCTGTAACCAAGCACCGTTGATTTTAATATGTTGGGGAATAAAACAATAATATTAGAGATCAATAACACCAAGTAATTATTTAATTAACCCGGTTTTGTTAAAACCAGTATGCGAATTAACCACACCATATATTATATGAATGTTTATTTCTTAGTGATATATAAGGCACATTACAGGATTTTAAACACACTAATAACACGAGCCTTTCAGGGTCGGTGTTTGTTAATGTAAATTAACAGCGTTGATCCCAGGGGGCTATCCCCCAGGCAACACCTGCCCCTTGATTTAAAGGGCAGGGTTGGGTTTATTGCCCAGTGCCTGAGGTGTTCCCCTTGAGGGGGAATGCCGACGGGATCAACGCATTTTTTGTGCCTACCACCCATGAGCTTCGGCTTGTAGGTGGGTCCACATAAAAATGTCATGCCCTCATAAGTGGGGTGAGAGGCAAATACCCTAATAACATGGGCTGTTTTGAGGCAAATCTAACTCAGATTTTCATAGAGACTTTGTTGATAAGATTTATCAATGTATTAATGATTTAGACTATTGTTGGAATTTTTGGGATATAAGGCGTGTGCCAGACGGTCACTACTAAATATAGACTCGTTGACTACCACGTGACCAGGGAAGGCAACCTATTATCCAATCACTGGCAGTGCTGCTGCTGCTGTTGGTGTATTTATACTGCCAGATACTAATCTTAGCTCATTGCTATTTGGATCATCTTGGACGTCGGACTTACAAAGAATACTATAACACCGGATACTTATTGACTTGCTTACTTATTTAACATCTGGCCAAGGATGGCGGCTAGTTACTCAACAACTATAAATTAAATGTCCATGTTGTTTTAACTTACGATGTGTGTCTAAAAAGTAATGGGCCCACATAAAAATGTCCTTGTGTCACGCCCTCATAAGTGGAGTGAGAGGCAAATACCCTAATAACATGGGCTGTTTTGAGGCAAATCTAACTCGGATTTTCATAGAGACCTTATTAATAAGATTTATCAATGTATTAATGATATTGACTATAAATTAAATGTCCATGTTATTTTAACTTACAAGGTGTGTCTAAAAAGTAATGAGACCGTTGTCACAAACAATTCATTTAAAATCCAAACAACAAACTAAATGTTTTCTCCTCCAAAGTAGTCCCTCTTGAATCTAATGCACTTTCCCATCCTTCTCTGTCACATTTCTCTGGGAAAAAAAAAGGTAACTTTAAATGAAAAGGCCATTTTTAACCATTTTTGGTGAGAGGGGGTAATGTCTCACTGGTATCTCATTCTTTATACATTCTATCTTTCTCTGTCTCATTCCAACTCACTCTCTCTCTCTCTCTCTCTCATTCCAACTCACTCTCTCTCTCTCTCTTTCTCTCTCTCTCTTTCTCTCTCTCTCTCTTTATCTGAGGTTGAGTCAAAAATAGCTTCTTGTTTCGGTCCTTCAGGATGCTAGTCTGTTATGGACTGGTCTGATTATGACAAGATTGTCATTAGTTCTTTGAGACAACGCAAGACATATACGAGGTGTGTCTGAAAAGTAATGAGACCGTTGTCACGAACAATTCATT
>CM042157.1:81298794-81338794 GCA_023376005.1 Doryteuthis pealeii
CTATTTTGAGACGAATCTAACTTGTATTTTCATTGAGACCTTAATAAGATTTATCTATGTATTAATGATATTAACTATAAATTAAATGCGGATTGATAGACTTACACTATTCCTGAGGGTATTGTGACGTAAGCGGTGTAGTAGTTTCAGTTACAAACACAGACAGACACTGAATCTTCAATTATAGTAAGATGGAACAAACAGCACTTTTAATAACCAACTCTGTGATAAAATTCAAATGTGCAGCAGTTGGTACAAAAAAAAAATGTAGAAAATATGTTACTAGTTTGTTTATTTTGGTTTGGTGGTGGGGGTGGGGGGATTTCAATGCTTTTAGGTTCAAATTTCTTAAGTGGTTCAAGTGGTTTCATTTTACAGTAAACAAAAAATAATTGCCTGACAATTTTATAAGTAAAGGTGACTATTTAAACAAACATTTAAACAATGTGACTATTTAAACAAATATATATACATCTACAAAATTACTTTTAAAAAAATACATATTTGATAAATTATAAGATTATTAAACGGATTATTTAAATTCAGTTTATTTTATTGTATTTATAGAATATATTATCAAATGTTTAAAATAACCAGTAGTAGGTTTTTTAAGTTTATTAAATCTTTAGAAAATACATATTATATAGATATTAGAAGATTAGAATAATTATTTAAATTAGGTTTGATTATTTTATTGCATTTATATAATATAAATATCTAATTTTAAAACTGTTGAATAGCCAGTAGTAGGTTTTTTAAAGTTATTAAAATCTTTTTAAAAATCTATATTAGATATTAGATTTTTAAATAATTATTTCAATTCAGTTTATTATAATATGACTATCTAATGTTTGAAATAGCCAGTAATAGGTCTTTAAAGTTACTAAAATCTATTTAAAAACTTTTTTAAATCAAATTAGATATTAGGTTATTGAAAAGATTATTTAAATTCAGTTTGATTATTTTATTACATTTTATAATATAACCAGTAGTTGGGCTTTTAAAGTTACAAAAATCTGACAAAAAAAGAAAGAAAATACAAATTAGAAAGAAATTAGATTATTAAAATAATTATTTCAATTCAGTTTATTTTATCGCATTTATAGAATATAAATATCTAATGCTTAGAATTATTAAATAGCCAGTAGATGGGCTTTTAAAGTTACTAAAATCTAAAATATATATATATATATTAGATATTAGATTATCAATGTTTATTTAAACTCAATTTGATTATTTTATCGGATTTATATAATATAAATATCTAATTTTCAAACTGTTAAATAACCAGCAGATCTTTTAAAGTTAACATCTAATAATAAATAAATAAATTCTTGATATTAAATGAGTAAAAGATTTTTATTTAATACCAATGGTTTATTTGGGTTGTTCAATTCATCTTTGTTGAATTTTTCTTTTTCTTTTTAAATTCAAAGTCTGTTTATCAAAATTAAAACTTAGGAACAAATTCTAATTTAGATTTAAATTACAAAGTGTCTTATTTGCAAATCTTAATTTTAATAATTAAAAAAAAAATAATTTAATAAAAGAAAATAATTAATAATGTGTTTATTTATAAATATTTTGATTCACTTGTGTATTATTATAAATTATATCTGGCGAGTTTGGTTCCCGGTGTGTATATATTATATTAGTATATATATTATACACATATAAAATATCTAATATATATGATTTGGATTTAATATGAAGCATTGGGTGTGAAATATATAAGAAACTCAGTTTGTGGGATGTTTCGTTTTATTTCATTCTAATATTTTAGAGACTTGACTCTCCTTCTACAGAGGAATATAAATTATTTCCCACCCAACACTTCACATTAAATCCCAAATCATACATATTATAGACATTTATATATACATAACATATATACTAATATAACATATACACACTGAGAACCAGACTCACCAGATATATCAACAAAGATGTATACGTGGATCTCATAACGACAACATTATAAATTATAGATATATGAATTATAAATTGAATTTTTAAATTTGATTAAAAAAACAATAACAACAACAACAAAAACATTTTGTTATACAACCTCTATAGAGTGTCTTTATTTGTTACCCCCCAAGCAAAGTTATTAATCAAAAAATTACCTGTATGCATTTTTTCATCGCCAGTCGTATTGATTCTATCTTGTTACAGTGGAAAAAAAAAAGAATGAGAGTAAATCTAATGATGCTTTATAAACTGGTAGAATAATCACAGCAGTTTTTATTAAGAGGAGTGAATTCAACTTAGTTCAATATAAGGTAGGGTCCTGAAGAGATTGTATTGATTGAAACCATGGTAGACCTATGAATTTTTCCAGATTTTGTAGATTTTTGTTGCTTTATCTTTTTTAAGTATTGAGCACTTTTGGATAAATTAGTAATGCTACTACAATGGAAACATTAAAGCGGCACTTGGAAACTATATATATATATATATATATATATATATATATAAGTAATTGGTAATTTGCTTGAAGCATTGTTAAGTATGTTATTATATATTAATGGTTTGAAGGCAATTACAATGCGTATAAAAAACAAAAATAAAAATAACATCTTTTTGGTTTTATTTTTTATATGCATTGTAATTGCCTTCAAATCATTAATATATAATATATATATATATATATATATATATATATATATGTAAGGTATCCAAAACTGGTAGTAAGGGATGATTATATATATATATATATAATATATATATATATATATATAATAAATAAATAATAAATATATATATATATATATATTATATATATATATATATAAATAATAAATTCTGACCGAGTCAGAATTATCCAGATGATCCATTAGGAGAAACCTAGGTAGATGTTCTCTGACTCATTAGGCTTACTTTATTATTTATTGGCTCTACTTAGTGTATTTAGCACTTTAGTATATTTAAATTAGGTAACTCTTTCAGTATATTTTTCTTTTGGCCATCATAATAGTGCAGACTGATTATTTTCAGGTGGTGCATATGATTTGGTCTTTTCTTTTTTTTTTAATGTATTCTCTATATATATATATAGTTGTAGAAAAAAAGTTTTTCTCTCTACCACGGTTTCGGTGTTCAAGGTACACCTTCTTCAGGAGAACTGAAAAATTATAGGTAGCTATATTTTATATATACTTGTCTGGTTTAGAATTATTTTTAATTCTCTGTCCTTTAATTAGTTTGTGTGAATTTTTGTTTCTAAGTCTAGACTGTTTTAAATCAAAGATATATTTAAATTTTAAATCAAAGATATATATATATATAGAGAGAGGAGGAGAGGAATCATAGATAGTTTCTATATTTGTTAATGAAATAAAGTTTTGAGTAAAGTGGTGTTAAAAATTGATTATAATTTTCTTACATCCAAATAATTTTAATTAGTGTCAGGAGAAAATGATATTTTAGATCTTCGATGTTTATAATGAATTGTACATCGATGAGCAATGAAAATCTGACATGCTTCACTGCTGAAACTGAATAATATCTAAACTTGGGGGTGAAAAAAAAACAACAAAATCAGTTTATTAAAATATTGTGATTAATATTAAAAAAAAAAAAAAAAAAATCCCTTGTGATCCATATTAAAATATATTGTGATTTTATAACGAGCCTAAACACATTGCGATTTATTTTCGGAAAAAAAAAAAAAAAAAAGAAACTGGAACAAAGTGAATGAACGCCATCCAAACAAAACCTCTTGGATATTAACAATTTCTGGTAGTACTAGGAATTTGTGGTCCATATGGAAATGTAAGTGATGTCATTACATTTGAAGAAGTCACACTAAAAATAAAGACATTCTTTTTTTTTTTTTTTTTTTTTTTTTTTTTTCAACTTTTTTTTTTTTAGGGTCAGCAGATTTATTCTGTTCCCATTTCATCTTGCACGAATCAAAAACGTCGAAGAAACAAAACGAACAATCAACATTTAGTATCAATTAAAAAAAAAAGTTGGGAGGGGGGCGGTTTAGCTCAGTCGGTAGAGTGTCTACCTAGGAACCACAAGGTTCGTGGTTCAATCCGGCCCTCACAAACTCAGCGTATGAGTAGCACAGGGATCTGTGCAGTAAAGTGAGGAGCTGATGGTAGGTGTAGGCTCAGATGCAAAAACAGTCTCCTTGGTCTAGCGCTAGATAGATAGGGATAGACTCCCTCACTGTCTGGCTGATGCGACATTAGGCCACCCCGACGACTTATCAATAAAAATGACACCAAGAGACAAAGAAGAGGATGTTGTTGTAGGTGTGATTTTGGCTTTTGTAATTCTAATGGCTCTTCTAGCTTAGTTGATAAAGCAGCTTGTTTGGATAACCAGTCTTCTCCAAGACAAACATGGATATGAGTTTGAGTCTCACCTAGAGCATATCCTTTATCATAGTCTTCAGAACATAATTTTTGATAAGAATGATAATCCAATTGATTTACAATTAAAAAAAAAAAAAATAATTTAGAAGATAAAAGAAAATATTAGAATTAATAACAATAATAAATTTAAGTTTAAATAAAAATCAATTTTAAGTCATAGAAAGCAATTCTGAAACGTGTAATATGATTTGAAAGGCAGCAGTTTTGTTTTATATGAAAACACTTTGGCAAAGTTGTAGTTTAAGCAATGCCCTATGTCAATTAGATTTGTAAACATTTGTGATTTTTACTACTTTTAGATGTGAAATATGCGCAGGAGTCTAACTTTAGAATGTGAAATATGTGCCAGAGTCTAAATTAGAATGTGAAATATATGCCAGAGTCAACTTTTAAGATGTGAAATATGTGCAGGACTCAACTTTTAAAATGTGAAATATGTGCAGGACTCTACTTTTAAAATGTGAAATATGTGCAGAACTCAACTTTTAGAATGTCAAATATGTGCAGGATGCGACTTTTAGAAATATGTGCAAGAGTCAACTTTTAAAATATATGCACAAGGATCCACTTTTAAAATGTGAAATATGTGCAGGGATCCACTTTTAAATGTGAAATATAGCGTAGGGGTCAAATTTATGTTCCTAGGTCATATGTTTTTGTGATATTGCCTGCATTCTAATATGGACCCTGAATTCCTACTAGTACCCGATTTCTTAACTCGAAACATGTAATTTTTCATTAGATTTTGACTTCACACTTCTCAGTTACCATGATAATTAATGAATTAGCAAATTTCGGAATGAGATCCAGACGAATAAAAAAAAAAAAAAAAAAAAATTCCCAAACTAAAAAAATCAAGTGTAAATGACATTGTTAGTCTGAAGTTAAATTTATTAATTTTTTTTTTTTTTTTTTTTTTTTTTTTTTTTTTTTTTTTTTTTTTTTTTTTTCATAAAGTCTTTTTTCTTTTTTTTTTTTTTTTTCGGTCGGCATTGATGCGTACTGCTTTCACAGCTCTACCTCCGATAACCAAGATTATCATCATTACCAGGTGATCACATCAAGTGCAGGTGGCAAAAATTTGCAGGTGTAACCCTCGCGCACTAACACACCCCCTCCCTCCCTCCCTACCCAACCAGTTTTCTAAGCGTCAGTGTTTTTCTGCGCATTCGGTATCTTAACATCTCTTCTTGCACAAAATTCATCACTCCTTCTCGCTATCTCTATCGTTCAGTTGCTCTTTTATTACTTTTTTTTTATTTTTAATTAAAACGACATCAATTTTATATAAAGGAAGAACAGTACCATGACTACTATGTTCCTGATTTAACTTCATTCTCTTTAATCGTTCAGTTGCTATTTTCTTTCCTTTTTTTAAAAATATAATTACATCAATTCTTGTATAAAAGTAGAACAGTACCATGACTACTATGTTCCTGATTTGTCAACTCTTTTCTATCTCTATCGTTCCTTTATTCCTATTTGCTTTCTTTTTTTTTTTTTTTTTTTAATTTTAACTATATCAATTTTATATAAAGGAAGAACAGTACCATGACTACTATGTTCCTGAGTTGACAACTCCTTCTCTCTATCTCTATCATTCTGTTGCTCTTTTATTACTTTTTTAAAAAATTATAACTACATCAGTTTTATATAGTGGAAGAACAGTACCATGACTACTATGTTCCTGATTTGTTAACTTCATTCTCTCTAAAGTTCTGTTGCTCTTCTAATTCTTTTTTTTTTTTTTTAATTATAACTACATCAATTTTATATAAAGAAAGAACAGTACCATGACTACTATGTTCCTGATTTGTTAACCCTTAATTTTTGGCAACAGCAGTCCTGGAGGGTCAGCCAGACAAGGTTGACAAGTCATGAATTTGTTTTTGTTATTTTTCTTTTCACCACTTCCATGGACTTCCTGTTTGTAACGTTAGTACCATTAAAACATACTCGAAATAATTCTTCACTTTCATTTACTATACATATATTATGTAACCAAAATGTATCTCCACAATTTGATTATATAATTAACAAATATATCATTATTATTTTGTATTTCTATTGCTTAATTCGGAAAAAAAAAATTCCTGTTTTGTTTTAGGATTTAAAAAAAAAAAAACACAATTATACTCGGTTAGCAAGGTTATCCGACAGTGTCTTACAAATATATATACTATTTTTTACTTCTTGCTTGAGTTTAAAAAACAAAACAAAAAACATTCTTTTTGTTTTAGGATTTTACATGCACATTATTACACTTAATTAGTCATTTTATCTGACAGTGTCTTACAAAAATATATTATTCCATATTTCTTTTGCTTGAACTTAGGAAAAAAATTAAATTTTTTTAATGTACAGAATTATACTCAATTAGGAAGGTGTCTTAAAAAAAAATTAGTTACTAACTCAATTATCTAAATTAGCAAAAAAAAAAACGCCCTCCTGGCAGTGTAAAAATAAATATTTGAAATATATTGTCTGAAGGGGGGTTTAAATAAATAAATTAAATAAAACATTTAATTTTTTTTTTTTAAATTGATTACTAAAAAGAAATTATTAAAAAGCATCATATTCACTCCACTCCACTGAGATATTTGTTTTGTTTTACAACAGTGGGGACCTCCAAAACATCTCTAAAAATTGGTAATTTAATTATTCAGACTCTAATCTTTATAGAAAAATTAAGAAATCGTACAAGTAAAATATATTTTGTTCAGATTTCCTAAAATGAAATGGTCGACCTAGTAAAAAAATATTTCCCCTAAAATATTTTAGGAAAAAACTATTTTAAATGTAGATTTATCTAAAGGTGAATAAGTATCAAAATTTTTGTGAAAATTTGACTCTTTATTGATTTTTCATAGAGTGTTTTTAAAAAGTAAGTAGTGACGTAGTTTTGGTTACAGACAAAAAGAGACCAAATCTCCATTATTAATAAAAATAATCTGACAGTAGAACCTGGCAATTTTTGTCCATACCCCCACAAATAAAATGTTTCGGTGGGGTGGGTAACCTTCATCAGAACAGTAGGATGAAAAATATTGTCTAAACAGTGATGGAAATCTTTCTTAATGTCCTGATGAAATGTTTTAATATCGAAATACTTTTGGGTTTTTTTTTCAATTTTCTACACACATGCACACACACAAGGTATGTTCCATTCATTAATTTTTTTCAGAATACAAGGTGTGTCAAAAAAAAGTACCAAGTTTAAAGCTCTATTTACCAAGATAGAAATGAAGAATGAATCAAACGTTATTTTTAAAAAAAATTTTTTTCAGAATACAAAGTGTGTCCAAAATTACAAAAAATCTCAATACTTTTTGACACACTTGTTTGATTTAGAAAAAAAAAAAAAAAAAAAAAAGAAGTCCTTTTTTAGGATTTAAAAAAAAATCTTCATTATACGCAGAAAGGTTATCTTAGTTAAAATAGCTTTCACAGTCATCAGGAACCTTTGTTGGGTAATTTCATCTTGTCTGATTAAAACTTATTTTAACATGGAACAAAATAAAAACCCCACCCACCCAGACGAGTGAAAAGGAAGAAAGAAAATTCTTTTATCAATGCTACACAAGCTCTGACCTTTGACCTGCTGACATAGGTCAATGCCCCTTTTTTTTTTTTTAAATTTCTGTTTAAGTTTCAGATTAAAGATATCATCACTATCATACACAGATTTATCTGAACAAATATCCTACTCTTTGTTCATACTGTATCACATCCTAGCCGTGACAAATAGGTTGGATAAATAGCTACATAACTCCCTTTAGAGATTAAATTCTCTACAATTATGTTGTATACTAGAACATAGAATGTTTTGGTATACTAGTACATCCAAAATAATGGTTTGTGCTAATAATTGAGGTCCCAAGTAGACGGTTCTCATAATGATTTCCTACTCCCCTAAACAGCAGTCTTGGACCAGTTCATTTACTATCTAAAAAAAAGTTAAGATAGGCTAGACCACAACAGATATACTAGTAGATCCAAAATAAAGTACTTTGTCACAGTGCTAAGAAGTGAGGTCCCAAGTAGACGGTTCTCGTAATGATTTCCTACTCCCCTAAACAGCAGTCTTGGACCAGTTCATTTACTATCTAAAAAAAAGTTAAGATAGGCTAGACCACAACAGATATACTAGTAGATCCAAAATAATGGTTTGTGCTAAAAATAAAGTATTTTGTCACAGAGTGCTAAGAATTGAGGTCCCAAGTAGACGGTTCTCATAATGATTTCCTACTCCCCTAAACAGCAGTCTTGGACCAGTTCATTTACTATCTAAAAAAAAGTTAAGATAGGCTAGACCACAACAGATATACTAGTACATCCAAAATAAGTACTTTGTCACAGAGTGCTAAGAATTGAGGTCCCAAGTAGACGGTTCTCATAATGATTTCCTATCCCTAAACAGCAGTCTTGGACCAGTTCATTTACTATCTAAAAAAAAGTTAAGATAGGCTAGACCACAACAGATATACTAGTACATCCAAAATAAAGTACTTTGTCACAGAGTGCTAAGAATTGAGGTCCCAAGTAGACGGTTCTCGTAATGATTTCCTACTCCCCTAAACAACAGTCTTGGACCAGTTCATTTACTATCTAAAAAAAAAGTTAACATAGGCTAGACCACAACAAATATACTAGTAGATCCAAAATAAAGTACTTTGTCACAGAGTGCTAAGAAGTGAGGTCCCAAGTAGACGGTTCTCGTAATGATTTCCTACTCCCCTAAACAGCAGTCTTGGACCAGTTCATTTACTATCTAAAAAAAAGTTAAGATAGGCTAGACCACAACAGATATACTAGTAGATCCAAAATAATGATTTGTGCTAAAAATAAAGTATTTTGTCACAGAGTGTTAAGAATTGAGGTCCCAAGTAGACGGTTCTCGTAATGATTTCCTACTCCCCTAAACAGCAGTACACAAGTAGTCATGGACCAGTTCATTTACTATCTAAAAAAAAAAGTTACGATAGGCTAGACTGCAACAGGTTGGGAGTCCTATGCACTAATAATTACGGTAATTTTAACAATGTGGAACACTAAAATGATTAAATAGTTGGTCCTTAAAGAAGGATAAGGAGAAAAACAAAACAAACTAAGTTGCCAAAAATTGCAGTCTAGTTGGATCCTTTTTTTTAATGTAGTTAAAGTTTTAAGACATTGAAATTCTCAATGAAATATTGAAATAGGCAATAGAATTTTTAGGTAAGTTTTTAATATTGGATGAACAATATCCGAGGTATTTAACAAAAAAAAAATTTTTTTTTTTTTTTTTTTTTTTTTTTTTTTTGTGCTTTTAAACCTGACAGATACACGGACAGAAAACTGCATTTGTATAATAGAATCAAAAAGGGAAGGTGACTTGATTTTATGTTACTGTTAAATACGTTGTGGTTTGACTGTTTTTTACCTTGCACCAATGCATTGTTACCCAAACAGTTTAATTTTTTTTGGAGTTATTTTGTTTGTATTGAAAATAAATCACCTACATTTAATCATTATTTTTTTTTTTTTTTTTTACTTTCAATTTTAATTTTCAGGCTGCATATGTAGTTGATGCATATATATATATATATATATATATATATATGAAATTGATATGTTGAAAAAACAAAAGATGTTTACAAAAGCATGGGATCATCAGGAGAGAATGTGCAACCGTTTCGTGGCCTTCCTCTCAACGGTTTTAAAAAGCAACATCGCCCTCCCCCTCACTGATGTGAGGTCCCTCGGAATATCTGTATCGATCGCATGTGGATCGGTCTTCAACAAAAAATAAGACGGGATGAAATGACCGTTAGAAGAAAGAATGCGCAAAACAGAACGCTGCTAGTCAAAAGTGAGGGGGGGGGGCGATGTTGCTTTTTAAAACCGTTGAGAGGAAGGCCCCGAAACGGTTTGCACATTCTCTCCTGATGATCCCATGCTTTTGTAAACATATTTTGTTTTTTCAACATATCAATTTCACACTGTCGGATTAAGTTCCATTTTTATTTCACTTATATATATATATATATATATATATATATATATAAGTTGAAAAATGGAAATGAATGGATAATCCTAACAAAATACGGCAATACAAAAAAATTATTATTCATTTCCACTTTTCAACTTACATACTGTCCAAGGAAAAGGAAATATATAACATCAACACCACCAAAATGGATAATCCTAACAATATATATATATATATATATATATATATATTTGGGAATAAAAAGGCCTTAAATACCATGGGTATCGTGGTTATGGACCATTTCCACTCGTGAGTATGCTCACGAGCTTCTTCAGACCACTGATATATTTTATGGTCCATAACCACGATACCCATGGTATTTAAGGCCTTTTTATTCCCAAATAACTTTGCTCTGTTTACAATAATTAAACATTGAGCTCTCATACGGAACCTGAACTCTACAACAAACTACGGGTAGAGAATTAGGACCCACCTAGAATCACCTTGTACCAAGAAACTTGGTACCGCACCAAAGTATATATATATATATATATATATATATGGGAGTAAATATGGAAATTAAATCCGACAATATAAAGAAAATTTTGAAAAAACAAGTGTTCCGAAAATGGGATGAATTTAATTATCGATGTTTAAAACATTACGGTTACATTGAACCTTCATCAGGATGTCTCTTGGGGTGAAGAAAATGATGGATGTTTTTATATGTGACGGGAGATGAAAATCTTTTTAGTTATGTAACTGTATTTGATCACCGTTTTAATTTTTGAAAGGCAAGTCGCGATCTACTCACGCGAAGGTGTCATGACGCGTGACGCAACTTGAAGAAATGCAAAGGACGAGAAAAAGTATTCAAAAATTAAAACGCTGTTCAAATACAGTTACATAACTAAAAAGATTTTCATCTCCTGTCACATATAAAAACATCCATCATTTTCTTCACCCCAAGAGACATCCTGATGAAGGTTCAATGTAACCGAAATGTTTTAAACATCGATTATTAAATTCATCCCATTTTCGGAACACTTGTTTTTTCAAATTTTCTTTATATATATATATATATATATAAATATTTATTATATTGGACTAACCAAAACCTCAGACCGCCATGATTTAGAAATTCACACATATATATAAACGCACACAAAATAAAAAAAACAAAATCATCATAAAAACACGAGACTCAATGATGACAAATAGGAACGCCAGTGAATGAAGAAAGCAAAAGCAAGAACAAATAACAGATCACGTTCACACGAGGCACGAGTTAAAAAACTGTCCAATTTTTTCAAAAAGTCAACGTCTATGATGAAGGATAACATCTGAAACCATTGGTAAGACGACCTTTGTATTGGTGACTTAAATAAATAAATATATATAATATATATATATATATATATATATATATATATAAGGAGTAACTAATTGGGTAAATCCGACAAAATGTGATTAAAAATTGGGGAAAACAGATAAAGCACAAAATAACTTCATTCAATTGATATTTCGCCTCGGTATGTTTACAAAGCTTCATCAGAAGATTTGAGACAATGAGAAACAGTCTGTTTATATACTGAAAAGGTAATGGGAGGGGGAGAAGAGGGAGGTGGATGCGTCAAGAGAAAAGAGAGTTAGAATTTCCCGGGCTACTACTTAGATACCCCAGCCATCTAGTGGCGAAAACCTGGCAGCAAGGGAAGATAACTCTTCTGGACCCCACATCGATCCAAACAGAGGTACAGAATCATTACAGTGGTTTAGGAAATGTGTTGGAAAAGTATGTTTTTTTAAAATACCTAATCTAATTTTGTTGGCACTATACAATGTAGACAATATACAAAGCGGATGCCCACAGACTATATGACTTGTGCAGTATATTAAATATCAGGTGGTGGCAACATGTTTCAAACAGGACCATCCTGAAGAGAACTGGACTCTCTGGCATGCACAAAATACTTGTCCAATGTCTAGAATAAAAAGAAGAAAAAAAATAGAGGGAAAAATAAATTCAACTTGTTGAAGGCGGGGGGTCAACAATGTCGTCGCTATCACAAAATCTATAGCACAAAAAATCCGTCGTCGTCGTAAAATCACCAACTCAAATATCTTCAGCAGCTGAAAAATCGCAACTCCTGCTGTCGTCACCCCACTTCTACTTATACAAGTTTTTCCTTCAACATCCGGGTGTCTGCACCCCACGCATGAGATTCTCGAGCCAAACCCGACCACCGGAATCATCATAGCTATTGTTGTATACCCTCTTTACCGGCACTACATATCTATATGGTCGTCTATTCTTCTGGCATCTGGTATATCTTCTAAGGTCATTGAGGATTCCATCACTCAGAAGTCCTGTGTCATTGTTAGCTTTTAGTAATAACCACAAGACTTCGATTTACGTGATGTTACGTTAACTGCGCAGTGAGACTCACATCTTGCTAGCTTCGCTTCTAAGTTCTAACTCTAACTAACTGAGTTGCTGGAGGGGGCCTTCTGAGTTCCATCCCCAGAACGTGAGATTGAGTCAAGCACCGTCACTCGCTGCACTAATATGATTTCTACACTATTGTCATAATCATCAGGTATCTAATGATTATGTAACACTATCATCCGGGCACCTGGCACTTACATCCGGGACTGTAGCTTCGCGTTTTCGGTGACAATGTTTGCATTCTGAAGGAAGCAGGTTCGATTCTACAGTCCGACATGTCAGGCAAAGCCTAGCCTGCTTCCTTTGAGAATACGGCAGGCCTTGACGTTCGCCACTCACCTCGTGTTCTCTGTCACAAACTTGGGATGGGCTGGCCACTTAAACAGACTTGGGAATGACAGACTGCCAAAGCAGATTCTGTACTCTCAACTGAGAGAGGAATTACGTAGAATCGGTAGACCAAAACTCAGGTACAAAGACAACATCAAGAGAAACCTGAAGGACTTTAACATCCCCATAGGCAGTTGGCAAGACGCAACGAGGGACCGATTAAATTAGAGGAAAAGGATTCGCATGGTGTCATCATTAGATATGATGGACAGCAATGATGATATATATGTGTTTTATATGTTTGAAGCACGTGGTGTAATGGTTAAAGTCATGGGAAATGGACTCGTCACCCCGAGTTCAAATCCTGGACGTGGTAATTGCATTTCACTTAGCGCTAATACCCTTGGGAAAGGTATGAATCCTACTCTCCCTCCAACTATGGGTAAATAGTAGGGCAGACTGGGCTCTTTAACCATGGCTAGATAAACAGTCTAGGAGAAGGAAAACTCTGAATTCAAACCTGTTAAACTCTGCTTAAGAAATTGACCTTGTGTCGCATCCTGCTTGCGCGGAGGTGTTGGTAATATAAATATATATATGTGTTTTATATATATCTATAATATATATTTTTTGATCTTGTGCAAAACATGGGTAATGTGTTAAATAAATGAGAAACTGTGTTGGATGTTATGTACTAAATTTCATCCAATATTTCGAAGGAATGATCCTTCTTTTACAAGGATTTTTTTAGACTGGATGAAATGAAATGGAACTTAGTACATAACATCCAACTCAGTTTCTCATTTATTTCCCACTTTATCCATGCTTCACACTAAATCCCAAAATATATATTATAGACATACATATATAACACACACACATACATACTCATTATATATACCATTAAAGAAGCATACGTGGAAATTCCACAACAACAAACATATATATATATAATGTAGATAAATATGCTTAGAGATGAATTCATTATAATTAAATAATCATGACAAGTGAATACTGTGTGTGACATGCAGAACACTGGACAGCTGTTTCAACCTATATTAGGTCTCAGTGTATACCATACTTCCCCCCCCCCTGATCAGCAGTGTATACCATGATCTCTCTCTGTTGGATAGGGGGGACGTCATGGTATACACTGCTGATGAGGCCTAGTATAGGTTGAAGGATCAGTCCAGTGTTCCGCACGTTGCAGGCGGTATTTGCCGAATTTGCTTGTCATGATCCTTAAAAATATATAAAGGAAAATGGGATTGGAATGAATCCAACTAGCTCACATGTATTGTGAATGCGTCCACTCAGTACAAAGCCCAATACAAAAGCGGAAACCCCACTTCCGGGTCCCCATCAGCCCCCTATTGATCAAGGGGAGTAACTCTATTTTTGTTACGTCTGAACCTAACATGTGTACATGTCATGCTCTTAGTTTTGAGCGAATTCTTTTGTCACTAATAAACACAGCAGATATGAATTTGTATCTTAGAAATTCATCTATTACCATAACAAAGAGATTAAAACTTGTACAAGGACCGGATCAAAACTTTATGATAAATGCTTTTAACTCCAAAAGTCCAGGGGAGGGGAGGTAATGTGCTGGATAGCAACATCTCAGTTGTTATGCTGGTTTGTTTGTTGGTGGATTTTAACAACATATCAACCGGTCTGGGGTTATTTCATGCCAAGATGTTAGGAAGTAATATACAAGGTGTGTCAAAAAAGTATCGAGATTGAAGATGAATTAACCAAGATAGGAATGAACAATAAATGTAACTTTTTTTTTTCAGAATACAAGGTGTGTCAAAAAGTGCCGAAATTGAAGCTGTATTTACCAAGATAGAAATGAAGACTGAATCGAACGTTAATTTTTCAGAATACAAGGTGTGTCAAAAAGTGCCGAATTTGAAGCTGTATTTACCAAGATAGAAATGAAGAATGAATCGAACATTGATTTTTCAGAATACAACGTGTGTCAAAAAGTGACGAATTTGAAGTTGTATTCACCAAGATAGAAATGAAGAATGAATGGAACGTTGATTTTTCAGAATACAAGGTGTGTCAAAAAGTACCGAAAATCTCAATGCTTTTTTGACACACCTTGTATGTTGTGTATCTATATTTACACTTTTGTAGTTCACGGTTTTAACGATGTGATAGCATTGGGATTAATTGTTTATGGTATTGATCAGGTTTATGTTTATATTTTTCGTATAATTTTATTTCCCTAAAAAAGGACAAAGTTATCTGTGGTGACTTTTTCAAATACGAGGTATATCAGAAAAGTTCCAAGTTGATCGCATTCTTCGATCTGAGGGGCATCGTCCACTGCAAGATCTTGTCACAGGGCCAGACAATCAACCAGCATGTCTACAAAGTGACACTGCGGCATTTGCTTCATTCAGTGAGCAAGAAGAGGTGAGAGATGTGGCAGGACAACTCGTGGGTGCTTCACATGACAACGCACCTGCCCACACTGACCTGAGTATCCGAGAGTTCCTGGCCCAGAAGAACATCACTCTGCTGGAGCAACCTCCCTACTCGCCAGACCTGGCTCTATGTGATTTTTTCCTCTTCTCCAAGTTCAAGGGGGTCATCAAGGGAACCTGTTTTGGGGATATGCACGACATCAAAAAGGCAGTGATGATAGAGCTACAGAGAATCCCTGAAGAATTCTTCCGGTGTTAGATAATTATTAGATACCTAATATTTATGTGCAATAGTGTAGAAATCAAAATGGCCGTTATAAGCTGCAGCCCACGGCCTTGAAGGATTTGAATGACAAGGCTTGACCTGTCCTGATCCTTCCTTCCAGTGGATACCGTGAGAATCGGTGGAGAAGACCCTCTTCCGGTTTAGATTAGAAGTAGATTTTAGTCAGTCGGCGAGAAACCACGACGGTGGTGAGTCGTGTTATACACGTTCCGACTCGATCTGCGCAGGTAGTCTGGGGGGATTTCGAGAATAAAATATGATCAAAGTAAATCGAAGTCTTGTGTTATTATCTAAAAACTACCAATGACACAGGGCTTCTGATAAAGAGAAATCCCCAATGGAAGACCAGACACGAAGTCCCCAAGAGAAGTCCAGACGAAGAAGAGCGGTTAGAAGAGACCTAGAAGAACTTAAGATGTCAGAAGAACAGAAGAAGAATAGAAGTAAAGAATTAGAAGAGTATACAACACCGGGAGTGCATGCAAGTGTGACAGAAAAGGATGGGAAAGTGCATTAGACTCCAGGGGGATTACTTTGAAGGGGATAACTTGTAGTTTGGATTTGAAATAAATTTTTTGTGAGACGAGTCCTGGAACTTTTCTGACATATCTCGTAGATCTTTCATATTATTTGCATTAAAAAATACATTTTTGACGTGAACAAAAATCCTACATTCTATGAATAAGTATTTAATAGTGCAATATGTGTGCGACATCGTAGAAAGCGAATTTCAATTCCAATCACTTGGAGGCACGTGGTGTATGGTTACCGTCGTAGGAAAATGGACACGATGAGACGAGTTCAAATCTTGGACGAGGCAGTTTGCATTTCACATAGTACTAATACCCATGGCAAAGGTATGAATCCAACTATTCTCCTCCAGCTATGGGTAAATAGTGGGGAGGATTGAGCTCTATAAGCTTGGTTAGGCAACCAGTCTAGGAGGGGGAAAACTCTGAATTCAAACTCCGCTTAAGAAATTGACTTTGTGTCACATCCTGTTTGTGTGAGGATGTTTGGTATATATATATATATATATATATATATATATATATATCCAAAGATTCAATTATTACAATGTTTGATATGTTTACTTAGGAGCTATTGCCAAATCTAGAAGGTGTGACGGAGAACGAGAAAGGAAAAAGAGCAAGACATTGGAAAAGGTACGAATCCAACTATTCTCCCTCCAGCTATGGGTAAATAATAGAGCAAATTAGGCTCTTTAACCTTGGTTGGCACCAATCTAGGAGAAGAAAACTTAATGAAAACTCGACTTAATTTACATTCACTATCAGACTATCAGTTGTGACCTATTGTTGGTATCAACCGGACAGCGAGGGAGTCTACCCCCTTTTTGATTACGCTAGACCAGGGAGATTGTCTTTTACTGAGGTGGAGAGCCACGCCTACCGTCAGCTTCCCATTTTACCTCACAAATCAGATTACCCAATCTATGCAACTCATGTACTGAGTTGGTGAGGACCAGTATTGAACCAGGAACCTTGCGATTCCTAGGCCAATGCTCTACCTACTGAAATTAAACCAACTCTTAAGAAAGTTATGAACCCTCTCATCTTCTCCAATGTGTTAAATTGTACCACTACTGTTCTTCTACAAGGATGACTTAAGCATTAGATTACCTACGGTTGGTGAGTTGGGATTACGTCATGTCAAGCCATTGGGCCATTTTATGCCAAAGACGTTTTTGTTTTATTCAATCTTGACGGGTACTCAATTTTTTTAACACATTTTAAAAATCATTTTTTATATTTAACCCATAGATTGGACCCTAAAAGGTACTACCACTCTGTGGCAGAATTGACCTGGGAGTAATGGTGATGAAGGAGTACTCCACATTCCCCAGAGCTTCAGAATTGGAATTTCACCATCAGATAGAGTTTAACATCATACCCAGGACATTAAGACTCTCAAAGTGGATCTGGGAGTAATGGTGATGAAGGGGTACTCCACATTCCCCAGAGCTCCAGAATTGGAACTTCACCATCAGATAGAGTTTAACGTCATACCCAGGACATTAAGACTCTCAAAGTGGATCTGGGAGTAATTGTGATGAAGTGGTACTCCATATTCCCAGAACTCCAGAATTGGAACTTCATCAGGACATTAAGACTCTCAAAGTGGATCTGGAGTAAATGAAGGGGTACTCCACATTCCCAGAGCTCCAGAAATGGAACTTCACCATCAGATAGAGTTTACGTCATACCTAAGATATTGAGACCCTCAGCCAACGCCCTCTAGCACATATATGTTAAAAAGAGTTGAAGTTTTGCCATAAGGGCAATAGGGTTGGGACAATTATATAGGTGCTAGTGCTTGATTGGAGGAGACTCTCCAACTGTCCGTCTAGCCTAAGGGCCAAAGTAGAGTGTTACATGTTATGGACTGCTCAATCACCAAGGTTCCATCCCTTAAGCATCACTGGTCGCCACGCTCGGTCAACTTGTGGCTCTATTCAGGGGTCTTGCCTCTCTGCAGAGGTTCAGTCGCTGTGTTCTAAAGTCCCATGACTGATATAACCTACGGAGATTGATATACCATTAAACAAAGGAAGAAACAAGGTTCGAATCCTGGAGGAAGTTGGCATTTCAGTTCGTGCTACTACCCTTCGAAAAAGATATAAATTAATTTATTTCCCTTTTAATTATGAATAAGTAGTAGATCAGATTGGGTCTAACCTCCATAGGGCACTGATCTAGGAGAAGAAAAACTGAATACAAACCAAAGCCTCACCTTTGTTGGGGAGTTGGGCATTAGGGTTGGTCAATTTTTCACTTTAAAAAAATATCAGATTGTCCATCTATGCGAAAGTTGTGTGTTAGTCTACTGAATACTGATACCAAAAATTAGATTTCTTTACTTGCACCATTGTTTGAGGAAATAGCATCAAAGATCTACTGAAATGCACTAAGAATTCCTCGTTTTTAAAGGTTAAATCTTTCAAAAACGAGGATTTTTAGTGTATGTTAGTAGACGATCTTTGATGCTATTTCCTTAAACAATGGTGCAAGTAAAAGATCTAATTTTTGGTATCAGTATTCAGTATAAAAAAGTAAAAGTAAAGTCGTCGGGGCGGCCTAAAGTCGGTGTCAGCCATGCAGCGAGGGAGTCTATCCCCTTTTCAATAGCGCTAGACCAAGGACTGTTTTTGGCGTCTGATGTGGAGCGCCACACCTACCATCAGCTCTTTACTTTACCGCACAGATCCCTGTGCTACTCATACGCTGAGTTGGCGAGGACCGGTATCGAACTAGGAACCTTGTGGTTTCTAGCCGAACGCTCTACCGACTGAGCTAACCAGCCCCTTAATTCAGTATAAAGTAAAAAGTAAGTAAAGTCGTCGGGGCGGCCTAATGTCGGTATCAGCCATGCAGCGAGGAAGTCTATCCCCTTTTCACTAGCGCTAGACCAAGGAGATTGCTATTTGCGTCTGAGGTGGAGCGCCACACCTATCATCAGCTCCTTACTTTACCGCACAGATCCCAGTGCTACTCATACGCTGAGTTGGCGAGGACCGGTATCGAACTAGGAACCTTGTGGTTTCTAGCCGAACGCTCTACCGACTGAGCTCTTTCGCATAGATGGAAAATTTGATTTTTTTTTAAAGTGAAAAATCGACCTACCCGATTGGACATAACGAAGAACATACAGCCGGTAAAAATCTGTTCGTTGACAAATCTACCCGGTGTCTGTCTATCTGTAACTGAAACTACGTCTCTGGTAGATAGCTAAAAAAGATCCGGAACATTTGTGGGGAATTTAATTCGCGAAAGTAATACTGGTTAAACCCAAAGTTTTTGAAGAGTTATAAACAGTAATTAAGTGTGTAAGACAAATAAGGGTCGACAACGAAGAAAAGAAAACACAACAATCTTATGTTCATACAATAAATTTATTGTACAAAAGAAGGGAAAACAGATGCGATGAAATCTTTTGCAGATAATATGCGTCTGATGGACTTAACTTTAAATATGTTTTATGTTTGGTAACTTGACATTACATGTGTGTGGGTAGGTTAGAGTAACCTCTCGTTATTGATAGTTAACTTAGAGTGACCGTCGTGGTGTTATGCAAATATTAGTGGCAGGCCGTCGGTAAGTCTCTACTTAATGACTGGTGGGCGCCGCCATTTGCATTGTAGACTTCGTACGTCGTATGAGACGGTCGATTTATGTTACTCATCTTACAACATGGTATGACTAAATGGTAGTCGTCGATTCTTTCTGGTTGTTGGCTCGGTGTCTTTCAATAAGCAGCATGGCTAAATGGAAGAAGAAGCTACTGTCTGGCATGCCGTATTGGACTCGTTGTCAAGGTAACGATCTCCCACTGTCCCCCGATCTGGTATAAGATGCCGGACATCATTCTCTCTCTCTCCTCTCTCTCTCTCTCTCTCAGCTGAAAAAAAAATTCAGTTTAGCATCCAGTTTAACATAGAATAGTATCAAAGGTTTCAATCCCAAAAGGACGCAGCGATGTATAGATAAATTGTGTAAGTGAAAAATAAGAATGACCCATGTAGACTTTTGTGTATTAAAATTTGGGTGATCTGCCAATAATTTGTATCCATTTGGATTTATGGGACTATTGTCCTCATCTTTATTGTTATATGCATAATGTTAAAACTGATGTGCCCCTCGGCCTTCTTCAGGTATTTCTTGTTGAACTCGGGAGCCTTCATGGAACTTAGAAGTGAATTCAATCCAGCAGGGTAGACTGCTCCGAAACACCTGAAGAAGGCCAGAGTGCACAGCTGAAATGTTGAGTATATCTTATTATAATGGAGATTGTGTGTTTTTCTGTCTGTAACCGAAACTATATTCCTACTCAAGTCACAATTCTCTTAGTTATTGACATCACATTCTCCATGATTTTATTTTTTATCTAAACCTCAATTATTAATAAAATTGTCTTACATTATTAATAACTGTTAACTATGTCTACATACTGACAACATGCAATTATATTAATATATACAACAAAATAGCGGTTTACAGTGTGAACGGGAAGGCTAATTTGCATATTGATATTAAAAAATCGATTTAATAAATATGTGCTTAGTATTATTGATTTCTAACTGTTTGGTTTTTATTTTAATGAATATAGCAAACATCTCTTCAATGAATCTTAAATGAAATCCATTAACAAGATAAAATAACTATCATTTTATTCTTTACTTCCTCTTATAACTAAATACTTAAATTAGAAAAAATAACAATGAAAGACGAGAGTGATGGAAGAGTAAGTTTCAGTTGTTCCATTTTTATTATACTCCCTCTGTTTCAAATCTTTTATTATATCCCCCTCTGTTTCAAATCTTTTTATCTGTATTCTTATTTAGTTCCGTTAGACTTTCTAATTTGATATAATATTTTATTACATTAAAACTTAAATACTTGCACCCGGAGGGTGCATATATTTGCTAGTAATAATAAAGATGAGGACAATAGTCTGAATAATCCATATAATACAAATTATCAAGCTTTTTAAAATGACATGTTCAGATACGCATCATTTATGGGATCCGCTTTGTTTAAGAGGGCCGTGATTGGACTATTTGGCCATTTCACATAAATGTCAGATAAATTCCAATACGAATTAACAGTTTACTCCTGTAATTTAAAAAGATTTCAGTCAACCTTATGTTCTTACATTCTCAACTTACCAATAAATATGGTGGATTGTTAAACCAAATGGTGAAATATATGAGGATGGTGTTGATTTTGCCATGAAAATATCGTGGATATTTATATATATATATATATATATATATATATATATATATATATATATATTATATATAAGGAAAATGAGTAAAGAAAAGAAATGTAAATGGATAAAATGAATTTAATCGATATCACATTAATCGATATCACTTACACATGTGTTTCGGTCAGTTTATGTGTGTGAAAATATTTCGCACACATAGAAGAATCGACCTTCATCAGAGTGAACATTTATTTGAAATGTTCACTCTGATGAAGGTCGATTAAATTCATTTTATCCATTCATTTCTTTTCTTTACTCATTTTTCCTCATATTGTCGGATTCAATTCCTTTTCCATTTTTACACAACACACACACACACACACACAACACAGTCACACACACAACACACAACATATATAATATATATATATATATATATAAAGGACAGTTGGTGTGTATGTATGTATGCAAACTCCAGGAACAAACAATGCGTCTTGTGCAATCTGTAACAAAGTCTGTAAGTCAGTTTCTGGTCTTAAGAGACATATGGTGGTGCATAAGCATTAAACATTTTATCATCTGATCCATCTGATACAACGGGAAGGACGTCCTTCCTATGTCATATTTGCATCGATCTGCAGCGGGTTTGATGAGTCATTTGAGGGCTCATGAGAAGAAAGGTTCTGGTGGTGGGTTATAAGATTGTGATGGACGGCAGTGATCTGTAAAGATTATGCTATTGCTATGTATGTATGTCCGGAGGAAACTACTAAAGTAAAACAACGACAAATAAATATATATAAACATTCACTATCACCAGAGCTTGCTTTTTGTGCAAAAATAATGAAAACTTTTTTTATATTTGTGAAAATATATGAAAATTAGAATTTTAATAGTAAGAGAAGGGAAAATGGTGGCGTTCGTGATTAAAACATAAACAAATCATATTATTATTTATATTTTAGAAGGCAATTACAATGCGTATATCGTATAAAATTCGATAATTATTGAATATAATCATGACAAGCAAACTCGGCGAATAACGTGCACCACATGGAACACCGTACAGCTATTTCAACTTTATTAAGTCTCATCAGCGGTGTATACCTACGATTTCCCTCCGACAGGGTTCAATCTCTGTCGGAGGAAAATCGTAGGTATACACCGCTGATGAGACTTTATAAGTTGAAACAGCTGTAGGTGTTCAACGTGGCGCACTATATTCGCCGGGTTTGCTTGTCATGATTATTTTCAATAATTGTCGAATTTATACGATATACGCATTTGTAATTGCCTTAAAAAATATAAATAACAATATACTTTACATAACAATGCTTCAAAAGCAAATTATCAAATTCCATAAACAAATCAATTATGGAAGACCAAAACAATCAATGGATCTGCGAGACTAACTTTGTTCATCAAGCAATATATCCTCCTGTTTCACCAGTTTTCGCTTTTCATTCTAATATTGTTTTTTTTTAATTCTCCCTTGAAATAATAATGACGTATTTCATTTCCTCGGAATCTTTGAGAAGCAAAGAATTGCCAAATACTGACATCGATTATCAATAATAAAAAACAAAAAAACAATATAATCTAATCAGCTGACTGCCGATTGGATTTCGATTATTTATAAATGACTAGCAGGACCGGTGGATATACCACAGTGTGATAATTCAATTATTACAACGTTTGATATGTTTACTTAAAAGCTATTGCAAATACTTCAAGGGTGACGCTGTCTGTTGGGGTCATGAACTCTTAGTAGTTGGTCAGTCTAGATGTGTTGTTGAGGATTCCATCTACTTAGCCGAAAAAGGTCCTATTTATATTAGTCTGGTGGATCAAAAGGCTCGGTCGAAAACAAATATTGTGGACCATATGACCTTTAGGCACCCCTTTTTGATCTCGATTAAGAAAGGACATGTTTTTGATTAACACCGTCAATATCCGGTTGTTTTAACAGACGATTTTTAGATTTAAACAAAATTATAAAACTAACCCCTAAGCCTAACCATAACCCCTAACCCTAACCCCTAACAAACAACCGGATATTGACGGTGTAAATGAAAAACATGTCCTTTCTTAATCGAGATCAAAAAGGGGTGCCTAAGGTTATATGGTCCAATTTTGTTTTTGGTGCGAACGCTTCCGATTGGTCCAGAATTCTTATTAATTCAATTTTTTATTTGGAACAATTCGTCGAGCCGGATGCGTACAAACCAATTTTCGTCATTATTGTTTTGAACTTCACTGGGTGAACATCCGGTTCTCTGCATTAACCCCGTATCACCACAAAGTCAACCTTATACCCGTTGTGCCATGTGTCCAACTGAATAAAAATTCATTTAAGATAGTATTGTGTAAGTATAGCATTTAATTCTAAGACTAACAGCAACAAATAAATGAATTAAAACTTAATTTAATTCTAACAATTTATTAAAGACAAATAAAACAATGAGTAACAATATAAAGTCTTCCTGTTATTGTGTTAGTATAGCATTTAATTCTAAGACTAACAGCAACAAATAAATGAATTAAAACTTAGTTTAATTCTAACAATTTATTAAGACAAATAAAAACAATGAGTAACAATATAAAGTCCTTCCTTTATTGTATTAGTATAGCATTTAATTCTAAGACTAACAGCAACAAATAAATGAATAAAAATTAGTTTAATTCTAACAATTTATTAAGACAAATAAAACAATGAGTAACAATATAAAGTCCTTCCTGTGTATAAAGTTGAGTTTGAGGGACTTACCGGTGTGCTGGTGCAGATATCTGGTATCTTAGGGTGATTTCTTGGGGAGGTTTTCAAGTCGCTGCCTCGTCGGAGCTGGTCCGGGGTCTTCTGGTGATTTTTTATATTTTCCGCCAAAACTTCTGGGCTCATCACGTGATTGATATATCCAATCACAGAAAGCCTCTTCCTCACTCAACTCCACAAACAGGAATTACCATTTTACTGACCCAACAATAGGCATGCTCAATTTCGCTCACTTGCTGATAAGGGGGATCACAGGAAACATTTGTTTTTGTTTCAACTAAAATTATTACATGTATGATTCTCCACAGAAAATTCCGTCGCTCTAATTTTCGCACCAAAATGCAATAACTATGTCAACAAAGATCAAGAATTTATCGTAAATTTATTTAAAATGCAAAAACGTACGTTATATGTAACAGAATTTCTTTTTTCTTTTTTTAAACACATAAACTTGGAATTGTTCTTTATATTAAACATAAAAGAAAACAGTAAAAAGATAATTTTCCATTTTTAATCATATGACCTTTAGGCACCCCTTTTTGATCTCGATTAAGAAAGGACAGTGATAAATAAACACTGAAAATTTTATTAAAATCCGATAATTCCCTGATTTTTGGTAAATCATTTTCTGTAGAGGCTAATGCATTTTGTCAAAAACGCATGTTAGGCTCATTTGCCAGTACCTACTTTACACCATTTTAAAAAGATCCAAAATGGCAGAACGTATCGAAATTGACAAAAAAATCGTTTTAAATGTATTAAAAATAAATTGCATATGTAATGATATTTTTCTTTTTTTTAATGATGGTCATTATGTTACTACTTATCGTTTTAGACAAAAGTTTGATCTTAAATAATAGATTTAATTAATTTTAATTCGTTTTTTTTTTAATGTAGCAGACGAATTTTGAGTATAGTTAATGTTGAGCGATCAGGGCGGAACAGTTTTCCTTGACTTAAGTGGTGCCTAAAATAAATAAATAAATAAATAAAATAAACTGAGTCATTTGAAATTGGTATCTGCCACAAAAAAGATTTTTGAGTAACTTGTGCGGTTTCTAAAAAAACGCTGAGTCATTAGAAATTGGTTTCTATCGCGTTAAAAGAGTTAAACTGGTTGACTCCTTCGCTGACTGTAAAAGAGTTGAGTCATTTGAAATGTAGCCATGGCGCACAGCATTTTTCCTTCTTTTTTCGTACAGTCTGGCTTGTCTTTTGTGGTTTGTTTACAAAGGAATTTGTGTAGGAAAATGGTTGTGCTTTTTTTCTTTTCGCTTTATTTTTATCAATTATCTTCAGGATACGCACTCCCGAATTTTTCATTATTTTTTTAAAGGAATTCTTCCTTCAAATTAGCAGTAAGAGCCACCCTCGTACGCTCTGTTCATCTGCTTTTTTTTCTCGATAAAATACAGCATTCTAAAATATTTTTTCTTTTACTAGCAGGACCTGTGGATATACCACAGTATTATCTATTAATAATGGAGATTCGCTTCCGGTTTTTGTCTGTAACAAAAATTACGTCACTGCTTACGTCACATTACCCAAAATCGTCATAAAAGAATAAATACACTCAAAATTTGAACATGCAACATTAGACAGTCCTCATTGTTTTTTAAAACAAGTTTTAATAAATACATGACTGGTATTATATATCTATATATAGTTTGTTTTATTTTAATATATATTTAAAGTTTACATTTCAAATTGTTTTATTTTTTAATCTTTAATGAATCCTTTGACGATTTTACTTACTTAGGGTACAAACTCGCTGACATTGAATTTTTTACTCCCACCCCTCAGGCAATATGTTTCAAAAATCTATTTTTACATCGCCCGAGGGTGTTTTTTTGATTTTGTACTAGTAAAGATAATAATAGATTATTTAGGGCATTTTCCAATAAATGTGTCTCAATTAACTTTTTATAAACAATGAATTAACCTTTTTTTAATAATAAATTTGAAAACGTTCATTGAGATACAGGGCGTGTCAAAAAAGTATCGAGATTTTTTGTACTTTTTGACACACCTTGTATTCTGAAAAAAAAAATTAACGTTCCATTCATTCTTCATTTCTATCTTGGAAAATACAGCTTTAAAATCGGTACTTTTTGACACACCTTGTATTCTGAAAAAATTAATGAATGGAACGTTATATTTTTTTTTTCAGTATACAAGGTGTGTAAAAAATACAAAAAATCTCGATACCTTTTTGACACACCTTGTATATTTATTGAAAAATACCCCAAATAATCTATTGTAAAAGAAGATTATTTAAGAATTCGGATTAAAAACAACTTTATCCTCCCCCCACCCCCCCAAAAAAAACAACAAAAGGCAGATCAGGCATTCCTTAAAAAAAGGCTGAATGCATACCTTGAAGATAACCCTAAAACTGGCCAATCAAATCCTCACATTTTTTCTTGTTTCATGTATTGCTGTTTGATTGGTTTAAAAATAATTTTAGATTAATATGATTGGTTAAATGATGCGGTTAGGTGTTAGAATTGTAATGGTTCATAAGCTGTAGATTCTTGTTAGACCAGGTTTATGGAACAAAGAAAAAAAAAAGGATCGCATTCTAAAAATAGACAAAACCAGACTGACCGACGCCAAAGATTCAAAACTCCCGCGAACTAATGGACATTCGGAGAGAGAGAGAGAGAGAGAGAGAGAGAGAGAGAGAGAGAGAGAGAGAGAGAGAGAGAGAGAGAGAGAGCAGAATGAATAGAAAGCAGTGGCCAGCGAACAGACAAGTCACAAATACCAATCCTCCCTCGAACCGGTGAACAGATTACAAATTAGCTTTAACACTAATAAGAATTGTAAAAAGGAACATTCATTAACCAAACCACATCTTTGTAACTTGTTGTTCATTTGATACAATTTATAATACACATATAAAGGACAATTTTGTTACACTCAAACTTCTTTGTTCATTACTTGTAGTGTTTTTCTTTTTTCTTTAATGTTACATTTCACATAAAAATTACCTCCAACCTATATACAACAGAATCAACGAAGTAATTCCAAAGGTATGGTTTCCCAAATATTTAGAAATCACAGAAACGTTTATTGTTGATTGTCAATGATATTTACAATATTTTAAAGTTTGAAAATGTATCTATTTTTCTTAAAAATTACGGTCGATGTATTTTTGTAGGCGCTGGGGCAGTTTGTTTTATGCCCATGTCATACCAGCTTGCCGCCATATCGTTGAAAAACGTTAAACCTCGTCGTCGTTGTAAACTCCATAGACAACTTATCCCATAGATGAGACCCTAACAGGTACTACCACTCCGGGTCAGAGTGGACCTGGGAGTAATGATGATGAACGGGTACTCCACACTCCCCAGCGCTCCAGAATTGGAACTTCCCCATCAGATAGAGTTTAACGACATTAAAAGTTTAAGGACATTAAAACCTTCAGCCACCGCCTTCTAGCACATATATAATAAAAGGGTTGGTGGTTGCCATAAGAGCAATAGGGTTGGGACAATCATATTGGTTCTAGGGCTTGACGTGACTAGCCGATTGGTCGGGTTGGACCTCTCCGACCGCCTGTCTAGCCTGTAGGGAGCGGTGGAAAGGAATTCCGACCCCACAAACAATATCTTAAATAACGAAAAATGAAAAGAACGCAAGCTAGACAAAAATGGAAGAACAACAATCACGTGGTATATAGTTAACAAACAACAAAATAAATCTATTCCGGATCGTGGTCGGCAGGAGGTTGAATTGTTGGCAGGTCGGGTCAAAATGGCCGGATCGTGGTCGGCAGGAGACTTGATAAATTAGGAAAGGTGTTAATGACTTACATTTCTAAGATAACTGTATCGTCGTTGGAGTATCGTCGGATCGAAATCTAAGTCGCGTATCTTGATGATATCAGCATTTCTGGCGTCAGGCTGCCGGGTCGTAAAGGCCGTATCCGTTACTTTTAGTCGTGGAAGCTCTCTTTGTTCGGGTCGGAAGCTAAGTCGCGTATTTCTTTTTAAAAAATCTTATCAGCGACTCTGGTGTTGGGCTGGTTGTGAAGCCGCTGTCCATCCTACACGCTGTGGATAAAATCCACCCGACTTATTAATTCGTAGTCAGCTTATATTATATATATGCTAACCGGCTCCAATTTGGTCTTTTTTCTTTTTGACAGTAATGATTTAGGACCCACCAGAAATTTCAACGCGCGGACATATTAGTAAGCACCCCACATGACTCGCCTTGTCCAATCAGATTCTAGAGATCGGTTTATTAATTTTTTTTGAATCTCGTTTGTCCAAAATCGTGGAAGTTTTTGAATTTGGATAGAAGTTATAGTTGGCGCGTTTTTTACGTTTTCTTTCTATTGCTTAGTAAAATATGGGAGTTTATCCTATGAGCCTAAGTAGGGCCAAAGTGGAGTGGTACATGTGATGAACTTACTCAGCCACCATGGTTATATCCTTTAGCATCAACGGGTCATCACCCACGGTCAACAGGGGGGCGGGGTTTACTCCTCTGCAGAGGTGCAGTCGGTGTATTCTAAAGCCCCATCGACAGGGCTGCTGACCATTCGGAGTTTTAGGGGTTATGTTGTAAAAGTGTTCCATGATTATATTGGTACTTCTATCAAAGACAGAGACCACTCTATCGGCTGGGACTGTAGAATAACACCGACTGCACATCTGCTGGTAAGTAAACACTCCTCCCAACGGAGCTACTTGTTGGCCGTGGGTAGAAACCCATGATGCTTAAGGACGGAATCCTAGTGGCTGAGCAGTCAATGACATACATTAATGTTTTGTTTAAATTTCAAGTAAAATTACTTATCACTGTTATTATTCACTAGCATGACCTGTGAATATATGTTTACTTAAGAGCTATTACTAAATAGTTCAATATGTAAAAGGTATAATAATCTTGATTTTAACCCTCTCTTACTCTTTTTTCTTTCATTCTTTTCATCTTTTCATTATTTTCGATTGAAACAGAGCAGCGTTATCGCTTCCGCGCGCTCACTATTTTTTCCCTACTCTGTTTTTCTTTCTTTCTTTCTTTCTTCTTATATTTTTCTGTGTAGCATGTCCTTTTTCTTCCCTTTCTTTCTTTCTAATAAAAACGGAATGGTCCATTATTTAGCTAAGGCGACGACATTCATAAGAAATAAGAATTTCGCGGATAAGCAACACCAGATATACATTTTTGCATTTCATATTGGACGATTTGGACGGTCTCATTTTTAACCAGAGGTTGTTGCAAGATGATAACGGTCGTACAATTAAGGAACCCAAGTATTATTATTATAATTACTTTTATTATTTCTTTCTTTTTGTGTAAGTACTATTGGCTAAACTTGCAAATCGGTCGGAAAATTAGAGAGACCCAGAAAAAACAGACCCACAAATTTTGTAATAAAACTGTTAATTTTAACTAGAGGGGTTTAGGGTTAGGGTTAGGGTTGGGGTTGGGGTTTAGGGTTAGTTTAATGGGAAAATAAATAATAATTGGGTTCTGTTTTTTTCTGGGTCACCCTGTAATATTATGTTCCTCAACTAGTGGTGGGGTTAGGGTTAGGGTTAGGGTTAGGGTTAGGGTTGGGGTTTAGGGTTAGTTTAATGGGAAAATAAATAAATAAATAATTTGGGTTCTGTTTTTTCTGGGTCAACTTGTAATATGTTTTAATTTTCCGACCGATTTGCAAGTTTAGCCGTATTAATTATACGATACAGTCTGCAATATAGATAAATTGAATAAAAGAGGGAAATGAACGTTCGGGTAACAGGACAGAGTATGAGGGTCCCAAATCACCAAGAAGCTTTAAATCATCCCCAAAGGGGGCGACAGGGTAGCAAGAGGAGCAGTTAATAAATAACTTGTCTTTTATAAAATCTAAATGACAAAATATTTTAAATAAATACTAAGGTAAACGTCCGAACAAGTATTCATCGTATTCAGTTTATTTATACAGAAAAAAAAAACTGACATAAGAATTATAAACGAATGTATATTTTTGTTACGTAGTCCGAATTCAGAGTCAAAAGTCTGACCGTTTGCTTGACGCCTGTACACAACTGGTCCAAAAAAACAAAAACAAAAAATAGTGTGTATTTGCATGAGTGTAGGATGGCCCAAAGATCGTCTGCTTGCAACAGATGTTTTGTTTTAAAAACGAATCAAAATTAATTAAATCGATTATTTAAGGTCAAAATTTTGTCTAAAACGATAAGTAGTAACATAATGACCATTATTAAAAAAAGAAAAATATCATTACATATACAATTTAAAAAACCCATTTAAAACGATTTTTTCGGTCAATTTCTATCGCTTTCGGTCTGAGACGCTGGTTTAAAATGGCTTTTTTTTACAAATTTAATGTAACATTCCCAGTGGAATCCTAGCACACCCAGTACACTGTATTAGGTGTGCTAGGAATCCACTGGGAATCCAAAGGGGGCATTGGCCTGAAAAAAAGTTTAGGAACCACTGCCTTGAATGAATCATGTGTGTTATGGATAGAACGTATATTGTATTGCTATGGCTATTACAATTTCCTGTTGTTCTATTAATATACTTAGCAAGATAAATTCTAATGGCATTCCGTGACGCTAAAAATAAGTATCCCAACATGTATCTTTCTTTATATATTTTTTGAGACAGGAAGCTTCAGAAGAAAGAGAAAAAAAGTCTGATTGCGTATTTAATGGATGGTATTATATGAGAGATGAGTTAAAAGTTCAGTAACCCTTTTAATACGAGTCCGTTTCTATTGGAACATATTTATTAATTTTATTTACTTAAATTAATGTAAACATTGTTTTTCGTTTATAATTTTCATTATTTCCGTAAGGTGAAAAATTTTTTTTTAAATCCTCATGAGTTTTTTAAAATGTTTCTTCTTTCGAATGGACAAAATTTTTTCAAGATAATATTAACCTTTATGCAAGTATCATTGTGTTAAATATAGTGTGTGTGTGTGGGGGGGGAGGGGGTAAATTTCACAGGGAAAATTGGTGGTACTTAAAGTAATACGATTTTAAAACAGAAAAAAACAGAAAAAAAAAACCCAACAAGTGGAACACACACACACACACACACACACACACACACACACACACACACACACACACACACACCACACACACACGAAATAACTTTCTCAACCAAAATGGAGCAGTCTATCGACCGATATACAATTATTAACAAACTACGAATACAATTAATTAAAATATTCATTAATGCACCTATTACATTTCAGTTTTATTAATTACGTAAAGCATATCTTTGTTTTTTAAACATCTGTTTTTTAGTGAAAGGAGAAATACGTTTGTTTATTTATTTACTATGCATCTTAGTTGTGGCTCAAGTAGGGGCCACACAGTGAGAATCAAACTTCCTAATAATGCTCTAGCTGGTCTAACTTGCTAGGCATTCATTATACTATGTGAAACTGCTCAATATATATTTATTATTTAATGTATCCATTGTCCAATCACTAGGTACCACCAATTTTCCCTGTGAAATTTACCCCCCCCCTATATTCAACACAATGAAACTTGTATAAAAATTAACATTATCTTGAAAAAACTTTTTCCATTCGAAAGAAGAAACATTAAACAAACTCCTAATGATTAAAAAAAAATTTTCAGCTTACCGAAATAATGAAAATTATGATTGAAAACAATGTTTTCATTTTTGCACCGTTAAATCAACTGAAATTTAGCGTAGCCAAAAAAGTTACAAGATTAATGTCCGATTTTCACGAAAATTTCCATAACTATTTACCTTTGGATGTAAATATGTCTGAAATAGTTTTTTCTTAAAATATATTAGGGAATTTTTTTTACGAGGTCTACCCCCCCCTATTTTATTTCATGAGATATTAAAAAAATGAACCGTCAAAAAACATTTTTACTTTTTTTCTTTAAAGATAAGAGTCTGAATAACTATATTAAAAAAATTGTATAATACTCAAGGCAGTAGTTTTTGTAGAAAAAAAAGAATTCTGAAAAAAAAATGTCATAATATTATTTGAAAACTTTTTGTTTTTGCTTTTTTAATTGATATGTACTATATTCTATTAAATTGTCAAGAAAAATATTTTTTTTAAAGAAATTAATTTTAAAAGATTTTGAATCTTTTGTGTGCTTAAATAATTTTTTTTAATGTTTAAAAATCTTTTTTTTTGTGTGTACAAATCGAATTTTTCACGGATATTTAAATATATGAATTTTAGAATTCAGGTGAACTAAAAATTTGTCCGATCCACGATATATTAATATTTTAAAAAGAATTTGTAATTTTTATTGTTGAATAGTAATGTTTGATTCTTATAATATACGGAAGAGCAAAACTGACAACATTTGTAATACTTTTTCTTTTCTTTGCTTTAGTTACACTATAAGTTCAACTAAAAGAATATTCCGGAGTTATTCTGAAACTACCACAAAAAAAAAAAAAATCTTTCAAAAATCGTTGAAAACCAATAATCGGTTATTGAATATACACAAGAAAACAATTATGTCGAATACAGCCACCCATACATTTAAATATATAATTGTCAAAGAGAGATAATATGTAAAAATAAAGTCCCCGTTTCTACATAAATATTACCATTTTGCATGTAAAACGGATTATTTTATTTTTATTTTTTATTAACGGTGAGTAATTTTCCCCAATCGGATAATTTGATCTTTGAATTGATCGTTACTTTTTTTGAGAGAGATTTAAAAAAAAACAAAACAAAGTTAAAAAATATTTATTTCGTTTATTCAATATCGCCTAAACTGATCACGTGACCCGAAAATGGTTATCCCTACAATCACGGTATGTTTTGTTTAATGTGCAACCATTTGTCGAAACGACAATAGTACCCAACAACCGGCGTTAATAAATCTATAGATAAAGATTATTTATCTTAAGGAATTGAAGAAAAAACATCTTTAAAAAAAAGAAAAGAAAAAGAAAGAATTGACATTCATTTAAAATAATAAAATAAATATAGTCACTATCAAATACGGTGGTACCTTGACTTACGAGTTCAATTCGTTGCGCTCGTAACTCAAAACAAAATTTCCCATTGAAATAAACTGAAATACTATTAACCCATTCCAGCCTCCTACCCCGTAAACCCTATTTTTTTTTATAAGAAAAATAGCACTGTATTATATAAAAACATGATAAAATAGAATATAATGAATTATGTGCTGTAATATGTTTTTTTTTTTTCTAAATAATATTTTTCTTTTGCGTAATAATTTTGCGAACTTAACTGTTTTTAGTAAACTTATTAACATAAGCGTATTTGAAGTGCGCTCGTACTTCAAATTTTAGCTCACAACACAAAGCCAAAAAAAAAAAAAAATTGACCCAGTGACAGCATTAAAGAAAGAATTGTCAAATTGTGATTCATAGAAAAATAAAAATATAAAATACAGTAATTAACATATATAATTTAGTAAGATTTTAAAAAAATGATTTTATTAAGACGTCTCGTCATGGTGTAATAGTTAGCAAGCTAGTCTCGCATATCCATTTCTACTGAAAAGTGAGTTCAATCTTCACTGGATACCCCATAAAAAATATAAAAAATAACCACGTTAAACAGACCGTCGTTAATCCGGCCTGGTGGGAAGACAGGAAAATATTTGATTAATTTTTTTTAATTACATTTTTTTCTTTTCAGAAAATTTGTTCAACTACTATTGAATTAATTTGTTATTTCATTTTATTTTATTTTATTTTATTTTATTTATTCAATTAGTTTAAAATTTCCGGCAAGTCATTTAGCCACTGGTTCATTGGTAAAAAAAACACAAAAAAACAACCAAAAATTAAAAACAAACAAACAAACAAAAAGTTGTTTTGATATTTTAGATGGCTGGGAAGGGAGACAGTAGTTATCATCTCCTGTATTGCATCTGCGGACCTCTCAGTTAGCAGTCTGCTTCTCTTGCCACCCGGTGCGCTACCGTAGTTAGGCACTCACCACCCTAATGTTGTTGCAGCAACGGTCGACGGGCATGCGCCGACAAAGGGTCATGTGACTGTTTAAATAGACTATACAAATCTGTATCAAGTTATTTTTTCACCACCCTTCAGTTGGAATAATAATTTGTGTTGTGTTGTGTTGCTGCTCTCGGTGCTTGCTTAGTGATAAGAGAAAGAGAGAAAGAAAGAGATAGAGAGAGAGAGAGAGGGGAAAGAAAAAGGCCATTTCACCTGACTTGATTGTCAAGGGGGAAATAAAAAAGAAGAAAATGTCCACGATCCCGGATGATATAACTTCAAGTTCAGCCAGGGAGAAATTTCTCGCGAAATTCTGCCAGATGGCCGAGACTAAAAATAAAAACGGGCATGGCTGCCCCCAAAACAGCGGAATTATCAACGATGATACCAATAATAGGTGGTGCCGCGAATGTTTTTGTTACTACGATACAAACGGAGATGGCTTTTTGGATAAACAGGAATTTTCACGGATGGTCAGCGACATTTTCAATTCTTCTTCTTCTTCTTCTTCTTTGACGGACTCGGTCGCTTCTTTCTCAGTCGATTTGCTGTCGCTACTTGATGAAGATAACGACATGCGTTTAGGGTTCAAAGAAACCCGTTGGAAAACATGGCTTAAGTCTTTAATAAAACCCGTATCAGCTCTAATAGTAGTCGACGTACAAAATGACTTTATTGACGGTTCTCTCGCCCTGAAGCAATGTCCTGCCGGCCAGGATGGAGCCACGGTCGTACCTGTTATTAACCAACTGCTGTCGGCTGGTTATTTCGATGTGGAGGTCTATTCCCTGGATTGGCACGACGAACAACACATTTCGTTCATTGATAACTTACACCTCCGAAAATTAGACCCTAGCAGCCCCGTACCGGCGGAAGTTGCTAAATTATACGACACGGTCATCTTTTCTGACCATGCCCCTCACACCCAGGTGTTGTGGCCCAGACACTGTGTACAGGGAACTTGGGGATCACAGCTACACTCGGATCTAAAAGTCGGCTCAAAATCTGTCCGTATACATAAGGGCACAAACACCGACGTTGATAGTTATTCAGCCTTCTTCGATAACCAACGAATCTCACAAACGGAATTAGAATCTGCCCTACGTGCCCGTAATGTAACTGACGTTTACGTATGTGGTCTTGCGTACGATGTATGTGTCAGGTACACCACCCTTGACGCTTTGGAGTTGGGATTTCGTACTTACCTTATTGATGACGCAAGCAAAGGTGTCAAGTCTGAGGATATTGATCAAACCAAGAAGAAATTAACAGAGAAGGGCGCACGTATTGTAAATTCAAATCACATCAAAGATTTGGTGGAATGGAAGTTCTGTGATAGAGACATTGCCTTATGGACTGCCAGGATTTTGTCTACGACAAATAAGTAAAAAAAAAAAATCAAAACAAAAAACAAAACGTTATTACAAAGCAAAATATGTGTGTAAACAAACAGACCCAAGGGAAGTAACAAAAAAAAAATGGCAGTTACTTCCCTTTCACTGCTTAAATGTGTGATCAAATTTGTCAATGTTTTAAAACAAAGTTGGAAAAAAAGAAAGAAAAAAACAATAACAAAGAAAACTAAAAAGCTTTGAAATTTACATTCTTTTTCTGCGTTTTAGAAAATGCTACATATTTTTTTAATCCTTAATATTTTGATTCGAGGACCTTAAGTAAATTATATTAATCTTTAATGGAAACAAAAAAGTAAAAGAAAAAAACGGGGATTCACTTTTTTGAGAAACATTTTTTCTATTTCCTGAAGAAAGTTAAAGAAGATCTTTGTATTTTAAAGTAAGCAAATAATTTGATCTCATCTTAAGCTAGACGATCCTTGAACTAGTGGGGGTTCCTGTTGCAATAGCAGTCCATAATGATATTGGTGCTTCTATTTAGGAAGAAATGAAGGATTCTAATTGTAAAAACATTTCATAATTTTTTCCTTTTAATCCAGATTTTGGACATTTGAAAAAAAAAAAAATTATGTTCGGTGCGAACACTAACCCCACCAAATTATCATTCTGTACCAAATTAAACTTGAAATAGCTTTAAATTAGGGTACAAATTAAAATTAAATTAGCTTTAAATTAGGGTACAAATACAGAATAGCGCACAAGAGATAATAATATCATTAGAATCGCATTTTACGTATGAATAGCATTAGATTACGGAAACTCTCGAATTAGCCTAACCCTAAACCTAAACCTCACCGTTACCCTTACCCTAAAGTCTTAAAGGTTTTTTCGGATATTTCCATGAAATGTGATGCTTTTTATACGTAATTTAATGATATTATCTCTTGCGCGCTATTCTGCATTAGTACCTAAATTAGAGCAGTCTCAAGTGTATTGATTGCTCTAACAAAAAAACAAAAAAACTTATCGCCATAATGTGCCGCTTTTTTTTTCTTTTTTTTTTCTGGGTTACGGTTATTATTATATATTAGAACATTAGTATTATACGGGTCGTCTAGACGAGCCGTAAACCCGCTGGTTCCCGATATAACAGCGGTCCATATTGGTGCTTTTATTTAGAAAGGAGTGAATTATTCTAATAAGTATTTCATATTTACCTCCCCCGTAATATATATTAATTAATATTATATATTATATATTTGATATGGCCAAAATTTCACGTATTTTTCACCCCTCCGCTAAATTAAAATCCAACAAAACTCGGGGGAAAAAAAGAATGAAAACTAACGTATTTTAGCTGTATTACGAATAGGAAGGATAAAAAAAGATCACATGAAAAAATTATTTGTTTCAAAATCTTAAAACGAGGAGAATTTTTTTAATCAAGATCTGTATATATCAAAATGGTGCATTTTGGCCGTTTTTTTTCTCTTGAAGATGTGTTCTAATTAAAGTGATTTATTTCATTGTTATAATTAAGAAATTCATGAAAAAATATATATGTGAGTTTAGGCTCTGTTCTTAAGCAATATTAAAATAAGTGATAATTTTAAATATTTTATAATAAAAGAAACGGAAGGTGCTGCCGTACCGAAATTTTGGCTATACCTTTATATAAAGTAACTCCCTATTTTAAAAATCTTATTTATTTCTGTAACATCATTTTTTAAATAAAAATTGAATATAAGAACACATAACATTGAGTTTATATATTTAAAGTTCTATATGGGCACCAGCATTCGCCTCTAGCTGGGCACGCTCTTTTTGGAGTTTAACATCCAGACATCTTTACAGGGCTTCGAATTTTGAAACAAAATAATCAATCTGCCCCCCACCCAAAAAAACCCCCAACTCTGATTTAATTGCTACATATTAAGGAACATACATTAAAAAATTTAAAAAAAAAGTAATTGCATATAAAAAAAAATTCTAAATAGTTTAAAGTAGGGAGTTACTTTTCAATCACCCTATATATATATATATATATATATATATATATATATTGGAGGATATGTGCTTAATTGAAGTCATACCTAATTCTTGAAAATTAATTAGTTAATAATTAAGGAATTTAGGCGGGCATATATGTTCAGATGTAAGGCTAAACAGATCGAGAAAATGTCAATCCCTGAATGTACATTTCGACCTATTAGGTCTCATCAGCAAGGTTATAGACATGGGAAACTGCTCCGTGTGTCTATAACCTTGCTGATGAGACCTAATAGGTCGAAATGTACATTCAGGGATTGACATTTTCTCGATCTGTTTAGCCTTAATTTGAACATATATGCCCGCCTAAATTCATTAATTATTAACTAATTAATTTTCAAGAATTAGGTATGACTTCAATTAAGCACATATTCTCCAAAAATTGTCGGCTAAAAGCCATATCAAATAAACACAGTGTTTATTTACGTACTTTCATATATATATATATATATATATTATATATATATATATATATATTATATATATTGAATTTAAAAGAAATTGTGTTCGTCGCCAATGTTTACCTCGCAGAATTATCATTCTTTTGCAAATTGGACTGGAATCTGCTTTATTATTTAAGTTCAAGTAGTTTAACTGTATTGCTTTAATAAAAAAAACAATCTCGTTCTGATGTTGCCATTCTTGCTTAACAAACAATGAACTTTTTTCCCCCAATATTTCAATATTTATGGAAAAATATACTTATCCATAATATCCCACCGTGAAAATGTCTGTGGTTATATATATATATATATATATATATATATATATATATATAATGTGTGTGTGTGTAAAATGAAACTGGAAGTGAATCCGATTGTATGTTGAAAAATAAATAAAAGAAAGAAAGTATAGAATGGATAAAATAGGATATTTTAATCAATTTTACTTACACGTGTTTCGGTCAGGAGTTTATCCATGTGTACATTATTCAAACTATTATTATTTTAAATAACCAAATAACCATTCATTTTTCTATTATTATTATTATTATTATTATTATTATTATTATTATTTCATCTCATTTGGTTATTTAAAAATAATAATTGTTTGAATAATGTACACATGGATAAACTCCTGACCGAAACACGTGTAAGTAAAATTGATTAAAATATCCTATTTTATCCATTCTATACTTTCTTTCCTTTATTTATTTTTTCAATATATTATATATATATATATATATATATATATATATATATTTCAAATAAATTTGGTTAAGAATCCTTATTGTTTTCAAGTTTTTTTTTTTCTTTTCATTCAAGTTTTCTAACATTTGTTTTGATGTAATCATCTTGAAAGGCGTTAATCAGTTGTCTGAAAGAGTTATTATTAGTAAACCGAGTACTGTCGGTTCTTTTCTGAACCATTATCAAGGTTGTATATTAAAGTACTTTGTTTGCTAATAATAACTCATTCGGACAACTGATTAACGCCTTTCAAGATGATTACATCAAAACAATTGTTAGAAAACTTGAAAGAAAATGTACAAAACTTGAAAACAATAAGGATTCTATTATTTTTTAAATAAATTTGTTTGAATGATAAGATTCTGCATATATTTATATATTAATTAAACATTTTTAGAAAAAACAAACAAATGATGTTTTTTTTGTTTGCTTTTTTTTTTTGATTTTTAGACATTTTTTTTGATTTTCTTGATTTTTAGAAAAAAAATTTTTTTTTGATTCTTAGAAAAATTCTTTTGTTGATTTTTTGGGATTTTTAGAAAAAACAAACAAATGATGTTTTTTTTTTTTCTAAAAATGTTTTTTTTTTTTTCTAAAAATGTTTTAATTCATACTGTCGGATTTACTTCCATTTACTTTTATATATATATGGTGTGTGTAGTAAAATATGGAAATAAATCTGACTTTATGTAGAAAATAAGAAAAAACAAAATATTCCGTAAAGATGAATTTATTTTTGATAGTGAAGTCGACGTTAAAACGTTTCGTTTTTTGTTTAAACCTTCATCTGGACATTTGGATAAAAAGTGTTGTCTAACTTCATCATGTATGGATTAATTAATCTTTCTCTTTTTTCCCCCCCCTCTTCTCTCTCTTAATTTACATACTATATATCTTTGGGAAGATACATTACATTTCACATTCTTTCAATGGTAATAAAGGACTATTTGCTCGTAAATTCCTACCATGAAATAAACTGAATCCTCATTTTATGTCCGTGTTTTTGCAATGAATGTTTTATTTTTCTTGCACCCGTTATGTTACAATACTAAATATA
>CM042157.1:81343794-81358821 GCA_023376005.1 Doryteuthis pealeii
TGAGCAAAAATAATAAACATTTGATTTATATTCGTGAAGATAATAAAAAAATAAAATTTAAATATTAATGTTGTGGGGTTTTAAGGGGTCGAATACGAACAAAGCGACGGGTAACAAATGTAGGAAAATGTATTAACAAAAGAGTAGACAATTACAGTACAGAGAAGTGGGAATTACGTCCGACAAATAGAGTTATGAGCTGACTCGCATTGGCTTCCTCTCAAGCCATAATTGTCCCTGTTACTTATAGTAACCGTCGGCGCATTCCATTAGTCTATAGGGTATATCACCTATAACAATTAACAACATGGATTTTTTTGTTGCATTACTATTTTAAATAGAAGACATTAATAATAATGATAATAATGAAATTTATTGCGTATAGTGCTCAGGTGCCCCACAACTCATCAAAGTCTCATGTATAGTACATAGAATAATGTACTAATGTCAGGAACATGAATAGTGCACAGTGATAATATACATATATGTGTGTGTGCGTGTACATATGTATATGGGGGGGGGATATCAAGTATAATTTTGTCAAATTACAGGAAGCATGGAAGGTGATGAGGGTCTAATTATCCTGGGTAATTAATTTCACAGGGTCTGTGCCCTTTCTTTTTCTGACGCCCCACTTGGCCGAATCAAGGTCTTTTTTACATAAGGATTTTAATGGGGTATCCCGCGAGGATTCAGTAATAATGGATCTGCGAGACTAACCCCCATCCGCCTCTACCCAGGCGACGCTGGATAGCTGCTTCTAGTAATAAATAAAGAAAAGAAAAGAGTATATAACTAAAATAGTTTGATTTAAAAAAAAATAGGTGAGTCAATAATTATATTCACTTTGTTAAAATTTTCTCTACTGTACTATGAGGAGTAAAACGGGCCCTTCAAAAATGTTGGCGTCCTGGGTTTGACTTGGTTAGTTTAATGGTGTTATACCACTAGGGAGTAGCAAAAAATATCGGATACTACGAGTTTTAAAAGCGAATTAAGAATAATTAAATCTATTATTTAAGGTTAAACTTTGTCTAAATCGATAAGTAGTACCATAATAACCAACATTAAAAAAAAAATATATATAATTACATATGCAGTTTATTTTTTAAAGATTTAAAACTATTTGTTTTGGTCAATTTCGACGATATCCGCCATTCAGCCTCTTTTTCGATGGTTTTAAGTGTTTGTTTACAATTTTACTGTAACATTCGCGATTGCAAAAAAATTAACCAAAAAATCAGGTAATTATTCGATTTTAATGAAATTTTCAGTATTGATTTAACAATTAATGAATTTTATAATGCATTAGTTATTTTATTTCAAAACTTTAATTTAGTATTTTTGCTATGAAAAATTAATATATAAAATTCATTTAAAATATGAAAATCCCGATGTTAAGTTTAAAATGTTATATTTTTAGATTCTAAAAATAAATATCTACTTAATGCAAACCTTATTTTAGGTGCCAAAAGTAATAAGTTTTGAAGAAAAACTCGATTGAAAATGTACCCCCTCCCCTTTTTAAACAGAAAAAACATCGATGTATAAAATTGTCTTTTATAAAATAATAGCCAATTAAATAATTATCGAAATGAGTAAAAAAGAAATCTCCAAAAAATTAATTATTTATCATTTTTTTACATTTTATTTTTCGATTTTCGGTACTTATTTTCTCATAAAACAACAACTGTAATTTTTTTTTTTTAGTTTCTATTCATAACTTCGGTCTTTTATCTCATTATTTATACTGTAATTAGTATCGAAAAACATTTTACGCCCCCAACATAAGGGGGGTCAAAATTAAGTGACCTGAAAAAATGAGAAAGTTTTGAAATAAAATAAATAAGACATTATAAAAATCGTTCATTGATAAATAAACACTGAAAATTTCATTAAAATCCGATAATTTCCTGATTTTTGGTAAATTATTTTCTGTAGGGGGGGGGCTAAAGTAATTTTGTCAAAAACGCATTTTAGGCTCAGTTTGCCAGTAGCTACAAGGAATGATATACCATTAAATAAACCAAACCAAACCAAACCAAACCAAATGAAGTTGGTAATTATGAACTTTTGTTTAGTAAATAAGGGTGTCCCAGAAAAAACAGAACCCACAAATTTTGTAATAAAACTGTTGATTTTCCCATTAAACAAATAAATTAGGGGTTAGATTTAGGGTTTAGGGTTAGTTTAATGGGAAAATAAACAAATAATTTGGGTTCTATTTTTTCGGGGTCACCCTGTACAGGCTGACCCAGAAAAAACAGAACCAGAATTAAGTATTTATTTTCCCATTAAACTAACCCTAAACCCTAACCCTAAACCTAAGCCTAAACCCTAATTTCAGTCGGTAGAGCGTTCGGCTAGAAACCACAAGTTTCCTTGTTCGATACCGGTCCTCGCCAACTCAGCGTAAGAGTAGCACAGGGATCTGTGCGGTAAAGTATGGAGCTGATGGTAGGTGTGGCGCTCCACCTCAGACGCCAAAACAATCTCCTTGGTCTAGCGCTATTGAAAAGGGGATAGACTCCCTCGCTGACTGGCTGATACCGACTTTAGGCCGCCCCGACGACTTTACTACTTATTACAAAATTAGTGGGTTCTGTTTTTTCTGGGACACCCTAATTTACTAAACAAAAGTTCATAATTACAATGAAGTTATTAAAAGATATTTATACCAATGTGAAGAAATCATTAATTGATTAAATTGATTTTTTGAGACCACTGGTTGCACCTCATCCTTCCCAATCAGATCTGGCGACGGGGGCGTTATTACTCATAAATAGGTCAGTGTCATTTGTTTTGCCTAAGAAAAAAACCAACTCTATCTCTACATAAATATATTATTATTATATGTCAGTAGACACACACACACACACACAAAAAAACAAAAAAACAAAAACAAAACAAACAAACAAGAAAAAAACCCATATTCATCATCACATGATTTCTGCTGTGTGTAAAATAAGCCCAAACATTCTTACGAAACAACACAAAAAATGTAAATATGAACGTGTATAAAGAACACGATTTCCTAACCTCTATTTATGATAAACAAGCAAAAAACCCAATTACTCATAAACCTATGACTGCTTCTGATTGCAGCTAAAGGACTATGACACCCCCCCAAAAAAAAACAACAACAACAGAAAAACCCCCAAAAAACAAATAAATAAAAAAAAGATCCCTGGTCAGATGTACAAGTATATACTTGTGTACAAGTTAATCTTGTGTTATTGATCAAGAAATCATTAATTGATTAAATTGATTTTTTGAGACCACGGGTTGCCCCTCGTCCTTCCCAATCAGATCTGGAGGGGGGGGAGGGTTATTACTCATAAATAGGTCAGTGTCATTTGTTTTGCCTAAGAAAAAAAACCCAACTCTATCTCTACATAAATATATTATCATTATATGTCAGTATACACACACACACACACACACACACACACACACAGACACACAGACACACACACATAGAGACACACACACACACACACACAACACACACACACACACAAACACAGACACACACACAGACACACAGACACACACAGACACACACAAAACACAGACACACACACACACACACACACACACACACACACACACACAAACACAGACACACACACACACAGACACACACAGACACACACACACAGACACACACACACACACACACACAGACACACACACACACACACACACACACACACACACACACACACACAGACACACACACACACACACACAGACACAGACACAGACACACACACACACACACACACACACACACACACATACTACAGGTTTAGTCTTGTCAACCACTACATATATGATTTGCAAAATTTTAACTGATGTTATAGCTTCGGTTCTGAGCTAAAACCAAATTATCTTTTCGGTACAAATAATGTTCAATATATGTGAAATAATAATAGAAAAAATCTTTGTCATAGATGCAGGGCCACATTCGGATATTGATCTTGCTGTGAAAAAATCAGAAATAATCAATAACTTAAAATTGGTTGACTTTAAAACTGTTTTGATAGCATTTTTGGATTCCTTAGTCAAAAATGCTATTATAAACTAATTTTTAGGAGTAGGGAAGCTCTAGAACTCATACAGACAATAATAGGTTACAAAAAGTCAAAAATGCTTTTAAAAAACAATTTTTAGGAGTAGGGAAGCTCTAGAACTCATACGGACAATAATAGGTTACAAAAAGAATACAGTAGTAGTTTAACAGATGACAAAAATTTTTTTTTTAGGTAATAGCGAAATAGAAATGGGTATTTTTCAGCTGTAATTCAGTTTGTTTAAGTAAATGTACTTTCAGGTAACAGTGCAAATACTTTCTGCTTGAAATCTAAGAGGTGATAATAATAATAATAATTATAAAACTGTCATATAATACCTAAATAATCGGAATGAAATCATATGTGTTTTCTATAAATAATGTAAGTAAAATCATCGGGGTGGCCTAAAGTCAGTATCAGCCAGACAGCGAGGGAGTCTATCTCCTTTTCACTAGCCCTAGTCCAAGGAGATTGTTTTTAGCGTCTGAGGCAGAGCACCACACCTTCCATTAGCTCCTCTCCTACCAAACATTAAAATGAATGTAATACTTTTATATTCATTCTTATTTAGTTTCGTTAGTCTTTCTATTTAATTTCTTTACTTTAAAATAAAAGGCCGGGTTAGCTCAGTCAGTAGAGCGTTCGGCTAGGTTCCTAGTTCGATACTGGTCCTCGCCCACTCAGCGTATGAGTAGCACAGGGATCTGTGCGGTAAAGTAAGGAGCTGATGGTAGGTGTGGCGCTCCACCTCAGATGCTAAAAACAATCTCCTTGGTCTAGCGCTATTGAAAAGGGGATAGACTCCCTTGCTGATTGGCTGTTTCCGACTTTAGGCCGCCCCGTTGACTTTACTTTTTTACTTACTTTAAAATGTAAATACTTGCGCCCGGCAAAGGGCGGATACTTTTGCTAGTTGATATATAGAAAATATAGAAAATTGGCACTGACTCATCTCAGCTTTATTAATCTGTCTAGACAGAAGTCGGATATGAAATATTAAGATGAGATCTGAACTTTCAATCATGAAATAAATCAATGAACACTTCCCGTGACTGGAATATCAATACAGACATTTTTTCAATAATACCAATTTAATTAAGTGTCCAGAGTTTGTTTGTTTGTTTGTTTTGTTTTACGGCATATCAACCTCAGTAGGTCATTTAATGCCGACAATGTGAAAAATAGATCACTAATTAGGACTGAGCCTATTTTAGTAGTGACCACCCAAAGCGGAGTTTAACAGGTTTGAATTCAGAGTTTTTCATCTCCTAGACTGGTTGCCTAATCAAGGTTAAAGATCCCAGTCTGCTCTACTATTTTACCCATAGCTGGAGGGAGAGTAGTTGGATTCATATCTTTTCCAAGGGTATTAGCGCTATGGGAACTGTAGTTTCGTCTAGGAATTGAACTCGGGTCAACAAGTCCATTTCCTATGATTCTAACCATTATACCATGGCCTTCAATTACAGTGACAAAGTTTTGAAATTAATTTTCTACCAGGATAGCTCCCTTAATTTGTTCCCTTCTATTTACACCTTCAGTCTTTTGTCTTTTTACTCATACTGTAATTAGTTTCAACTTTACAACTTTAGATATTTTGCGCCCCCACCAAAAACATATGGGTGGGCTAAAAGTTAAGTGACCTGAAAAAAATCAGAATGTTTTGAAATAAAATAAATGATGCATTATAAAATCCATTCATTGATAAATCAACACTGAAAATTTCATTAATCGGATAGCTCCCTGATTGTTAGTATTTTTTTTAACCGGGGGGGGGGGGGTATTTTGTAAAATATAGACTTTACTGCAACTTTGCTAGTGCCTGATATTTTTCATTTAAACTCAATTCAATACTTGGATTTGTATATAAATGAAACCTACAGACTAAGATTTACCAACTGGGTAATTTCACGTCAAATCATCCAGGCCATGTCACCCACCCCCTTCAATTTTTCTGAGATTTTGTCCAAGCGTGGATTATGATAAAGTTAGCCAATTAACATTTCGCCTTTTTTCGCGACTTCAAATTTGGAGAGCTAAAAATCAACATAACTCTGCCAATTTTTGGAATTGGAAGCTCAAATTTTGGGGATTGCCTAATCTTAACAGTCCACACCTGGAAAAAAATTTCCGAAAAATTGCAGTGGGTGGGTGACAATTTTACTTTTTTTCTGGATGTTTTGACATGGAATTGCCCAACTGGATTCTGAGAACAACTGAATCCAAACTCAATATAAACTTGGACTTATATATTTATGAAATCTTTTTTAAACACATTTTTTCTATTTAACACATAGATGGGACCCTAACAGGTACTACCACTCTGGGTCAGAGTGGATCTGGGAGTAATGATGATGAAGGGGTACTCCACATTCCCCGGAGCTCCAGAATTGGAACTTCACCATCAGATAGAGTTTAATGTCATACCCAGGACATTAAGACCCTCAAAGTGGATCTGGGAGTAATGGTGATGAAAGGGGTACTCCACATTCACCAGAGCTCCAGAATTGGAACTTCACTATCAGATAGAATTTAATGTCATACCCAGGACATTAAGACCCTCAAAGTGGATCTGGGAGTAATGGTGATGAAAGGGTACTCCACATTCCCCAGAGCTCCAGAATTGGAACTTCACCATCAGATAGAGTTTAATGTCATACCCAGGACAATAATCAAAGTGGATCTGGGAGTAATGGTTGAAAGGGGTACTCCACATTCCCCAGAGCTCCAGAATTGGAACTTCACCATCAGATAGAGTTTAATGTCATACCAGGACAATAAGACCCTCAAAGTGGATCTGGGAGTAATGGTGATGAAAGGGGTACTCCACATTCCCAGAGCTCCAGAATTGGAACTTCAGATAGAGTTTAATGTCATACCAGGACAATAAGACCTTCAGCCACTAGCTTCAAGTACATACACAATAAAAAGGGTTGGGGCTTACCATAAGAGTATTTGGGTTGGGACAATCATATAGGTGCTAGGGCTTGATATAACCAGCTGATTGATCAGTTTAGGCCCCTCCGACCACCTGTATAGCTAAGTAAGGGCCATAGTGGAATGTTGCTTGTCATGGACTGCTCAGCCACTAATGTTCTGTCTTTAAGCATCACGAGTCGATACCCATGACCAACAGGTAGCCCCACCTGACACGGCTGATGATATACTTGTCAGCTGGAGCAAAAGAATACACAAACTGCACTTCTGCAGAGGGGTAAAATCCCTCCAATGGGGGCAACATGTTGACTGTAGGTGGTGACCTGTGATGCTTAAGGATGGAACCCTGGTATCTGAGCAGTATGACATACAATACTCTAGTTTGGCCTTTACTTAGGCTAGACAATCAGTTGGAGAGGCTCCCTCCAATTAAACAGCTGATCATGTCAAGCCCTAGCACCTATATGATTGTCCCAACCCTATTGCCCTTATGGCAACCCCCCCAATCCTTTTTATCATGTGTGCTAGATGGTGTTGGCTCAGGATCTTACTGTCCTGGGTATGATGTTAAACTGTATCTAATGGTGAAGTTCCAGTTTTGGAGCTCTGGGGAGTGTGGAGTACTCCTTTATTGACATTACTCCCAGGTCCATTCTGATGCAGAGTAGTAGCACCTTTTAGGATACTAAGACCCTTAGCCTCTGACTTCTAGCACATATATGACAAAAAGGGTTTGGGGTTTGCCTTAAGAGCACTAGGGTCAGGACAGTTATATAGGTAGTAGAGTTTGACATGACAAGTTGATTGATCAGAGGGAGCCTCTCCAACCACCCATCTAGCCTGTAATAATAATAATAATAATAATAATAATAATAATAATAATCTGTTCTTGAGAACGAAACGCATAAAATTCTCTGGGACTTTGAAATAAAAACAGATCACCTTATCCCAGCAAGAAGACCAGACCTAGTATTGATTAACAAAAAAGAAAGAACTTGTCAACTGGTGGATTTTGCAGTTCTAGCAGATCACAGGGTGAAGCTAAAGGAAAATGAAAAAATGGACAAATACCTGGACCTTGCCAGAGAACTGAAAAAGTTATGGAATATGAAAGTCAAAGTGATACCAATTGTAGTTGGTGCACTTGGAACGGTCTCAAAAGGATTGGAAAAGGGTTTGGAAAGTCTGGAAATCAGAGGAAGGATTGATACCATCCTGAACACTGCACTGCTGCAATTTGTCAGAATACTCAGAAGAGTCCTGGAGACCTGAGGAGACTTGCTGTCACTCAGACTCCAGTAAAAGACCATCAGCTAATGCTAATGTGAAAACTCAAAAGGAGTAAATAATAATAGGCCTCAGAAGAGTCCTGGAGACCTGAGGAGACTTGCTGTCACTCAGACTCCAGTGAGACCATCAGCTAACGCTAATGTGAAAAACTCAATAGGAGTAAATAATAATAATAGGCTGGAATACTCAGAAGAGTCCTGGAGACCTGAGGAGACTTGCTGTCACTCAGACTCCAGTGAGAGACCATCAGCTAACGCTAATGTGAAAACTCAATAGGAGTAAATAATATAATAGGCTAGAATACTCAGAAGAGTCCTGGAGACCTGAGGAGACTTGCTGTCACTCAGACTCCAGTGAGAGACCATCAGCTAACGCTAATGTGAAAACTCAAAAGGAGTAAATAATAATAATAGGCTGGAATACTCAGAAGAGTCCTGGAGACCTGAGGAGACTTGCTGTCACTCAGACTCCAGTGAGAGACCATCAGCTAACGCTAATGTGAAAACTCAAAAGGAGTAAATAATAATAATAGGCTGGAATACTCAGAAGAGTCCTGGAGACCTGAGGAGACTTGCTGTAACTCAGACTCCAGTGAGAGACCATCAGCTAACGCTAATGTGAAAACTCAAAAGGAGTAAATAATAATAATAGGCTGGAATACTCAGAAGAGTCCTGGAGACCTGAGGAGACTTGCTGTCACTCAGACTCCAGTGAAAGACCATCAGTTAACACTAATGTGAAAACTCAAAAGGAGTAAATAATAATAATAGGCTGGAATACTCAGAAGAGTCCTGGAAACCTGAGGAGACTTGCTGTCACTCAGACTCCAGTGAAAGACCATCAGCTAACGCTAATGTGAAAACTCAAAAGGAGTAAATAATAATAATAGGCTGGAATACTCAGAAGAGTCCTGGAAACCTGAGGAGACTTGCTGTCACTCAGACTCCAGTGAAAGACCATCAGCTAACGCTAATGTGAAAACTCAAAAGGAGTAAATAATAATAATAGGCTAGAATACTCAGAAGAGTCCTGGAAACCTGAGGAGACTTGCTGTCACTCAGACTCCAGTGAAAGACCATCAGCTAACGCTAATGTGAAAACTCAAAAGGAGTAAATAATAATAATAGGCTAGAATACTCAGAAGAGTCCTGGAAACCTGAGGAGACTTGCTGTCACTCAGACTCCAGTGAAAGACCATCAGCTAACGCTAATGTGAAAACTCAAAAGGAGTAAATAATAATAATAGGCTAGAATACTCAGAAGAGTCCTGGAAACCTGAGGAGACTTGCTGTCACTCAGACTCCAGTGAAAGACCATCAGCTAACGCTAATGTGAAAACTCAAAAGGAGTAAATAATAATAATAGGCTAGAATACTCAGAAGAGTCCTGGAAACCTGAGGAGACTTGCTGTCACTCAGACTCCAGTGAAAGACCATCAGCTAACACTAATGTGAAAACTCAAAAGGAGTAAATAATAATAACTAGGCTAGAATATTCAGAAGAGTCCTGGAAACCTGAGGAGACTTGCTGTCACTCAGACTCCAGTGAAAGACCATCAGCTAACACTAATGTGAAAACTCAAAAGGAGTAAATAATAATAATAGGCTGGAATACTCAGAAGAGCCCTGGAGACCTGAGGAGACTTGCTGTCACTCAGACTCCAGTGAAAGACCATCAGTTAACACTAATGTGAAAACTCAAAAGGAGTGAAAATAATAATAATTCATTCAGAAATTCTGACAAAATCAGTCTGATATTATCAGCATAAGATCTCACATGAAGGGTGACAAAACAAAACGAGAATTCTTCCCATCTCAAGCCGTGTGAGTACTATTATATAGTTGTTATATCTGGACATTAATGAAATGCTTTGAGAAAAAAAGCTAGATGAGATCTACACAAGGATTCTGTTGTTTTGAACTAATCCTGAAAGCAGACCCTTTAGGTGCTGGCTAGTTTCAGACAAAGTGAAGGCCAGACAATTCTTACTGATGTCATTAGGTTTATTTAATAAAAACGTGAAACTGTACAAGGAAAAAACAAATAGCATTTATTAACAGCGAATATAGCAAATAAACTTACGAAATTCAAAAAATCCTCAAAGAAATATAAACACTTCAATGAATAGAGACACTTCAATAAATGGGGACTCACTTTGCCTCATTCTAACCAGTTTGATAGTAATACTCTAACTGACTTCACCTTATCCCTTTTTGGTTAGGGTTCATAGACCGCAGAAACTAGTGGTCCGCACCAAATGATATTAAACTCATTAAACTACCCCAAATTGAATACTCTGGTTGTAGTTAATTTTTATAAACAAAATAATTTATTAAAAAATAAGACATAATTAACTGGTCACTTTTAGCAGCAGTTACAAAACTAGTGTATTGTTGTCAAACACAATAATCCCCAATCAGGTCCATATGACCTTTAGGCACCCCTTTTGCTTTGCTGATTCATAAGTACATTTTTTTCATTTACACCATCATTAAACTACCCCAAATTGAATACTCCGATTGTAGTTAATATTTTTATAAAGAAAATAATTATATAAAAAATAAGACATGATTAACTGGTCAGTTTTAGCGGCAGTTACAGACCCCACAAAATAAAAGTTGGATATTAAAAAAATATGATATTAAAATGAAATCTGAACTTTCAAGCATAAAATAAATCAATGAATATTTCCCATGACTGGAATATCAATAAAGATATTTTTCAATTATGCTAATTTAATTAAGTGTCCTGGGTATGACACTAAATTTCATCTGATGGTGAGGCTCTTGTTCTGGAGATTTGGGGAAGTGTGGAGTTACCCCTTCATTTCCATTACTTCCAGGTCCACTCTGATCTTATCTATGTATCAAATGGATCAGTTTGAGATAATGCTTAAGATAATTGTAAACTATATTAATACATTGGCTCTTAAAAGATTGATATTACAATTAAGTATGAAGTGTTTATCTGTTTAAAATGATTGGAACCTTATTAATACATTGGCTGTTTAACCAACCAACCAACCAACCAACCAATAATAGATGATTTAATAAAGATGTTTGTTTTGAGTATGAATATTCCCAGTCTGAGAAAATCAGTTTAAGTATATTTCTTAGAGTAAAAGTCATTTTCACTGCATTTTATAGTAAAAATCATTTACAATGCACCCTTATTTTAAAAATCATTTACAATTAATTCTTATAGTAAAAAACATTTGCAATGCCATTTTTATAGTAAAAAACATTTGTAATGCATTTTTATAGTAAAAAAAACATTTGTAATGCATTTTTTATAGTAAAAATCATTGTAATGCATTTTATAGTAAAATCATTTGCAATGCATTTTTATAGTAAAAATCATTTCAATGCATTTTATAGTAAAATCATTTAATGCATTTTTATAGTAAAATCATTTGCATTTGTAATGCATTTTTTATAGTAAAAATCATTTGCAATGCATTTTTATAGTAAAAATCGCAATATAGTATCATTTGTAAATTTTTATTGTAAAAATCATATCCAATGTTTTTTATAGTAAAAATCCTTTGCAATGCCTTTTTATTGCAAAAATCATTTCCAATGCATTTTTATAGTATAAATCATTTCCAAATTCAATATTGTTGAATCCTGGGAAAATATAAACAGGTGGAATTTCACATTAAGTTTATCTCACATGGATTCATAAAATCTATTCATAAAAGTTTTCTTTCAAATTTTTCGTGTTTGTCATTTGTGGAAATAGTAATATAAGAGGAAGAAAAGTGATAAGACAAACAGGAATAATATTTCTTTGTAATTATCTAATTTCAATTTTTAAATGGATGCATGTTTAGCGTAATGGTTATTTTCATTGGAAAGGAAATCTGCATCCTGCGTTCAAATCCTCAACGAAGCTAATTGTATTTTACTCCAATCTGGGTACGGCTACTTGCGCTTTACTTCAATAAAAATAATATATATATATATATATATATATATATATATATATATAAAAGATAAATCTAATGCTCTTCTTAGCCCTGAAGAGCATTAAGCGAAACTAATAGTAGGTTCGTCTGACTCATTAGATTTATCTTTATTATTTGCTCTACTTAGGTATTGAGCACTTTTTACTTATTAGCTTATTCTCCTTGCGGTTATATGAATATATATATATCTTATATACATATATATATAATATATATATATATAATTGTTTTTTCTTTTGGCCAAATACTGTACCAATAGATTACTTTTTGTTGGTACGATTATCTTGGTCTTTTCTTTTTTCCAAAAATTTTTTTCTCCCCGGTTGTTGTTTGGTAGTATATTTTTACAATCAAACTATTTGCTGGTTTTTTTCTCACCGTGAGGATTTACCAACACGCTTGGTATATTAAATTATATATATATATATATATATATATATATATATATATATATATATGTGTGTGTGTGTGTGTGTGTGTGTGTATTTATATATAGGTATGTTCAGATAGATATATACCACTGAAATAAGTTATATCTGCATGTTTGGCTTGGTTTATTCAATGGCATATCAACCCCTTAAGGGTTATTTAAAGTCAAAATTTGATTTATTTTTAAACCTTTGATTATGATCAGAGCTATTTATATTTTCAACGTTCTACTGAAATCATTTTTCAATCACAATGTTTTTATTTGTCGATAATAATAATTTGTTTGCACACAGATTTATATGGTTTCAAGTATTCCTATCTAATACAAATAATTTGCATACAGTTATATGGTTTCAAGTATTCCTATCTAATACAAATAATTTGCACACAGTTATATGGTTTCAAGTATTCCTATCTAATACAAATAATTTGCACACAGTTATATGTTTGAAGTATTCCTATCTAATACAAATAATTTACAAACAGTTATATGGTTTCAAGTATTCCTATCTAATAAAAATAATTTACAAACAGTTATATGGTTTCAAGTATTCCTATCTAATACAAATAATTTGAACACAGTTATATGGTTCAATTATTCCTAGTGCATCAATTCTTTCCTTTATTGACTGTGCCAAAAAGTGCAGGATGGTCCCAATATAAACAAAGCCACTGTGTAGTTGTCCATTGGATTGAACACTATGCGTGAAATTGAAGGAGAGAGCCAGTTTTTTGTTATGTAAGTATACAATACAATGTACATGTAAGTATACAATTGTATATGTAAGTATAACAATAGTGTGAGAGGTATAAATTCTCTGTTGAATTCCTCCAATTTTCCCTCTTGTTTCTTCACGCCATTTTCTTAACAAAGTGCCATTAATCTTTCTAATTAATACATTAGCGATCAGTGACAGGTCGAATCTTCTAATGAATATTAATAAAGGAAAAGAACATCAAATAATTTGATATATTCAACTTTGAAGAGTGAATTTTGCTATATTGTGTAATAAAATGTTTGACAAGGAATTAACTTTCAACAGATTTTCAAACATTTTCACATCAATGTCCCTTTCCTTTAATCTTTTAAAGAAGGAAAAGAGAGAGAGAGAAAAAAAAAAAAGAGAATCTAATTATGACTAATTGAAATGAAAAGATTTCATAATCAGTCATCTTTTTTGTTTGTGTTGTGTTTGCTTCAAAAAACATTCTTTTAAAATTTCTTTTCTTTTGCTCTGATCATTATATAGTCCAGAAGCAATAATAATTTCTTTATCTGATCTCTCATTCTATGAACTTTAGTTTTAGGAAACATCTATTTATCAACACTAAAAATGACCTTCTACTATCTACTACTTACAACTAATGAAACAGTTTAATCCTATAATAAAACAAATGAAGCACACTAGCACAAGTGAGTAATAAGTTTTACATGACTGGGAGGAAACTTTGATCCACTGGAATGTGCAAGAAATTCAATTTTCACAAGGCTGCTAAAATGGTATATACACAAAACGAGAATCTGTCCTAGAGAATGAGATGCTAAAAATACTTGTGGGACTATTGGGTGATCATTAGGAGAGATACAGACAGGATTGACCTAATTCCGGTTAGGAGACCAGAACCTAGTGTTAATCAACAAAGAAAGAGAAGACGGTGATCTCTCAATGGACTTTGCCATCACTGGCGGATCACGATATAAGTGAAAAAGATAGGCAATTTTGTAACCTTCCAGAGAACTAAGAAAAAATGTGAACGACTGGGTGGAGAAGGTGATCCACTGGGAATTGTGCAAGAAATTTGTAACTTTCACCATCAACTAAATGGTATATGCCCAAACCAGAATCTACTAGAGGAATGAGACGGCAAATAAGATCCTTGGGACTTTGAGTCAGATGAATCACCTAACCCTTGCTAATTAACAAAAGAAGAATACATGTTGATCTTGTGGACATAGATGAGAAGGTGAAAAGAAAAATGATAGATAGACAAAGATTTGCCCACCCTGACTAAAAAGCTGAAAAAACTGAACATGAAGGTAAAAGGCTGTATCAATTAAAATTTAAGTCCCTAGAACGGCTTCAAGGGTTTAGAAAAAAGAGTCTGGAAGGAACTCGAGAATACCGAATAAGAATTGAACTATCCAAACAGCACTGTTAAGATCAGCTAGAATCTCAAAAGAGTCCTGGAGACCTGAGGAAGACTTAATGTCACTCAGACTCTCTCCCCTCCCCCTCCCCCCCCCCCCCCCCACCCCCCCCCCCCCACCCCCCCCCCCCCCCACCCCCCCCGGGCCCCCCCCCCACCTCCCCCCCCCCCCCCACACCC
>CM042157.1:81358921-81409656 GCA_023376005.1 Doryteuthis pealeii
CACGCGGTCCCTGTTGGTCTAGAAGAGGACACATGACTAGCTATGTTGTTACTTCTGTGAAGACTGTAGGGTCTAAGAGACCTTTGACTTTGGCGCTTCCACTTTATAAGACCGCTTGCCACGGGTCCCGTGGTCTAGAGACACAACTAGTATGTGTTACTTCTGTGAAGACTGTAGGGTCTAAGAGACCTTTGACTTTGGCGCTTCCACTTTTATAAGACCGCTTGCCACGGGTCCCGTGGTCTAGAGACACAACTAGTATGTGTTACTTCTGTGAAGACTGTAGGGTCTAAGAGACCTTTGACTTTGGCGCTTCCACTTTTATAAGACCGCTTGCCACGGGTCCCGTGGTCTAGAGACACAACTAGTATGTGTTACTTCTGTGAAGACTGTAGGGTCTAAGAGACCTTTGACTTTGGCGCTTCCACTTTTATAAGACCGCTTGCCACGGGTCCCGTGGTCTAGAGACACAACTAGTATGTGTTACTTCTGTGAAGACTGTAGGGTCTAAGAGACATTTGACTTTGGCGCTTCCACTTTTATAAGACCGCTTGCACGGGTCCCGTGGTCTAGAGACACAACTAGTATGTGTTACTTCTGTGAAGACTGTAGGGTCTAAGAGACCTTTGACTTTGGCGCTTCCACTTTTATAAGACCGCTTGCCACGGGTCCCGTGGTCTAGAGACACAACTAGTATGTGTTACTTCTGTGAAGACTGTAGGTCTAAGAGACATTTGACTTTGGCGCTTCCACTTTTATAAGACCGCTTGCCACGGGTCCCGTGGTCTAGAGACACAACTAGTATGTGTTACTTATGTGAAGACTGTAGGGTCTAAGAGACCTTTGACTTTGGCGCTTCCACTTTTTATAAGACCGCTTGCCACGGGTCCCGTGGTCTAGAGACACAACTAGTATGTGTTACTTCTGTGAAGACTGTAGGGTCTAAGAGACCTTTGACTTTGGCGCTTCCACTTTTATAAGACCGCTTGCCACGGGTCCCGTGGTCTAGAGACACAACTAGTATGTGTTACTTCTGTGAAGACTGTAGGGTCTAAGAGACTTTGACTTTGGCGCTTCCACTTTTATAAGACCGCTTGCACGGGTCCCGTGGTCTAGAGACACAACTAGTATGTGTTACTTCTGTGAAGACTGTAGGGTCTAAGAGACCTTTGACTTTGGCGCTTCCACTTTTATAAGACCGCTTGCCACGGGTCCCGTGGTCTAGAGACACAACTAGTATGTGTTACTTCTGTGAAGACTGTAGGGTCTAAGAGACATTTGACTTTGGCGCTTCCACTTTTATAAGACCGCTTGCCACGGGTCCCGTGGTCTAGAGACACAACTAGTATTGTTACTTTCTGTGAAGACTGTAGGGTCTAAGAGACCTTTGACTTTGGCGCTTCCACTTTTATAAGACCGCTTGCCACGGGTCCCGTGGTCTAGAGACACAACTAGTATGTGTTACTTCTGTGAAGACTGTAGGGTCTAAGAGACCTTTGACTTTGGCGCTTCCACTTTTATAAGACCGCTTGCCACGGGTCCCGTGGTCTAGAGACACAACTAGTATGTGTTACTTCTGTGAAGACTGTAGGGTCTAAGAGACCTTTGACTTTGGCGCTTCCACTTTTATAAGACCGCTTGCCACGGGTCCCGTGGTCTAGAGACACAACTAGTATGTGTTACTTCTGTGAAGACTGTAGGGTCTAAGAGACATTTGACTTTGGCGCTTCCACTTTTATAAGACTGCTTGCCACGGGTCCCGTGGTCTAGAGAAACAATTGATATGTGTTACCCATGTGAAGGCTGGAGGGTCTAAGAGACCTTTGACATTGGCGCTTCCACTTTTATAAGACCGCTTGCCACGGGTCCCGTGGTCTAGAGACACAACTAGTATGTGTTTACTTCTGTGAAGACTGTAGGGTCTAAGAGACATTTGACTTTGGCGCTTCCACTTTATAAGACCGCTTGCCACGGGTCCCGTGGTCTAGAGACACAACTAGTATGTGTTACTTCTGTGAAGACTGTAGGGTCTAAGAGACATTTGACTTTGGCGCTTCCACTTTTATAAGACCGCTTGCCACGGTCCCGTGGTCTAGAGACACAACTAGTATGTGTTACTTCTGTGAAGACTGTAGGGTCTAAGAGACATTTGACTTTGGCGCTTCCACTTTTATAAGACCGCTTGCCACGGGTCCCGTGGTCTAGAGACACAACTAGTATGTGTTACTTCTGTGAAGACTGTAGGGTCTAAGAGACATTTGACTTTGGCGCTTCCACTTTTATAAGACCGCTTGCCACGGGTCCCGTGGTCTAGAGACACAACTAGTATGTGTTACTTCTGTGAAGACTGTAGGGTCTAAGAGACATTTGACTTTGGCGCTTCCACTTTTATAAGACCGCTTGCCACGGGTCCCGTGGTCTAGAGACACAACTAGTATGTGTTACTTCTGTGAAGACTGTAGGGTCTAAGAGACCTTTGACTTTGGCGCTTCCACTTTTATAAGACCGCTTGCCACGGGTCCCGTGGTCTAGAGACACAACTAGTATGTGTTACTTCTGTGAAGACTGTAGGTCTAAGAGACCTTTGACTTTGGCGCTTCCACTTTTATAAGACCGCTTGCCACGGGTCCCGTGGTCTAGAGACACAACTAGTATGTGTTACTTCTGTGAAGACTGTAGGGTCTAAGAGACATTTGACTTTGGCGCTTCCACTTTTATAAGACTGCTTGCCACGGGTCCCGTGGTCTAGAGAAACAATTGATATGTGTTACCCATGTGAAGGCTGGAGGGTCTAAGAGACCTTTGACATTGGCGCTTCCACTTTTATAAGACCGCTTGCCACGGGTCCTGTGGTCTAGAGAAACAATTAATATGTGTTACCCATGTGAAGGCTGGAGGGTCTAAGAGACCTTTGACATTGGCGCTTCCACTTTTATAAGGCTGCCTGTCACTGTCCCTTTTGGACAGGAGACACAACTGGTGTGTGTTACCTCTGTGAAGCGTGGATGGTCTAAGAGACCTTTGACTTTGGCGCTTCCAATTTTGTAAGGCTGACTGTCACTGTCCCTTTTGGACAGGAGACAAAACTGGTGTGTGTTACCTCTGTGAAACGTGGAGGGTCTAAGAGACCTTTGACTTTGGTACTTTCACTTTTATAACACTGCCTGCCCCACTTCAAACATAGAAACCTTTATCCAAAATGACAGCATTACATAACCTGAAAAGAGGTGATATGCCGTAAAACAAACAAACCAAACTAAAAAAAAATTCAGTACGAAGTTCGATATTATGATTGGGTTTATTGCTGATAAAAAGTTGCCAGAAGGCACTTCGGCCGAAACGTTGTGTATATAAAAATAAAGATGAGGAGAACAGTCCGAAAAAAATTCAAAATAATACAAATTATCAAGCCTCGTCTTAAAAATTCAAACAAATAGAAACAATTGAGTACTTAAGGGGCCGGTTTAGCTCAGTCGGTAGAGCGTTCGGCAAGGAATCGCAAGGTTTCTGGTTCGATACCGACCCTCGCCAACTCAGCGTATGAGTAGCACAGGGATCTGTGCGGTAAAGTGGGAAGCTGGTGGTAAGTGTGGCGCTCCACCTCATACGCTAAAATAATGTCCTTGGTCTAGCGCTAGTGAAAAGGGGAAAGACTCCCTCGCTGTCTGGCTGACACCGATATTAGACCGCCCCGATGACTTTACTTTTTACTTACTATACATCTGTAGTGAGCCACATTTAGTTTTTATCCAAATCCTTTTTTAAAAATAAAGATATGACAAGTTAAGATATCAGTTAAACAGATGGAGGCTTCTCACTTGGATCACAATGGCTAATCTTATCGTAGTCAATTGGTTAGACATAATATCACAGGTGGCCCATTTTGTTTATTCTCCATTGTCTTCAGCTGATTATAAGAATAAACAATACACAAGATGGCTTCTCCAAGTCTTAAATTGCCAACCGTGATTTTAGTCATTTCTTTGGCGATTTGCTGCTTTAGTGGTAAGTTTAACTGATGCCTTAAACCTTAACTCTTTGCCAAGCAAATTTCCTCCACGGCTGTACCAATTTTTTGGTACTTTTTAACTGTAAAAAAAAAAAAAAAAACAAAACAAAAAAAAAAACAACAAAAAACGCCCTCTGGGGACAAGCATTTAAGTTTTAATATAATTAAAAATTAGTATTATTTGGATAATTCGGACTATTGTCCACATCTTCATTGTTATCTGTATAACGTTAATCCGAATAATCCAAATCTTATTATAATGGAGATTGTGTGTTTTTCTGTCTGTAACCGAAACTATATTACTACTCAAGTCACAATTCCCTTAATTATTTACGTCACATTCTCCATGATTCTATTTCTATTTAAACCTCAATTAATAATAAAACTGTTTGACATTATTAATACTGTTGGCCTTACCTAAATACAAATAACATGCAATTGTATTTATATATACAACAAAATAGAGGTTTTCAGTGTAAACGTAAAGCTAATTTGCATATTGATATTAAAAAAAACTGATTTTAATAAAAATGTGCTTGGTATTATTGATTTCTAATTGTTTGGTTTTATCTTAATGAATATGAGTAAAAATCCTAAAAGAAATTCATTAACAAGAAGAAATAACTGTAATTTTATTCTTTACTTCCTATTTTAACTAAATAGTTAAATTAGGAAAATTTAGCATTGAAAAACGGAAGTGATGAAAGAGTAAGTTTCAGTTGTTCTATTTTCCGATTATACCCCCTCCGTTTAAAACCTTTTTATCTGAATTCTTAATTAGTTTCATTAGCCTTTCTGATTTAATCTAATATTTTATTACATTTAAACTTAAATACTTGCACCCGGAGGGTGCATATATTTGCTAGTAATACTAATTATCAAGCTTCATGTAAAAAAAATCAGAGAAATAATTAAATATTATATTGAATTAGAAAGACTAGTGAAATTAAATATGAACACAAAAAAGATTAGACTTATTTTTACTTTATTCTAATTGATTTCAATACAAAATAATACATAGGATTGCTTTTAATACGTTTGAGAATAAAACTATTATTAGAAATCAATAACACCAAGTAATTATTTATTAAACACGATTTTATTAAAACCAGTATGCAAATTTTCATATCATATACTATGCAAACATTTATCTCTTAATAAAATACTCATGCTATAACATTATAAAACCAACACTGGTGTGTCTTTGAGTAGGATAACATAGCCGAGCGTCGCTTATGAGTTCGTCTTTACTTTTCCAGCGATGCCTAGCAAGTTTTGTTCGTCTTACTTGGATGGTTTGTAGGGTACTGCAACACATCACAGGATTTTAAACACATTAATAATATGGGTTGTTTTGAGGCAAATCTATCTCAGCTAGACATTAATAGAGACATTGTTAATAAATAAAATGCTAAGTAAGATTAAATAATGATTATTTAATAACCATTGAGAATATAACGTAAATAACTAATGGAATTGTGACGTTAGTGGTGACGTAGTTTCGGTTACAGACAGACAGACAGAACCACAATCTCCATTATAATAAAGATGATGGGATATTTGAAAGTTCACTATCTATTCACCTCAGAACTCATTCTATTAAAAATAAAATCCACGTAGTGATTTTTCAGTGTGAACAAGTGACACGTGCGAGAGCCGCTGCTAACGGTTTACAGTAGGATCGCAATGAGAAGAGAGTCGCTTTGAGCGGTTGAAAGTAGACAAAGAGTTAATATTATCTATTCAATATATAAAAAAGGGATAAACTTGCAAATGGGTGGAAAATTAAAACGGAAATTCTTTTGGTGGTGCTCCATGACAGTTTAACTACAGTGTATGAATGAACTTTTTGCGAATTGGGTTACGGTTTAGGGGTTTGGGGATTAAGGTTGTTTTTAATTATGTATTTCTAAAAAAACAAAAACAACAAAAAAAAAAACAACAAATTACTATACATTTAACCATTGAAATTAATTATTGAACCCAACGGTAGACACATTAGTCTCAGTTGTTTTATTAGTATTGCAATGTATAATTTCAATTAAACTTGGTTTAAAAGAATAGTTTTCAACATTAAATGTATAGTAATTTTTATTTTTTTATTATTTTAAAGCAATATCTAATTAAAACAACCGGTAAAGAAGAACAATTTTCTTGTTTATTCCTACTATAAAATAAACTGAACCCTCATTTTATGTCCGTGTTTTTGCAATAAATGTTTTATTTTTCTTGCACCCGTTATTTTACAATACTAAATATATTTCCTTTATTTATTTTAATATTCACATCAATGTGTATATTATAAAAGTTTCTATTTTGTGAGAATGTTAGTTTTAAAGTGGGGGTTCGTTTTTACACTTCAACTTTTTACTCGTAAATTCCTACCATAAAATGCCCAAGCCTAATTTTATGGTAGGAATTTATGAGTAAAAAGTTGAATATTACCTTTTGTTGTTATTTCTTTTCTTTTTGGCTTTGGTACTCTAAAATAAAAACGTCAGATTTTAATCATCGTCGACGAAAAAACAAAATTACGGTCATAAAAGGAGGATCCAATTTATGCCTAAATTGTAAAACGAGCCCCCACTTTAAAACTAAACATTCTCACAAAATAAAAACTTTTAGAATATACACATTAAAGTGAATATTAAAATAAAGAAAATATATTTAGTATTGTAAAATAACGGGAGCAAGAAAAATAAAACATTTATTGCAAAAACACGGACATAAAATGAGGGTTCAGTTTATGTTATGGTAGGAATAAACGAGAAAACTGTTCTTCTTTACCTTAATCCCCAATTATTTTTAGAGTTAAAAGAAAAAAACTTTTAAATTTTCAAATAAATTTTTTCGGGAGTTGAATTAAAAAAAAAAATTTTTTATGTAGAAATTTAAAAATTAGGGACCGAAATTTTTTCATTCAAATGACAAAAGGTGTTCAACCCTACTTACAAACTTAATTTTATAATTAATAGCTTTTTTTTTTTTTTTTTTAACTTAAAATGTTTTTGTTTTTTATCAATTAAGTTCTTAATTAAGTTCTGAAATTTTTTGTTGTTTTATCAAAGTTCTTAATTAAGTTCTGAAATTTTCAGCACTTTATTCAAGCGCTGAAAATTTCATTAAAATTGGACGCTCTCTGAAATTTTGGTAATTGTTTTAAAATCAAAAAAAAAAAATTACCTCTCTTCACAAAACGGTATGTCCACTTTTAGTGAAGGGAGGTAATAATTTTTATAGATACTAGCAAATATATGCACCCTCCGGGTGCAAGTATTTAAGTTTTAATATAATAAAATATTGTATTAAATTAGAAAGGCTAATGAAACTAAATAAGAATACAGATAAAAAGATTTGAAACAGAGGGAGTATAATAAAAGATTTGAAACAGAGGGAGTATAATAAAAAATGGAACAACTGAAACTTACTCTTCCATCACTCTCGTCTTTCATTGTTATTTTTCTAATTTAAGTATTTAGTTATAAGAGGAAGTAAAGAATAAAATGACAGTTATTTTATCTTGTTAATGGATTTCATTTAAGATTCATTGAAGAGATTTTTGCTTATATTCATTAAAATAAAAACCAAACAGTTAGAAATCAATAATACTAAGCACATATTTATTAAATTCGATTTTTTAATATTAATATGCAAATTAGCCTTCCCGTTCACACTGTAAACCGCTATTTTGTTGTATATATAAGTATAATTGCATGTTGTCATTATGTAGACATAGTTAACAGTATTAATAATGTAAGACAATTTTATTAATAATTGAGGTTTAGATAAAAATAAAATCATGGAGAATGTGATGTCAATTACTAAGAGAATTGTGACTTGAGTAGGAATATAGTTTCGGTTACAGACAGAAAAACACACAATCTCCATTATAATAAGATTTCAAATGGTATGAACAAGATTTTTGGAAGAAAAGTCTGAACTGCTTTTTTGTTTTATTGTTTAATGACAAAATTTCGTCACTAAAAATCCAACAATGTCGTTTTGTTTTTTTAATTACTTTTAGTGTGTCAAGCCAAACCCAGTCAAGCCCGACCCTACGGATTCTGCCTGGAGGTCTGCAACCTTAACAGTTTGGGATGCCCGGATGGTTATACGTGCGAGAGTAACGGATGTGGTCATTATTGTGTGAAACCAAAGCGTGAGTTGCCTCCTTTTGAATAGGATTTATTCAAAAACATTTATTTTAAAATGTTTTTCTCATCTGAGGGTTTTTAAAGTAAAACCACTGTTTATGAGATATCTATACTTATCTTATTATAATGGAGATTGTGTGTTTTTCTGTCTGTAACCGAAACTACATTCATACTCAAGTCACAATTCTCTTAGTTATTGACATCACATTCTCCATGATTTTATTTTTATCTAAACCTCAATTATTAATAAAATTGTCTTACATTATTAATACTGTTAACTATGTCTACATACTGACAACATGCTATTATATTTATATATACAACAAAATAGCGGTTTACAGTGTGTACGGGAAGGCTAATTTGCATATTAATATTAAAAAATCGAATTTAATAAATATGTGCTTAGTATTATTGATTTCTAACTGTTTGGTTTTATTTTAATGAATATAAGCAAAAATCTCTTCAATGAATCTTAAATGAAACCCATTAACAAGATAAAAATAACTGTCATTTTATTCTTTACTTCCTCTTATAACTAAATACTTAAATTAGAAAAAACAACAATGAAAGACAAAAGTGATGGAAGAGTAAGTTTCAGTTGTTCCATTTTTTTATTATACTCCCTCTGTTTCAAATCTTTTATTATACTCCCTCTGTTTCAAATCTTTTTATCTGTATTCTTATTTAGTTTCATTAGCCTTTCTAATTTAATACAATATTTTATTATATTAAAACTTAAATACTTGCACCCTACGGAGGGTGCATATATTTGCTAGTATCTATAATAGCTATACCCAAAAATGGGCCTAAAATGCGTTTTTGACAAAATGACTTTAGCCACAGACTTTAGCTACAGAAAATAATTTACCAAAAATCAGGGAATTATCGGATTTTAATGAAATTTTCAGTGTTTATTTATCAATGAATGATCTTTATAATGCATTATTTATTTTATTTCAAAACTTTCTCATTTTTTTCAGGTCACTTAATTTTGACCCCCACCCCCTTATGTTGGGGGCGTAACATTTTTTCAAGTTGGTCTTATAGTTTTCTAATTATAGTATAAATAAAGAGATAAAAGACCGAACTTATGAATAGAAACAAAAACAATTTTTTACGGTGGCTTTTCTATGAGAAAATAAATACCGAAAATCGAAAAATAAAATGTAAAAAAATAATAATTAATTAATTTTTTTGAGATTTTTTTTTACTCATTTCGATAATTATTTAATTGGCTATTATCTTATAAAAGAAAAAAATTATACATCGATATTTTTTCTGCCTAAAAAGGTGGGGGTTACATTTTCAATCGACTTTTTCTTCAAAAAGTATACTTTGATGTAATAAAATAAGGTTTGCATTAAATAGATATTTATTTTTAGAATCTAAAAATATAACATTTTAAACTTAACATCAGGCTTTTCATATTTTAAATGAATTTTATATATTAATTTTTCATAGCAAAAATACTAAATTAAAATTTTTAAATAAAATAATTGTTGCATTATAAAATTCATTAATTGATAAATCAATACTGAAAATTTGATTAAAATCGGATAATTACCTGATTTTTGGTGAATGTTGTTGCAATCTCGAATAGATAGATTCCGGACCAGCTTCCGTGTGCACGTCGACCTGGAATTCTCTCTAAGAAATCACCAAAATATCAGATATCTTCTCCATCACACCGGTGGGTGTCTCAAACGTAACCCTATACATAGAAAGGGCTTTATATTGTTAGTCATTGTTTTATTTGTTCTTTAATAAATGATTAGAATTTGTGGTAAACCGGAAGTTTTCACTACGACGATTGAGAGTCGAATGACGAAAGTACGTCTTTGCGCATTGGATCGGTGCATCAAAAAAGAGAAAAAATGAAATAAATATTTGTACATTTTCGACCAATCAGAGACGTTCGCGCGTAAAAGAAATGTACCAAGTAGACCCATTTTGGAGCCTGCTCATTTCTTATAAATAACGGAATTTTCGGATATCAAGCCAGAAAGAATTTACGTATCTAAACGAATCCACGTCTTACAGTGTAAGATTAATTCACATATAAGCTTAAAAGGTATGAACAACTGTATCTATAATCAGCCTTTCCTAGATCAGCATTATCTACGCCTGACTGTTTAGTCACTCTGAAATCTTACCCTTTCTTTCTCACTTCGAGATTTATAACATCTTTTATTATATTTTATATTGAACTTTCAAACAAGAACTTTAAAACAAAAACTTATGAAAGTACTTTGCCCGGTATCCCGTAATGCCTTTTTGTAAACTTAATATCAATACAAGTTGTTTATTTTTAATACTGAGTTTTGTCTTCTATGCCATGTGCCTATATATTTAAATGTTCTTATGGTGTGATTTATGTTTTGATGAATATTTCATGAAACTTTTCTAATTATTATAAATTACATAGAATGGTTTTGAAAACACAAAATATCTTAATCTTAAATTGGTGACCGCCCAACATACACCAAACAACCTTATCCAACCACCATAAATTAAACTAATTTTTAATTCATTTATTTTTTGCTGTTAGTCTTCGAATTAAATGATATACTAATACAATAAAAGGAAGGACTTATATTGTTACTCATTTTTTTTATTTGTCTTTAATAAATTATTAGAATTAAACTAAGTTTTAATTCATTTATTTGTTGCTGTTAGCCTAGAATTAAATGCTATACTAACACAATAAAAGGAAGGACTTTATATTGTTACTCATTGTTTTATTTGTCTTTAATAAATTGTTAGAATTAAACTAAGTTTTAATTCATTTATTTGTTGCTGTTAGCCTTAGAATTAAATGCTATACTAACACAATAAAAGGAAGGAATTTATATTGTTACTCACTGTTTATTTGTCTTTAATAAATTGTTAGAATTAAACTAAGTTTTAATTCATTTATTTGTTGCTGTTAGCCTTAGATTTAAATGCTATACTAACACAATAACAGGAAGGACTTTATATTGTTACTCATTTTTTTATTTGTCTTTAATAAATTTTTAGAATTAAACTAAGTTTTAATTCATTTATTTGTTGCTGTTAGCCTTAGATTTAAATGCTATACTAACACAATAACAGGAAGGACTTTATATTGTTACTCATTGTTTTATTTGTCTTTAATAAATTGTTAGAATTAAACTAAGTTTTAATTCATTTATTTGTTGCTGTTAGTCTTAGAATTAAATACTATACTAACACAATAAAAGGAAGGACTTTATATTGTTACTCATTTTTTTTATTTGTCTTTAATAAATTGTTAGAATTAAACTAAGTTTTAATTCATTATTTGTTGCTGTTAGCCTTAGATTTAAATGCTATACTAACACAATAAAAGGAAGGACTTTATATTGTTACTCATTTTTTTTATTTGTCTTTAATAAATTGTTAGAATTAAACTAAGTTTTAATTCATTTATTTGTTGCTGTTAGCCTTAGTTTTAAATGATATACTAACACTAATGATATCATTCCAGCCTCGAAATGTATTCCATTCATATGTGGCGTCCCCTGTAAAAATGGCTACCGCCCAGACGCAGATGGTTGTTCGCTTTGTGAATGTCAGTGAAAGTTGGAAGATCATTACAACTCGCCATTGATGAGCAGAGGAAAAAAAAAAAAAAAAAGAAGAAAGAAAATTTTATGAATTATTAAACACTCCATTGTACGCAACAGACTAATGGAGACATATAATTAATAAATAAATCTGAAAAAACAGAAAGCGTCGTTGCGTTGTGTTGTGAGAGACATTCAAGTCTTCTTGTTGTTTTCGGTACATCGAGATATAGATGGTAGAGAAAAATGTCCCATATTTTCCCTCCAAACGCTTTCAAATATTTCTTCTTTATGGTTTTTAGGTGGAGACTTTGTAGATGTAATGAAAATAACATAACTCGAAACTCAAAGCGTGCGCGGACGAGTCTGGCTTGCAGGGTCATCGCGGGAAGGAAATATGGCTGCTGTAAGCACTATGTTGCATACCCTCTTCATTACTTACTTCTTACTTCTTTCTTACTCTATATCTTGGACATCTTTTCTTTTGGCCGGGTTTGCTTCTGATCGTCTTTGGTATTTCTATCATCTATCTTGACTTGCTGGTTGGTCGTCATTTCTTAGTCTTGTTACCAAGACATTCATTAACCACAAGAACATATTAGTTGTCCAAACTTTTATTTCCTTAACTATACATAATCCTCTAACTAACATAGCGCGCGTGAGTTCCAGTTTAGGCAGAGCATAAAACGGCCGACTTCTCTGCCTGACGTCTAACTGAAAACTGGCGACCGAACAGGTCCCACGTGACTTCACGTATTTTGGCGGGCTTCTGTAATTTTCCATGGAAGGACCCGGCCATGGTATGAAAAGGGTCATCCCCTCAGAATTACGGGGGATTGACAATAATCTTATGCAAGATTATGTAACACACTATACTTAACGATGGGTGATCTCGAACCAGCGAGAATGGGATTGCACGTATGCAAATTCTCTCGAGATCGGGCGTGCATATAAGCATACGGCGACGGCTAGAGGGGGCGTCACACGATTACGTACGACGACTACGAAAAAAGCTGGCAGTAGCATTTTGGCTCTTGCGACGGGTGGACGAGGCATTTCGAGATAGATTGTGATTGTTGTGAGCAGAGTGCAGCACAGTTGGGAGATCATTATTACTAGAGACTTTAAGTCTTCTTGTTTTCTGTATATCGGGATCTAGATGATAAATCAAAATGGGTTATATCCTATAACTCCAACCTTAAAAAAGGGGAACCACTCTGATTGACTGATAAATTATTTATTTATTTATTGATCTACTAGGAAAAAAGAAGACGGGGTTAGGGTTTAGGGTTAGGTTTTAGGCTTAGTTTAATGGGAAAATAATGGGTAGATTGATTAACAAATAAAATTCATTTAGAGTGGTTCCCCTTTTTTAGGTTGGAGTTATAGGAAATAACCGAAAAATGTCCAATATTTTCCCTCCAAGCGCTTTCAAATATTTCTTCTTTATAATTTTCAGGTGGACAGGTCTTCTTGTTGTTTTCCGTACATCGGGATTTTGGTGATAGAGAAAAATGTCCCATATTTTCACTCCAAGCGCTTTCAACCATTTCACTGGTCGTCATCAGGGTGATTGTTGGTTGCTGGTTGGACGGATTTTACGGCATGTCAACCCTTGTTGGGTTATTTCATGCCGAAGAAGTTTTGTTTTATTCATTCTTGTTGGGTATTCAATTATCTTAAACTCAATTTTTAGACACATTTTTATTCCATTTAACCCATAGATGGTACACTAACTGTGATACTGTGGTTGAAGACGAACATGGTCAGAATAAATAAATAAATAAATAAATAAGAAAGAGAGTAGGTTAAGGTCCGGCATAAGTAAAAGGGGTGGGTGGCTGACCTTTTTACGAATCCAAAGATTAGGTCGTAAAGTTTAAAGAGACCGGTATGCCACCATGAAATGGGACCACTTGGTGATAATATCTTAGGCACCCAGGTATTAAAAGCAAAAAGGATTTTTTAGGAGAAATTCTCTTTTGAAAAAATTAATGATCAACATATTGAAGACGGATTGTCTGGAAAAATATTTAAGTACTTTAATTTTAAGGGTTAATGGCGACTAGAAGTCGGCGATTTATTTAAGTCCTGGCCATTTGTGTGGTCCGGAGAAGATGGTTTGGGGAAAGGGAATTTGACATAAATACAACTAAACTCAAGCCCTAAGTTAGTTACAACTCGGCCGTTGAAGTGTCAAGATCGCCGGTAGGGATAGACAGTAGCAGCCGGCGGGTATCAACACACCCTTCTTCCATGTGTCTTGTTTACACTTGTTGTTGTTGTTTTGTTTTTAATCCTTGTGAGCCTGGTTTTCTGACTCGTGCTTTAAATTCGACCAGCACATAATTCACAACGTTGGGATCTAGACAAGTACATCGAAAGAGCAGAGTACAGAACAGGTCTTCTCACATAACAGATACTACCACTTCGGGGCAGAGTGAACCTGGAAATAATGGCGATGAAGGGGTACTCCGCACTCCCCAGAGTTCCAAAATTGGAACTTCACTATATGCAATTTAATGTCATGCCAAGAACACTATGACCATCAACCACCGCCTTCTAGTACGTATATGATAAAAAGGGTCGGGGTTTAGTGTTACATAATTATTAGATACCTAATATTTATGTGCAATAGTGTAGAAATCAAGATGGCGTTTTAAGTGCAGCTGACGGCCTTGAAGATTGAGTGACAAGCTTGACCTCAGTCCTAACCCTATCTTCCGGGGATAGCCGTGAGAACCGGTAGAGAGGACCCTCTCTTCCGGTTTAGATAGTAAGTAAGTTTCAGTCAGTTAGAGACTAGCAGCCAAGCTCGACGGAAGGGTAAGTCGCGTTACACGCGCTCCCGTCTTAATCTGCGCAGATGTCTGGTTGGGGATTTAAAAATAAAGTAAGATCAAAGCAAATTGGAGTCTTGTGTTATTACCTCTAAAAACTAACAATGACACAGGGCTTCTGATAAAGAGAAATCCCCAATAGAAGACCAGACCCGAAGTCCCCAAGAAAGTCCAGACCTTAGAAGATTCCAGATGAAGAAGAGGTGTTAGAAGAGACCTAGAAGAACCTAAGATGTCAGAAGAACAGAAGAAGAATAGAAGTAAGAAGTAATGAGAAGGGTATGCAACATTAGCTATAATGATAAAGGGGTTGGGACAGTCATATAGGTGCTAGGGATTGACATGATCAGCTGATTGATCAGCTGATTGATCAGAAGGGGTCGCTCTGACCACCCGTCTAGCCTAAGTAAGGACCAAAGTGGGGTGTTGCATGTCATGGACTGCTTAGCCACCAAGAATCCATCCTTAAGCATCACGGGATGCCACCCACGGTCAACAGGTGCCTCAATTGGGGAATTTTACTCCTCTGCAGAGGTGCAGTCGGTCTATTCTTTTGTCCCAGCCGATTTGTTAACAGAGGATTTTTAACCCCAGCCCCTAACCCTAACCCCTAACAAACAACCGTCCTTATGAATCAAGATCGGAAAAGGGGTGCCTAAAGGTTATATGGTCCGTTGGTTGTAGTGATTATTTGTTTGGTGCGAGTTTTATTTTGTGTTTTTTTCCAAATGAATTTAACTCGAACCAAACAATTACTGTAATTAAAACTTCAATTTCAAGTGCTAGCCTAATTGCCACCCAATAGGGCGGCTTTTAAGCTAATTTAACATAATATTGTTTGGTATGTTCATAAGTAAAGAGTGTTCAATATCATTGATAGAGCATGGATATCTAAACTAAGGTAGCGAAGATATGAAGAGTCAATGCCGCTTGGTAACGGACAGTTTTTGCCTATGCGATTTTCAAACCAAATGTAGCTTGCTATATTTGAAAAAAAAAGAAGCTCAATATGCAACTGACTGGGTCTATTCTATTCTAATATAGATACATGTGCTCAGTTACTGATATTCAACACTCTTTGTTTTAAATATAGCAAAGTAAACTTGGTTCGGGCGAGAAACTGTCAGTTACCAAGAGGAAGTGGACTCGTCGACCCGAGTTCAAACCCTGGACGAAGCCACAGGTCAAATAGCACTAATACCCTTGGGAAAGGTATGAATCCAACTATTCTCCCTCAGGCTATGGGTAAATAGCGGGACAGGCTGGGCTCTTTAACCATGGTTAGGCATCAGGGGGATTGTTGGTTGGTTGGATTTTACGGCATGTCAACCCTTGTTGGGTTATTTCATGCCGTAGAAGTTTTGTTTTATTCATTCTTGTTGGGTATTCAATTATTTTTGAGTCTAGGTCCTGGACTGATTGCCTAACCATGGTTAAAGATTTTTCCTTCTCCTAGACTCTAGGAGAAGGAAAACTCTGAATTCAAACTTCTTAAATCACCGCTTGGGGGTGGTCACTACTAGAATAGGCTCAGGCCTACTTAGTGATCTATTTCAATTTTAAAGAGAATTATCGAACGCCGTTGTCTTCTTATCTTCACCCCTCTAAATGAATATTTTGTCCGATGATAATTTAGGAATTTTCTCCTTTGCAGGGGATACAGCCAGCGTATTCTACGCCTACTAACAATGGAATTCCTTACTATTTTAACTCTTTGCCAATCAAATTTTTCCATAGGATGTACCAAATTTTCTTGGTATATTTTACTTGTATGATGGGATATTAGCGTTCAATTTTGCTAATCGCCACTGTTATATACACAAATATAGATATCTCCCGATTCACTAAGTCACCAAATTCAAGTCACCCACACGCCGCAATAAAGAGAATGCCAACCGGATGTGAACAGGCCGAGGTGTAAAATCAAATGAACAAAACTCGTTTTTGCGCACGTGGCTCCGCGCATAACGTAATCTTGAAAAATAAATAAAACCAGAACTCGCATTTTTCGTCCAATCTAAAACATTCCCGCTAAAAATTAAAAAAATGTTTGAGTTGATCCAAATTCCACTGACCATCAACTATTTAAGAGCCGGCTTTTGAAGACCACACCAGAGATACCCGGGGTGACAGAACAATCCACATCGCAAAGGAAGCCGACGACACGAAACTCTACACCCCAAGTCAGCCGACCTATATCTCTCACCTACTCCCTGACCTCATAACCCTGACCGACCGGCAGTCTTAAGGGGGCGGACGATTACGAAACCCTATATCATCAATTTACCAAACTGGCGGCGACTATCATCAGAAATCCCGACTACCAACTCGCTATCGGCTACGACTACTAAAACATCGGACCTTCTTCCCACATCAACCAACTTCTGACTACTATCACTGGGACTTCTGCATACATCACCACCTCCACTACAACTAACTCGATCACCGAGCAACAAGCGCTGCAGACATTGCTACTCACACCACAACAGACTATCACCAAATATCGGACATTCGTCTTAAACCATTTTCAACCGTATAACCTTTGTATTTTGCTAATACATTGTTAAACTTAAAATCTGTGTTTGTTTTTTCCTTGTCACCATACACTTCATACTAACACTGTTTATAACACTACTTAATTTAAACCAATTTGATGCACGCAGGTCCTTACTTTCCGCACAAATAATTATTTCTACTAGCAGGACCTGTGGATATATCACAGTATGAGAATTTAATTATTACAAAAGTTTGATATGTTTACTTAAGAGCTATTGCTAAATAGTTCAATACTAGCAGGACCTGTGGATATACCACAGTATGATAATTTAATTATTACAACGTTGATATGTTTACTTAAGAGCTATTGCTAAATAGTTCAATACTAGCAGGACCTGTGGATATACCACAGTATGATAATTTAATTATTACAACGTTTGATATGTTTACTTAAGAGCTATTGCTAAATAGTTCAATACTAGCAGGACCTGTGGATATACCACAGTATGATAATTTAATTATTACAACGTTTGATATGTTTACTTAAGAGCTATTGCTAAATAGTTCAATACTAGCAGGACCTGTGGATATACCACAGTATGATAGTTTAATTATTACAACGTTTGATATGTTTACTTAAGAACTATTGCTAAATAGTTCAATACTAGCAGGACCTGTGGATATACCACAGTATGATAGTTTAATTATTACAAGGTTTGATATGTTTCCTAAAGAGCTATTGCCAAATAGTTCAATATGTAAAAAGTATAATAATTTTGATTTAACTCTCTCTCACTTCTTTTTTCGTTCTTTCTTTCTTTCTTTCTTTCTTTCTTTCTTTTCATCTTTTCATTTTGTTCGATTGAAACATATTAGCATTATCGCTTCCGCGCACGCTTACCCCTATCTCTATCTTTTCCCTACTCTCTTTTTTCTTTTTTTTATTATTATATTTTTCTTTATCGCATGTCCTTTTCCTTCCCTTTATTTATAGTAAAAACAGAATAGTCTCTTATTTAGCTGAGAGGACGACATTCATAAGAAATAACAATTCTGCGGATAAGCGACACCATATAATCAGGATTTTTGGATTTCATCTTGGATGATTTGGACGGTCTCATTTTTAACCAGAAATGATAACCAAGATGATAACAGTCGTACTTTTAAGGAACAAGAGTATTAATATATAGACTTTGGGAATTCAAAATTCCAGGCGCTAAGTTAAGGGTCGACTTTTCATCATCATCAGGTCGCCCCTGGGAGGTCCTTTGTGCAGCATCCAATATCCGCACAGAGCTGATTGATGTAGGTCCTTGTTAGACGGCCCCCGCTGGCGTGTCTATGTGCAGGTTTCCACAGGAGAACGTCACTTATGAGTTCGTGCTTGCTTCTCCAACAGTTGTGCATATTAAGTTAACTGGCAAAAATATGCGCCTTCCGGGCACAAGTATTTAAGTTTTGATATTGTTATAGGTGATATACCATATAGGCTAATGGAATGCGCCGACGGTTACTATAAGTAACAGGGACAATTATGGCTTGAGAGGAAGCCAATGCGAGTCAGCTCATAACTCTATTTGTCGGACGTAATTCCCACTTCTCTGTACTGTAATTGTCTACTCTTTTGTTAATACATTTTGCTACATTTGTTACCCGTCGCTTTGTTCTTATTTGACCCCTTAAAACCCCACAACAGATATAATTAAATCTTATAATGAATTAGAAAGACTAATGAAATAAATTACGAACACAAAAAATTACACTTATTTTCACTTTATTCTAATTGATTTCAATATAAAATTATACATATGATTGCTTTTAAAAGAACGCATATAAAAGATTACACTTATTTTAATTGGTTTCTATGTAAAATCATTCATAGGGTTGATTTTGATACGTTGGAGAATAAAACAATAATATTAGAGATCAATAACACCAAGTAATTATTTATTAAACTCAGTTTTGTTAAAACTAGTATGCAAATTAACCACACTATGCATTATGTAAACTTTTATTTCTTATTTTATATAGTGATTTAAAGATACATAGCAGGATTTTAAATGCAATAACATGGGCTGTTTTGAGGCAAATCTAACTCGGATTTTCATAGAAACGTCTATACAAACTAAGGGAATTGTGACGTTGGTGATGATGTAGTTATAGACAGACAGACACATAATCTCCATTATAACAGGGTAAGTAAAAAAAAGTAATGCCATTTTGTTTAGGACAGGTATAAGTACCAACACAGGAATATGTATCATACATCAAAATGAAGCTGGTCTTCAGTGAATCATTTCCCTACACCTCCACATAGTCACCGTTTCTCTCAATAGCAGTGTTTCACCTTCGAAGGAGAGCGTGTAGCCATGCCCTGTAAAATCCTGTTGACTGTTCTTTGAGCCACTTCTTCACTACAGATTTCATTTCCTCATCACTGGAATAATGTTTGCCTCTCAAACCCTCATTCATGGGGCCGAAGAGATGATAGTATGAAGAAAGAAGAAAATACTAAACTCTAAATACTAAAAGAAAATGGAGACGTCCCTCACTCAGTCAAGTGACCCCCTCCCCCCAAAAAAAAGACGAAATTAAAATAACGGAATGGAATAACACTAACGAGAAAAAATATTCCACTCCCGAGGAGAAAATACCAAACTCCAAAAAAATAAACAAAATAATTCATCAACCAGAAATCGTCCACCAGAAGCTAAAAACAGAAAAAATATAATTTCTCTGAAAAAAAATGGAATAAAAATTATGAAGCCCCAAGAAACGAACAAATGAAAATAAATAGTTTTTCAAGCAGAAAACAGGAAGGAATCTACGTAAATTTATCAGATATCGTAGACAGCGGTTACGGTAGGTATACCCAAAATGAGCCTAAAATGCGTTTTTGACAAAAATACAGAAAATAATTTACCAAAAATCAGGGAATTATCGGATTTGAATGAAATTTTCAGCGTTTATTTATCAATGAATGATCTTTATAATGCATTATTTATTTTATTTCAAAACTTTCTCATTTTTTCAGGTCACTTAATTTTGACCCCCCTTATGTTGGGGCGTAACATTTTTTGGTCGTATACTGTACTAATTACAGTATAAATATAAGAGATAAAAGACTGAAGTTATGAAATAGAAAAAAAACATTACGGTGGCTTTTCTATGAGAAAATAAGTACCGAAAATCGAAAAATAAAATGTAAAAAAAAAACATAAATAAAAAAAATTTTGGAGATTTCTTTTTTACTTATTTCGATTTAATTGGCTATTATCTTATAAAAGAAAAAAATTATACATCGATATTTTTTCTGCTTAAAAAGGGGGAGGGGCTTAGCATCTCATCTCATCATTAGACACTTTTTCTTTCACAATAACGATATACCTATATGCATTGACTAAATATAGGCTTTGCATGAATAGATATTTTACTTTCTACAAAGAATCTTACAAAACTCCTAACATTTAACTTAACCTACAGGCTTTACCATATTTTAAAGTAGATTCTCGTATATATATAATTTTCTACAATTAGCAAAATATACTAACTTAACAGTTTTAAAAATACAAATAATCGAATGCATTTAAAATTCAATTTATATGATAAACTCATATACTGAAAATTATCATTAAACATCTCGGATAAATTACCTGATTTTGGATTAAATAATTTTGCATAATCAGCGACATTGATTACATTAAAAATTGTCAAAACAAGCGCGTAAATACCCCATTCAGTAAAAGAGACAGAATTGGCTAGAACTCCGACGTACGAAAATCGAGGCTTCACAACACAAATCCCTTTAAAATGTGAGTTAAAACCACGAATAACACTGCATACTCTTAATGATAATTTTCTTTCTTCTCTAATGAATGGTCATTCATTCGATTAAACTATCTGTATCCCACTTAGACAAAAAGTGGTCTACCTTAAAACATGTAGATAATTCCATAAATTATCCAATCTCGCTTTAAAAATTTTGTAACAGGCACGACAATTGGAATTCCCACGAGTTATTCGACACTATTCTTCTTACTTAATGTCTCAGCCAAGGAGAGTCTTCATCTGAAACCGAACCCCGTGGGGGACACTTTGCTTGTGAAGAAGCGATTAATTCCCAGAACTACTTTAACTTCAAACACCAACCGGTCGGAGCACACATTTACCCAGCCCGAACAAACTAAAAGCGATAAACTTATGTCTGCACTCAGCACAGCAACTGCTCAAAGTCGGAATACCAATCTCTGAATTGGAAAAGAAAGAGAACAGATGAATTTATGATATAAGATAAAACTTTCCCCAGTCAAATTTACAAGGTAAAAACACCAAAAACAGAAAAAAAAAAACAAAAACACCGAAATATATTACTCACCCCTAGTTACAATTCATAAATAATCACATGAAACGTTTCCTTCAAAAAATAAAACTAGGATTCTTAAAACGAAACAAGCACCACCTGCCTCTAGTCAATTTTTCCTGAACTAATTAAAACAGTACACACACTAACACAACATACAACAACAACCAACAATTGGGAATTTAAAACTTACTCAGTATTATCGCCTCACACATACTAATTATGTTAAAGATACGCTCGGGAGTCGGGTAAAACCTTCCATCTTTAAACCGAATATGTCGCTATTCTCATCATTACTCACTGCAGTCAGAGGGAATCGTATCCCCTCTATCACACTACTGCCGCTATTAGACCCCAGAGGAAGACCCGTTAATATAATACTTAGCAGCGCCTCCCTAGAACACGGCTGGACCGACCGCAACTACGACTAATACTTAAAACCCCACCTCCAGCTCTACTTCACCGCAAACAGATGAAACCTCCCTGTACTACTCACACTACACCCGCTGAGATATGACCGAGAGGCGGGTTAAATCGAATCATAGGAATCCTAATCGACCTAGTAGACTCTTCTCTAGCGCTCCCGCAGCTCACGATCCGCGCTCCATCTACTATCGCCCATACTCAATGCACAGTCATATCTCTCCACACCTATACACGACGCTCCCAGGCCAAAGGATACGACATCCCATATAACCCTACCTATACCCTTTCATCCGACAACCTCTAAGCAAAATTATAATCTCTCAATTCTATGAAACACCGATCGAATCATCGCCAAACCACTCTAAGACCGCAAGAGCCTCTCCACAAAATGTGTGCTATTCTTTAAAGTTAGAAAGAATCACAAGCGAAAGCAAATAATGGAGTAAGATAAAGAAATAACAAAAAGACTTAGAGTATTTTATATAGAATATATATGATAGAGGTTCTTCACGGAACAAAATGAAACATGCTACTATCAACACACTCGCCTACCCGGATTTTAACAGCATGGGGGTTAAACCCACCTATAACACTTAACTTTTTATTAACTCTTCTATTAATGCTCCCTTTCTAAATAATGTAATCAACATTTCTTCAAATAAGAAATTTTCTCCTGAGAATGACGAAAGGTCGACACTAGTTGCAATTAAACAACATACAAGAAGAAGTATAGTCTATCCCATCATATCTGTGCTATAATACAATAATTTGTTGTAACATCTGCCACAAGGTATTATACATTATATATATTAACTAAAACTCACACAAAATCATATTTACACCTCACTTCATATAAAACATTACTAGTATATAAAAACAAATCAACTCATAAAGTATGCGATTAAATCGAAAAAAACGTATCACTGAGTCACTATATTATATTTGACATTAACCTATAGTAATATTATTAACAATGACAACACCAGTGAGCTTGAATGGTCTTAAATACAAACTGAAAGGAAAATCATTCAAACACAAACATATTGTCAATTACAGGTGCAAAAAAATATGAAGTCCGAAGATCAATACTATTAAGCATCACATTTAAAAAAAACGTGTCTTTATCCTAAAACGGGAGGGAAACGACACACCCTTTTAGCCTCAAGAGGGCCCAAAATAAAAAAATTTCATCACACAAAACACACACTCAATAAAAAAAATGCTCACCCAAATTTCTACCTTAAGAAATGAATGTATTGGTGAACGTATGAAAATTGTAAAAAGAAAAAAATAAAACAAATATAACATTCGGCAGGAATTATATATTTTGAAATCATTAGCTGTGTGGTAAACAAATGTTAAATCCAGTCCCGCTATAATACTTTAGGAAGTACTGTCCGACTGGGTATATATATCTATATATATAATAAGAACCATAATATGATATATAATTTACCTCCAAACATATATTACCAGTAAATTCTACTCCTCACCCTATATATATATTATCTATTTATATATCATTATAGATAACTTATTCACCTATATTGATGATTTTTTTCTTTTTTTAATTTTTGAAACTCTTATCGCGGACGTTCATCTCGTTGAGTGGATAGTGATATATAAGAGAAAAATTTATTAAGGGAATAAAATTACTACAGCATACGACAGAAGGCTGATAGGGACAAGGCGGTCAGTAGTGCAGCACAAGAAACGTAAGCAGGAAGTACCCTTAGAGCATAAAACGTGATAAGCAAGGTCAGACAACACAAAGCAAACAAACTTCTTAAAAGTGCTACACGTTGTGCGCTGCTCGCCCTCTCTCTCTTTTTATGTCTCTAAACCCCCCTAGCTACTCGACTGGACCCCACCAAAGGAAGTCCTAGCGTTCACTGCTACACTCTATTCAACTAGTCACGATGGGGATAAATGTTACGGACACACGAGATAGTTAATAAAAACCAGAAGAAGAAATAAATGTTATGGTTTGCATCAGCCGACCACGAGATTAATAGCACCGCTCAAAAAATTTATCCTCACAACCAAAGACAGAAGAGCTAGATCTGACAGAAGAAGAAGCAATGCGAATCAGAAGAACCTGCTACCCGAAAACGCGCCGAGATATCAAGGTATAGAAAGCACACGATAGAAGTAAGTAGCTGAAGTATACACGACCAATGTCCACACTTGACCATTCTTTGTTGCATATTAAAAGCAGATCCAGGACTGAAAAGATTGACTATCTACTGCAAAGAAACAACGCGGTACGATTAATGACATAGAAGAAGAGAAGAAGTAGCAGTTTAAGGACAAAAGAAGAAGAAAGAGAAGAAGCAAGCCAAGACAAAGAAGAAGAAATAGGCGAGAAGTATGGCCATCATTAACACTGATAAGACATCTCCTCCATGAACGTCACCCGTTAGCCATCTGGACCAAAGAAATTCTCCAGCAAAGATATACCCCGCACAATCACCCCCGATAATAAAATCCACGGAATATAAGAATAAGATGAAAAAAGGAAACGTTATATAGGGTGCGAAGAAGAGAGCCTCAAGATGAATGGCGACGACAGAGAGACGCAAGAATGAAGACTACGTAACGAAGGAGGGCGAGAAGAAGGGCGGAAAGTAAGAACTGAAAGAAGAAGAGTCAAGAAGAAAGAAGAAAACGAAAGAAGAACAGAAAAGAGATTAGTTAAAGATTGAAGAAATATGAGGGCGAGTAAATATGAAGGGGAAAATGAAAAATATAAGAAGAAGAAGAAGAAAAAAAAAGGGCGAGAAAAAAGAAAAGTAAGAAAGAAGAAGAAGAAGAAGTGGATAGGAAGGAAGAAGAAGAAGAATTAAATATGTTACAATAAAATTACGTTAAAAAAGTCGCCTCATAATCCAGTTAGATGGTTGCTTGTTCGGTTGGACTGTTTGCGAGTGGGGAACCTTGTCGGCCCTCCATTATGTCGATCAGGTGTCCGCATTAAGACTGGCATCAATATGGTTGCTTAGAGGTAGCTCCAGGTGTCCAGGTTGACCAAGGAGGGGCGATTCGGTCCAGGGCGGAAACGCAGCAGACAAAAGTCCCCGTGTCAGTCAGTAGTGGGATCGCACCTGTGAATAGTGGACGTACGACAGCCCATTCAATAAAATCGAACGCCGGACTTTATTTTTTGTTTTTATTTATCAATTTAAAAAAAAAATCCCTAATTTTACTGAGAATAAAAAAAAACTGGTAGAAAAAACGAAAATTTACTTATGAAAGTGAAACGCGATTTTTTATTATTTCGTAATGAGTTGCACAAATATTTGAATTAACGTTTAACTATTAAAAATTCCGTTATAAAAATCGCCGGGAGTAGTGGCGTACTCCTGTAATCCAGTTACTTGGAGGCTTGTTCGGTTGGACTGTTTGCGAGTGGGGAACCTTGTCGGCCCTCCATTATGTCGATCAGGTGTCCGCATTAAGACTGGCATCAATATGGTTGCTTAGAGGTAGCTCCAGGTGTCCAGGTTGACCAAGGAGGGGCGATTCGGTCCAGGGCGGAAACGCAGCAGACAAAAGTCCCCGTGTCAGTCAGTAGTGGGATCGCACCTGTGAATAGTGGACGTACGACAGCCCATTCAATAAAATCGAACGCCGGACTTTATTTTTTGTTTTTATTTATCAATTTTAAAAAAAAAATCCCTAATTTTACTGAGAATAAAAAAAAACTGGTAGAAAAAACGAAAATTTACTTATGAAAGTGAAACGCGATTTTTTATTATTTCGTAATGAGTTGCACAAATATTTGAATTAACGTTTAACTATTAAAAATTCCGTTATAAAAATCGCCGGGAGTAGTGGCGTACTCCTGTAATCCAGTTACTTGGAGGCTTGTTCGGTTGGACTGTTTGCGAGTGGGGAACCTTGTCGGCCCTCCATTATGTCGATCAGGTGTCCGCATTAAGACTGGCATCAATATGGTTGCTTAGAGGTAGCTCCAGGTGTCCAGGTTGACCAAGGAGGGGCGATTCGGTCCAGGGCGGAAACGCAGCAGACAAAAGTCCCCGTGTCAGTCAGTAGTGGGATCGCACCTGTGAATAGTGGACGTACGACAGCCCATTCAATAAAATCGAACGCCGGACTTTATTTTTTGTTTTTATTTATCAATTTAAAAAAAAAATCCCTAATTTTACTGAGAATAAAAAAAAACTGGTAGAAAAAACGAAAATTTACTTATGAAAGTGAAACGATTTTTTATTATTTCGTAATGAGTTGCACAAATATTTGAATTAACGTTTAACTATTAAAAATTCCGTTATAAAAATCGCCGGGAGTAGTGGCGTACTCCTGTAATCCAGTTACTTGGAGGCTTGTTCGGTTGGACTGTTTGCGAGTGGGGAACCTTGTCGGCCCTCCATTATGTCGATCAGGTGTCCGCATTAAGACTGGCATCAATATGGTTGCTTAGAGGTAGCTCCAGGTGTCCAGGTTGACCAAGGAGGGGCGATTCGGTCCAGGGCGGAAACGCAGCAGACAAAAGTCCCCGTGTCAGTCAGTAGTGGGATCGCACCTGTGAATAGTGGACGTACGACAGCCCATTCAATAAAATCGAACGCCGGACTTTATTTTTTGTTTTTATTTATCAATTTTAAAAAAAAAATCCCTAATTTTACTGAGAATAAAAAAAAACTGGTAGAAAAAACGAAAATTTACTTATGAAAGTGAAACGCGATTTTTTATTATTTCGTAATGAGTTGCACAAATATTTGAATTAACGTTTAACTATTAAAAATTCCGTTATAAAAATCGCCGGGAGTAGTGGCGTACTCCTGTAATCCAGTTACTTGGAGGCTTGTTCGGTTGGACTGTTTGCGAGTGGGGAACCTTGTCGGCCCTCCATTATGTCGATCAGGTGTCCGCATTAAGACTGGCATCAATATGGTTGCTTAGAGGTAGCTCCAGGTGTCCAGGTTGACCAAGGAGGGGCGATTCGGTCCAGGGCGGAAACGCAGCAGACAAAAGTCCCCGTGTCAGTCAGTAGTGGGATCGCACCTGTGAATAGTGGACGTACGACAGCCCATTCAATAAAATCGAACGCCGGACTTTATTTTTTGTTTTTATTTATCAATTTAAAAAAAAAATCCCTAATTTTACTGAGAAAAAAAAACTGGTAGAAAAAACGAAAATTTACTTATGAAAGTGAAACGCGATTTTTTATTATTTCGTAATGAGTTGCACAAATATTTGAATTAACGTTTAACTATTAAAAATTCCGTTATAAAAATCGCCGGGAGTAGTGGCGTACTCCTGTAATCCAGTTACTTGGAGGCTTGTTCGGTTGGACTGTTTGCGAGTGGGGAACCTTGTCGGCCCTCCATTATGTCGATCAGGTGTCCGCATTAAGACTGGCATCAATATGGTTGCTTAGAGGTAGCTCCAGGTGTCCAGGTTGACCAAGGAGGGGCGATTCGGTCCAGGGCGGAAACGCAGCAGACAAAAGTCCCCGTGTCAGTCAGTAGTGGGATCGCACCTGTGAATAGTGGACGTACGACAGCCCATTCAATAAAATCGAACGCCGGACTTTATTTTTTGTTTTTATTTATCAATTTAAAAAAAAAAATCCCTAATTTTACTGAGAATAAAAAAAAACTGGTAGAAAAAACGAAAATTTACTTATGAAAGTGAAACGCGATTTTTTATTATTTCGTAATGAGTTGCACAAATATTTGAATTAACGTTTAACTATTAAAAATTCCGTTATAAAAATCGCCGGGAGTAGTGGCGTACTCCTGTAATCCAGTTACTTGGAGGCTTGTTCGGTTGGACTGTTTGCGAGTGGGGAACCTTGTCGGCCCTCCATTATGTCGATCAGGTGTCCGCATTAAGACTGGCATCAATATGGTTGCTTAGAGGTAGCTCCAGGTGTCCAGGTTGACCAAGGAGGGGCGATTCGGTCCAGGGCGGAAACGCAGCAGACAAAAGTCCCCGTGTCAGTCAGTAGTGGGATCGCACCTGTGAATAGTGGACGTACGACAGCCCATTCAATAAAATCGAACGCCGGACTTTATTTTTTGTTTTTATTTATCAATTTAAAAAAAAAATCCCTAATTTTACTGAGAATAAAAAAAAACTGGTAGAAAAAACGAAAATTTACTTATGAAAGTGAAACGCGATTTTTTATTATTTCGTAATGAGTTGCACAAATATTTGAATTAACGTTTAACTATTAAAAATTCCGTTATAAAAATCGCCGGGAGTAGTGGCGTACTCCTGTAATCCAGTTACTTGGAGGCTTGTTCGGTTGGACTGTTTGCGAGTGGGGAACCTTGTCGGCCCTCCATTATGTCGATCAGGTGTCCGCATTAAGACTGGCATCAATATGGTTGCTTAGAGGTAGCTCCAGGTGTCCAGGTTGACCAAGGAGGGGCGATTCGGTCCAGGGCGGAAACGCAGCAGACAAAAGTCCCCGTGTCAGTCAGTAGTGGGATCGCACCTGTGAATAGTGGACGTACGACAGCCCATTCAATAAAATCGAACGCCGGACTTTTTTTTGTTTTTATTTATCAATTTAAAAAAAAAATCCCTAATTTTACTGAGAATAAAAAAAAACTGGTAGAAAAAACGAAAATTTACTTATGAAAGTGAAACGCGATTTTTTATTATTTCGTAATGAGTTGCACAAATATTTGAATTAACGTTTAACTATTAAAAATTCCGTTATAAAAATCGCCGGGAGTAGTGGCGTACTCCTGTAATCCAGTTACTTGGAGGCTTGTTCGGTTGGACTGTTTGCGAGTGGGGAACCTTGTCGGCCCTCCATTATGTCGATCAGGTGTCCGCATTAAGACTGGCATCAATATGGTTGCTTAGAGGTAGCTCCAGGTGTCCAGGTTGACCAAGGAGGGGCGATTCGGTCCAGGGCGGAAACGCAGCAGACAAAAGTCCCCGTGTCAGTCAGTAGTGGGATCGCACCTGTGAATAGTGGACGTACGACAGCCCATTCAATAAAATCGAACGCCGGACTTTATTTTTTGTTTTTATTTATCAATTTAAAAAAAAAAATCCCTAATTTTACTGAGAATAAAAAAAAACTGGTAGAAAAAACGAAAATTTACTTATGAAAGTGAAACGCGATTTTTTATTATTTCGTAATGAGTTGCACAAATATTTGAATTAACGTTTAACTATTAAAAATTCCGTTATAAAAATCGCCGGGAGTAGTGGCGTACTCCTGTAATCCAGTTACTTGGAGGCTTGTTCGGTTGGACTGTTTGCGAGTGGGGAACCTTGTCGGCCCTCCATTATGTCGATCAGGTGTCCGCATTAAGACTGGCATCAATATGGTTGCTTAGAGGTAGCTCCAGGTGTCCAGGTTGACCAAGGAGGGGCGATTCGGTCCAGGGCGGAAACGCAGCAGACAAAAGTCCCCGTGTCAGTCAGTAGTGGGATCGCACCTGTGAATAGTGGACGTACGACAGCCCATTCAATAAAATCGAACGCCGGACTTTATTTTTTGTTTTTATTTATCAATTTAAAAAAAAAAATCCCTAATTTTACTGAGAATAAAAAAAAACTGGTAGAAAAAACGAAAATTTACTTATGAAAGTGAAACGCGATTTTTTATTATTTCGTAATGAGTTGCACAAATATTTGAATTAACGTTTAACTATTAAAAATTCCGTTATAAAAATCGCCGGGAGTAGTGGCGTACTCCTGTAATCCAGTTACTTGGAGGCTTGTTCGGTTGGACTGTTTGCGAGTGGGGAACCTTGTCGGCCCTCCATTATGTCGATCAGGTGTCCGCATTAAGACTGGCATCAATATGGTTGCTTAGAGGTAGCTCCAGGTGTCCAGGTTGACCAAGGAGGGGCGATTCGGTCCAGGGCGGAAACGCAGCAGACAAAAGTCCCCGTGTCAGTCAGTAGTGGGATCGCACCTGTGAATAGTGGACGTACGACAGCCCATTCAATAAAATCGAACGCCGGACTTTATTTTTTTTTTATTTATCAATTTAAAAAAAAAATCCCTAATTTTACTGAGAATAAAAAAAAACTGGTAGAAAAAACGAAAATTTACTTATGAAAGTGAAACGCGATTTTTTATTATTTCGTAATGAGTTGCACAAATATTTGAATTAACGTTTAACTATTAAAAATTCCGTTATAAAAATCGCCGGGAGTAGTGGCGTACTCCTGTAATCCAGTTACTTGGAGGCTTGTTCGGTTGGACTGTTTGCGAGTGGGGAACCTTGTCGGCCCTCCATTATGTCGATCAGGTGTCCGCATTAAGACTGGCATCAATATGGTTGCTTAGAGGTAGCTCCAGGTGTCCAGGTTGACCAAGGAGGGGCGATTCGGTCCAGGGCGGAAACGCAGCAGACAAAAGTCCCCGTGTCAGTCAGTAGTGGGATCGCACCTGTGAATAGTGGACGTACGACAGCCCATTCAATAAAATCGAACGCCGGACTTTATTTTTTGTTTTTATTTATCAATTTAAAAAAAAAATCCCTAATTTTACTGAGAATAAAAAAAAACTGGTAGAAAAAACGAAAATTTACTTATGAAAGTGAAACGCGATTTTTTATTATTTCGTAATGAGTTGCACAAATATTTGAATTAACGTTTAACTATTAAAAATTCCGTTATAAAAATCGCCGGGAGTAGTGGCGTACTCCTGTAATCCAGTTACTTGGAGGCTTGTTCGGTTGGACTGTTTGCGAGTGGGGAACCTTGTCGGCCCTCCATTATGTCGATCAGGTGTCCGCATTAAGACTGGCATCAATATGGTTGCTTAGAGGTAGCTCCAGGTGTCCAGGTTGACCAAGGAGGGGCGATTCGGTCCAGGGCGGAAACGCAGCAGACAAAAGTCCCCGTGTCAGTCAGTAGTGGGATCGCACCTGTGAATAGTGGACGTACGACAGCCCATTCAATAAAATCGAACGCCGGACTTTATTTTTTGTTTTTATTTATCAATTTAAAAAAAAAAATCCCTAATTTTACTGAGAAAAAAAAAAAACTGGTAGAAAAAACGAAAATTTACTTATGAAAGTGAAACGCGATTTTTTATTATTTCGTAATGAGTTGCACAAATATTTGAATTAACGTTTAACTATTAAAAATTCCGTTATAAAAATCGCCGGGAGTAGTGGCGTACTCCTGTAATCCAGTTACTTGGAGGCTTGTTCGGTTGGACTGTTTGCGAGTGGGGAACCTTGTCGGCCCTCCATTATGTCGATCAGGTGTCCGCATTAAGACTGGCATCAATATGGTTGCTTAGAGGTAGCTCCAGGTGTCCAGGTTGACCAAGGAGGGGCGATTCGGTCCAGGGCGGAAACGCAGCAGACAAAAGTCCCCGTGTCAGTCAGTAGTGGGATCGCACCTGTGAATAGTGGACGTACGACAGCCCATTCAATAAAATCGAACGCCGGACTTTTTTTTGTTTTTATTTATCAATTTAAAAAAAAAATCCCTAATTTTACTGAGAATAAAAAAAAACTGGTAGAAAAAACGAAAATTTACTTATGAAAGTGAAACGCGATTTTTTATTATTTCGTAATGAGTTGCACAAATATTTGAATTAACGTTTAACTATTAAAAATTCCGTTATAAAAATCGCCGGGAGTAGTGGCGTACTCCTGTAATCCAGTTACTTGGAGGCTTGTTCGGTTGGACTGTTTGCGAGTGGGGAACCTTGTCGGCCCTCCATTATGTCGATCAGGTGTCCGCATTAAGACTGGCATCAATATGGTTGCTTAGAGGTAGCTCCAGGTGTCCAGGTTGACCAAGGAGGGGCGATTCGGTCCAGGGCGGAAACGCAGCAGACAAAAGTCCCCGTGTCAGTCAGTAGTGGGATCGCACCTGTGAATAGTGGACGTACGACAGCCCATTCAATAAAATCGAACGCCGGACTTTATTTTTTTGTTTTATTTATCAATTTAAAAAAAAAATCCCTAATTTTACTGAGAATAAAAAAAAACTGGTAGAAAAAACGAAAATTTACTTATGAAAGTGAAACGCGATTTTTTATTATTTCGTAATGAGTTGCACAAATATTTGAATTAACGTTTAACTATTAAAAATTCCGTTATAAAAATCGCCGGGAGTAGTGGCGTACTCCTGTAATCCAGTTACTTGGAGGCTTGTTCGGTTGGACTGTTTGCGAGTGGGGAACCTTGTCGGCCCTCCATTATGTCGATCAGGTGTCCGCATTAAGACTGGCATCAATATGGTTGCTTAGAGGTAGCTCCAGGTGTCCAGGTTGACCAAGGAGGGGCGATTCGGTCCAGGGCGGAAACGCAGCAGACAAAAGTCCCCGTGTCAGTCAGTAGTGGGATCGCACCTGTGAATAGTGGACGTACGACAGCCCATTCAATAAAATCGAACGCCGGACTTTATTTTTTGTTTTTATTTATCAATTTAAAAAAAAAATCCCTAATTTTACTGAGAATAAAAAAAACTGGTAGAAAAAACGAAAATTTACTTATGAAAGTGAAACGTGATTTTTTATTATTTCGTAATGAGTTGCACAAATATTTGAATTAACGTTTAACTATTAAAAATTCCGTTATAAAAATCGCCGGGAGTAGTGGCGTACTCCTGTAATCCAGTTACTTGGAGGCTTGTTCGGTTGGACTGTTTGCGAGTGGGGAACCTTGTCGGCCCTCCATTATGTCGATCAGGTGTCCGCATTAAGACTGGCATCAATATGGTTGCTTAGAGGTAGCTCCAGGTGTCCAGGTTGACCAAGGAGGGGCGATTCGGTCCAGGGCGGAAACGCAGCAGACAAAAGTCCCCGTGTCAGTCAGTAGTGGGATCGCACCTGTGAATAGTGGACGTACGACAGCCCATTCAATAAAATCGAACGCCGGACTTTATTTTTTGTTTTTATTTATCAATTTAAAAAAAAAATCCCTAATTTTACTGAGAATAAAAAAAAACTGGTAGAAAAAACGAAAATTTACTTATGAAAGTGAAACGCGATTTTTTATTATTTCGTAATGAGTTGCACAAATATTTGAATTAACGTTTAACTATTAAAAATTCCGTTATAAAAATCGCCGGGAGTAGTGGCGTACTCCTGTAATCCAGTTACTTGGAGGCTTGTTCGGTTGGACTGTTTGCGAGTGGGGAACCTTGTCGGCCCTCCATTATGTCGATCAGGTGTCCGCATTAAGACTGGCATCAATATGGTTGCTTAGAGGTAGCTCCAGGTGTCCAGGTTGACCAAGGAGGGGCGATTCGGTCCAGGGCGGAAACGCAGCAGACAAAAGTCCCCGTGTCAGTCAGTAGTGGGATCGCACCTGTGAATAGTGGACGTACGACAGCCCATTCAATAAAATCGAACGCCGGACTTTATTTTTTGTTTTTATTTATCAATTTAAAAAAAAAATCCCTAATTTTACTGAGAATAAAAAAAAACTGGTAGAAAAAACGAAAATTTACTTATGAAAGTGAAACGCGATTTTTTATTATTTCGTAATGAGTTGCACAAATATTTGAATTAACGTTTAACTATTAAAAATTCCGTTATAAAAATCGCCGGGAGTAGTGGCGTACTCCTGTAATCCAGTTACTTGGAGGCTTGTTCGGTTGGACTGTTTGCGAGTGGGGAACCTTGTCGGCCCTCCATTATGTCGATCAGGTGTCCGCATTAAGACTGGCATCAATATGGTTGCTTAGAGGTAGCTCCAGGTGTCCAGGTTGACCAAGGAGGGGCGATTCGGTCCAGGGCGGAAACGCAGCAGACAAAAGTCCCCGTGTCAGTCAGTAGTGGGATCGCACCTGTGAATAGTGGACGTACGACAGCCCATTCAATAAAATCGAACGCCGGACTTTATTTTTTGTTTTTATTTATCAATTTAAAAAAAAAATCCCTAATTTTACTGAGAATAAAAAAAAACTGGTAGAAAAAACGAAAATTTACTTATGAAAGTGAAACGCGATTTTTTATTATTTCGTAATGAGTTGCACAAATATTTGAATTAACGTTTAACTATTAAAAATTCCGTTATAAAAATCGCCGGGAGTAGTGGCGTACTCCTGTAATCCAGTTACTTGGAGGCTTGTTCGGTTGGACTGTTTGCGAGTGGGGAACCTTGTCGGCCCTCCATTATGTCGATCAGGTGTCCGCATTAAGACTGGCATCAATATGGTTGCTTAGAGGTAGCTCCAGGTGTCCAGGTTGACCAAGGAGGGGCGATTCGGTCCAGGGCGGAAACGCAGCAGACAAAAGTCCCCGTGTCAGTCAGTAGTGGGATCGCACCTGTGAATAGTGGACGTACGACAGCCCATTCAATAAAATCGAACGCCGGACTTTATTTTTTGTTTTTATTTATCAATTTAAAAAAAAAATCCCTAATTTTACTGAGAATAAAAAAAAACTGGTAGAAAAAACGAAAATTTACTTATGAAAGTGAAACGATTTTTTATTATTTCGTAATGAGTTGCACAAATATTTGAATTAACGTTTAACTATTAAAAATTCCGTTATAAAAATCGCCGGGAGTAGTGGCGTACTCCTGTAATCCAGTTACTTGGAGGCTTGTTCGGTTGGACTGTTTGCGAGTGGGGAACCTTGTCGGCCCTCCATTATGTCGATCAGGTGTCCGCATTAAGACTGGCATCAATATGGTTGCTTAGAGGTAGCTCCAGGTGTCCAGGTTGACCAAGGAGGGGCGATTCGGTCCAGGGCGGAAACGCAGCAGACAAAAGTCCCCGTGTCAGTCAGTAGTGGGATCGCACCTGTGAATAGTGGACGTACGACAGCCCATTCAATAAAATCGAACGCCGGACTTTATTTTTTGTTTTTATTTATCAATTTAAAAAAAAAATCCCTAATTTTACTGAGAATAAAAAAAAACTGGTAGAAAAAACGAAAATTTACTTATGAAAGTGAAACGCGATTTTTTATTATTTCGTAATGAGTTGCACAAATATTTGAATTAACGTTTAACTATTAAAAATTCCGTTATAAAAATCGCCGGGAGTAGTGGCGTACTCCTGTAATCCAGTTACTTGGAGGCTTGTTCGGTTGGACTGTTTGCGAGTGGGGAACCTTGTCGGCCCTCCATTATGTCGATCAGGTGTCCGCATTAAGACTGGCATCAATATGGTTGCTTAGAGGTAGCTCCAGGTGTCCAGGTTGACCAAGGAGGGGCGATTCGGTCCAGGGCGGAAACGCAGCAGACAAAAGTCCCCGTGTCAGTCAGTAGTGGGATCGCACCTGTGAATAGTGGACGTACGACAGCCCATTCAATAAAATCGAACGCCGCTTTAACTGGATTTACGCCACTAATTTAAACGGAATTTTTAATAGTAAACGTTAATTCAAATATTTGTGCAACTCATTACGAAATAATAAAAAACGCGTTTCACTTTCATAAGTAAATTTTCGTTTTTTTCTACCAGTTTTTTTTTATTCTCAGTAAAATTAGGGATTTTTTTTTTAAATTGATAAATAAAAACAAAAAATAAAGTCCGGCGTTCGATTTTATTGAATGGGCTGTCGTACGTCCACTATTCACAGGTGCGATCCCACTACTGACTGACACGGGGACTTTTGTCTGCTGCGTTTCCGCCCTGGACCGAATCGCCCCTCCTTGGTCAACCTGGACACCTGGAGCTACCTCTAAGCAACCATATTGATGCCAGTCTTAATGCGGACACCTGATCGACATAATGGAGGCCGACAAGGTTCCCCACTCGCAAACAGTCCAACCGAACAAGCCTCCAAGTAACTGGATTACAGGAGTACGCCACTACTCCCGGCGATTTTATAACGGAATTTTTAATAGTTAAACGTTAATTCAAATATTTGTGCAACTCATTACGAAATAATAAAAAATCGCGTTTCACTTTCATAAGTAAATTTTCGTTTTTTCTACCAGTTTTTTTTTATTCTCAGTAAAATTAGGGATTTTTTTTTTTAAATTGATAAATAAAAACAAAAAATAAAGTCCGGCGTTCGATTTTATTGAATGGGCTGTCGTACGTCCACTATTCACAGGTGCGATCCCACTACTGACTGACACGGGGACTTTTTGTCTGCTGCGTTTCCGCCCTGGACCGAATCGCCCCTCCTTGGTCAACCTGGACACCTGGAGCTACCTCTAAGCAACCATATTGATGCCAGTCTTAATGCGGACACCTGATCGACATAATGGAGGGCGACAAGGTTCCCCACTCGCAAACAGTCCAACCGAACAAGCCTCCAAGTAACTGGATTACAGGAGTACGCCACTACTCCCGGCGATTTTTATAACGGAATTTTTAATAGTTAAACGTTAATTCAAATATTTGTGCAACTCATTACGAAATAATAAAAATCGCGTTTCACTTTCATAAGTAAATTTTCGTTTTTTCTACCAGTTTTTTTTATTCTCAGTAAAATTAGGGATTTTTTTTTTAAATTGATAAATAAAAACAAAAAATAAAGTCCGGCGTTCGATTTTATTGAATGGGCTGTCGTACGTCCACTATTCACAGGTGCGATCCCACTACTGACTGACACGGGGACTTTTGTCTGCTGCGTTTCCGCCCTGGACCGAATCGCCCCTCCTTGGTCAACCTGGACACCTGGAGCTACCTCTAAGCAACCATATTGATGCCAGTCTTAATGCGGACACCTGATCGACATAATGGAGGGCCGACAAGGTTCCCCACTCGCAAACAGTCCAACCGAACAAGCCTCCAAGTAACTGGATTACAGGAGTACGCCACTACTCCCGGCGATTTTATAACGGAATTTTTAATAGTTAAACGTTAATTCAAATATTTGTGCAACTCATTACGAAATAATAAAAATCGCGTTTCACTTTCATAAGTAAATTTTCGTTTTTTCTACCAGTTTTTTTTATTCTCAGTAAAATTAGGGATTTTTTTTTTAAATTGATAAATAAAAACAAAAAATAAAGTCCGGCGTTCGATTTTATTGAATGGGCTGTCGTACGTCCACTATTCACAGGTGCGATCCCACTACTGACTGACACGGGACTTTTGTCTGCTGCGTTTCCGCCCTGGACCGAATCGCCCCTCCTTGGTCAACCTGGACACCTGGAGCTACCTCTAAGCAACCATATTGATGCCAGTCTTAATGCGGACACCTGATCGACATAATGGAGGGCCGACAAGGTTCCCCACTCGCAAACAGTCCAACCGAACAAGCCTCCAAGTAACTGGATTACAGGAGTACGCCACTACTCCCGGCGATTTTTATAACGGAATTTTTAATAGTTAAACGTTAATTCAAATATTTTGCAACTCATTACGAAATAATAAAAAATCGCGTTTCACTTTCATAAGTAAATTTTCGTTTTTCTACCAGTTTTTTTTTATTCTCAGTAAAATTAGGGATTTTTTTTTTTAAATTGATAAATAAAAACAAAAAATAAAGTCCGGCGTTCGATTTTATTGAATGGGCTGTCGTACGTCCACTATTCACAGGTGCGATCCCACTACTGACTGACACGGGGACTTTTGTCTGCTGCGTTTCCGCCCTGGACCGAATCGCCCCTCCTTGGTCAACCTGGACACCTGGAGCTACCTCTAAGCAACCATATTGATGCCAGTCTTAATGCGGACACCTGATCGACATAATGGAGGGCCGACAAGGTTCCCCACTCGCAAACAGTCCAACCGAACAAGCCTCCAAGTAACTGGATTACAGGAGTACGCCACTACTCCCGGCGATTTTGATAACGGAATTTTTAATAGTTAAACGTTAATTCAAATATTTGTGCAACTCATTACGAAATAATAAAAAATCGCGTTTCACTTTCATAAGTAAATTTTCGTTTTTTCTACCAGTTTTTTTTTATTCTCAGTAAAATTAGGGATTTTTTTTTTAAATTGATAATAAAAACAAAAAATAAAGTCCGGCGTTCGATTTTATTGAATGGGCTGTCGTACGTCCACTATTCACAGGTGCGATCCCACTACTGACTGACACGGGGACTTTTGTCTGCTGCGTTTCCGCCCTGGACCGAATCGCCCCTCCTTGGTCAACCTGGACACCTGGAGCTACCTCTAAGCAACCATATTGATGCCAGTCTTAATGCGGACACCTGATCGACATAATGGAGGGCCGACAAGGTTCCCCACTCGCAAACAGTCCAACCGAACAAGCCTCCAAGTAACTGGATTACAGGAGTACGCCACTACTCCGGCGATTTTTATAACGGAATTTTTAATAGTTAAACGTTAATTCAAATATTTGTGCAACTCATTACGAAATAATAAAAAATCGCGTTTCACTTTCATAAGTAAATTTTCGTTTTTTCTACCAGTTTTTTTTTATTCTCAGTAAAATTAGGGATTTTTTTTTTAAATTGATAAATAAAAACAAAAAATAAAGTCCGGCGTTCGATTTTATTGAATGGGCTGTCGTACGTCCACTATTCACAGGTGCGATCCCACTACTGACTGACACGGGGACTTTTGTCTGCTGCGTTTCCGCCCTGGACCGAATCGCCCCTCCTTGGTCAACCTGGACACCTGGAGCTACCTCTAAGCAACCATATTGATGCCAGTCTTAATGCGGACACCTGATCGACATAATGGAGGGCCGACAAGGTTCCCCACTCGCAAACAGTCCAACCGAACAAGCCTCCAAGTAACTGGATTACAGGAGTACGCCACTACTCCGGCGATTTTGATAACGGAATTTTTAATAGTTAAACGTTAATTCAAATATTTGTGCAACTCATTACGAAATAATAAAAAATCGCGTTTCACTTTCATAAGTAAATTTTCGTTTTTTCTACCAGTTTTTTTTTATTCTCAGTAAAATTAGGGATTTTTTTTTTTAAATTGATAAATAAAAACAAAAAATAAAGTCCGGCGTTCGATTTTATTGAATGGGCTGTCGTACGTCCACTATTCACAGGTGCGATCCCACTACTGACTGACACGGGGACTTTTGTCTGCTGCGTTTCCGCCCTGGACCGAATCGCCCCCTCCTTGGTCAACCTGGACACCTGGAGCTACCTCTAAGCAACCATATTGATGCCAGTCTTAATGCGGACACCTGATCGACATAATGGAGGGCCGACAAGGTTCCCCACTCGCAAACAGTCCAACCGAACAAGCCTCCAAGTAACTGGATTACAGGAGTACGCCACTACTCCCGGCGATTTTGATAACGGAATTTTTAATAGTTAAACGTTAATTCAAATATTTGTGCAACTCATTACGAAATAATAAAAAATCGCGTTTCACTTTCATAAGTAAATTTTCGTTTTTTCTACCAGTTTTTTTTTATTCTCAGTAAAATTAGGGTTTTTTTTTAAATTGATAAATAAAAACAAAAAATAAAGTCCGGCGTTCGATTTTATTGAATGGGCTGTCGTACGTCCACTATTCACAGGTGCGATCCCACTACTGACTGACACGGGGACTTTTGTCTGCTGCGTTTCCGCCCTGGACCGAATCGCCCCTCCTTGGTCAACCTGGACACCTGGAGCTACCTCTAAGCAACCATATTGATGCCAGTCTTAATGCGGACACCTGATCGACATAATGGAGGCCGACAAGGTTCCCCACTCGCAAACAGTCCAACCGAACAAGCCTCCAAGTAACTGGATTACAGGAGTACGCCACTACTCCCGGCGATTTTTAAACGGAATTTTTAATAGTTAAACGTTAATTCAAATATTTGTGCAACTCATTACGAAATAATAAAAAATCGCGTTTCACTTTCATAAGTAAATTTTCGTTTTTTCTACCAGTTTTTTTTTATTCTCAGTAAAATTAGGGATTTTTTTTTTAAATTGATAAATAAAACAAAAAAATAAAGTCCGGCGTTCGATTTATTGAATGGGCTGTCGTACGTCCACTATTCACAGGTGCGATCCCACTACTGACTGACACGGGGACTTTTGTCTGCTGCGTTTCCGCCCTGGACCGAATCGCCCCTCCTTGGTCAACCTGGACACCTGGAGCTACCTCTAAGCAACCATATTGATGCCAGTCTTAATGCGGACACCTGATCGACATAATGGAGGGCCGACAAGGTTCCCCACTCGCAAACAGTCCAACCGAACAAGCCTCCAAGTAACTGGATTACAGGAGTACGCCACTACTCCCGGCGATTTTGATAACGGAATTTTTAATAGTTAAACGTTAATTCAAATATTTGTGCAACTCATTACGAAATAATATAAAAAATCGCGTTTCACTTTCATAAGTAAATTTTCGTTTTTTCTACCAGTTTTTTTTTATTCTCAGTAAAATTAGGGATTTTTTTTTTTAAATGATAAATTAAAAACAAAAAATAAAGTCCGGCGTTCGATTTTATTGAATTGGCTGTCGTACGTCCACTATTCACAGGTGCGATCCCACTACTGACTGACACGGGGACTTTGTCTGCTGCGTTTCCGCCCTGGACCGAATCGCCCCTCCTTGGTCAACCTGGACACCTGGAGCTACCTCTAAGCAACCATATTGATGCCAGTCTTAATGCGGACACCTGATCGACATAATGGAGGGCGACAAGTTCCCCCACTGCAAACAGTCCAACCGAACAAGCCTCCAAGTAACTGGATACAGAGTATACAGGAGTAACGCCATACTCCCGCGCGATTTTTATAACGGAATTTTTAATAGTTAAACGTTAATTCAAATATTTTTGTCGCAACTCATACGAATATATATAAAAAATAAGCTTTCAACTTTCAATAAGTAAATTCGTTTTTTTTCTACGCAGGTTTTTTTTATCTCTGTAAAATTAGGGATTTTTGGATTTAAAAAAATTGATTTAACATAAAAACAAAAAATAAAGTCCGGCGTCGATTTTATTGAATGGGCTGAGTACGTGCACTATTTCACAGGTGCGACCACTACTTGACTGAACACGGGGACTTTTTGTCTGCTGCGTTTCGCCTGGACCGAATCGCCCCTCCTTGTCAACTGGACCCTGACTACTACTAAAGCAACCATATTGATGCCAGTCTTAAATGCGGACACCTGATCGACAATATGGAGGGCCGACAAGGTTCCGCACTCATGCAACAGTCACCGAACAAGCCTCCAAGTAACTGGATTACAGGAGTAACGCCACTACTCCCGGCGATTTTTATACACGGAATTTTTAATAGTTAAACGTTATTCAAATATTTTGTGCAACTCATTACGAAATAATAAAAAATCGCGTTTCACTTTCATAAGTAATTTTCGTTTTTTCTACAGTTTTTTTTTATTCTCAGTAAAATTAGGAATTTTTTTTTTTAAATTGATAAATTAAAAACAAAAAATAAAGTCCGGCGTTCGATTTTAATTGAATGGGCTGTCGTACGTCCACTATTCACAGGTGCGATCCCACTACTGACTGACACGGGGACTTTTGTCTGCTGCGTTTCCGCCTGACCGAATGCCCCTCTGGCAACCTGGACACCTGAGCTACTCTAAGCAACCATATGATGCCAGTCTTAATGCGGACACCTGATCGAACATAATGGAGGCCGCAAGGTTCCCCACTCGCAAACAGTCCAACCGAACAAGCCTCCAAGTAACTGGATTACAGGAGTACGCAAACTTCCCGGCGATTTTTATAAACGGAATTTTTAATAGTTAAACGTTAATTCAAATATTTGTGCAAACTCATTACGAATAATAAAAAATCGCGTTTCACTTTCATAGTAAATTTTCGTTTTTTCTACCAGTTTTTTTTATCTCAGTAAAATTAGGGATTTTTTTTAAAAATTGAATATAATAAAACAAAAAATAAAGTCCGGCGTTCGATTTTATTGAAATGGGCTGTAGTACGTCCACTATTCACAGGTGCGATCCCACTACAGCTGACACGGGACTTTTTCTTGCGTTCCGCCCTGGACGAATCGCCCCTCCTGGTCAACCTGGACACCTGGAGCTACCTCTAAGCAACATATTGATGCCAGTCTTAATGCGGACACCTGATCGACATAAATGGTGGCCGACAAGGTTCCCCACTCGCAAAAAGTCCAACCGAACAAGCCTCCAAGTAACTGGATTACAGGAGTACGCCACTACCGGCGATTTTTATAACGAGAATTTTTAATAGTTAAACGTTAATTTCAAATATTTGTGCAACTCATTACGAAATATAAAAAAATCCGTTTTACTTTCATAAGTAAATTTTCGTTTTTTCTACCAGTTTTTTTTATTCTCAGTAAAATTAGGGATTTTTTTTTAAATTGATAAATAAAAACAAAAAAATAAAGTCCGGCGTTCGATTTTATTGAATGGGCTGTCGTACGTCCACTATTCACAGGTGCGATCCCACTACTGACTGACACGGGGACTTTTGTCTGCTGTCTTTCGCCCTGACCGAATCGCCCCCCTTGGTACCTGGACACCTGGAGCTAACCTCTAAGCAACCATATTGATGCCAGTCCTAATGGACAACCTGATCGACATAATGGAGGGCCCGACAAGGTTTCCCGCACTCGCAAACAGTCCAACCGAACAAGCCTGCCAAAGTACTGGATGTTACAGAGAGTACGCCACTACTCCGGCATTTTTGATAACGATTTTTAATAGTTAACGTTAATTCAAAATATTTCTCAACTCATCGAAAATATAAAAAATTCACTGTGTTCACTTTCATAAGGTTAAATTTTCGTTTTTTCTACATTTTTTTTAATTCTCAGTAAAATTAGTCGATTTTTTTTAAAAGATGTAATAAAAAACAAAAAATAAAGTCCGGCGTTCGGATTTTATTGAATGGGCTGTCCGTAACGTCACATTCACAGGTGCTCCCTACGATGACTTACACGGATTTTGTCGTTGCTTGCGTTTCCGCCGGACCGAATCGCCCCTCCTGTCATACCTTGACACCTGAGTCTACCTCTAAGCAACATATTGATGCAAGCAACGTACTTATGCGTACCCCTGAGTCGACAATAATGGAGTGGCCGACAAGTTCCCACTCGCAAAACATCCAACCGAGCAAGCCTCCAAGATACGGATTACAGGACGCCAACTACTCCGCGCGATTTTTATAACGGAATTTTAATATAACGTTTAATTCAAATATTGTGCAACTCATTACGAATAATAAATATCATCGTTACACTTCTCAAAAGTAAATTTTCTGTTTTTCTACAGTTTTTTTTAATTTTTCGTAAAATTAGGATTTTTTAAATGTAATACAAATAGCGGTTCGATTTATTGAATGGCTGTCGACGTCCACTATTCACACGGTGCGATCCCACTAACGACTGACACGGACTTTTGTCTGCTGCGTTTCCGCCCGGTCGAATCGCCCCTCACTTGGTCAACCCTGGACACCCTGGAGCTACTCTAAGGCATACCAGTATGATGCCAGTCTTAATGCGACGATTGAATCGAAATAATGAGGGCCGACAAGGTTCCCACTCGCAAAACAGTCCAATCCGAACAAGCTCAAGAACTGGATTACAGGAGTACGCCACTTACTCCCGGCGATTTTATAACGAATTTTTAATAAGGTTAAATAGAACGTTTAAGTCAATATTATAGAATGCAACTCATTACGAAATAATAAAAATCGTTCCTCGTAAATTCGTTTTTTCTCCAGTTTTTTTTTATTCTCAGTAGAATTTAGGGATTTTTTTTTTTAAATGATAAATAACAACAAAAATAAAGTCGGCGTTCGATTTTAATTGAAGGGATGCTCGTACTGTCCACATCACGGTGCGATCCCACTACTGACGCACGGGGACTTTTGCTGCGCGTGTTCGGCCCTGGACCGAAATCGCCCTCATCCTGGTCAACCTGGACACCTGTGAGCTACCTCTAAGCAACCATAATTGATGCCAGTCTTTAAAATGCGGACACCTGATCGAAGGAGGCCCGACAAGTTCCCCACTCGCAAACAGTCCATACCGAACAAGCTCCCAATAACTGATTACGAAGTACGCCACACCCCGGCGATTTTATAACAGAATTTTTAATTAGAACGTTATCATATTTGTGCAACTCATTACGAAAATAATAAAAATCGCGTTTCACTTTCAGTAAGTAAATTTTCGTTTTTCTACAGTTTTTTTTATTCTCAGTAAAATTGGGGATTTCTTTTTAAATGATAAATAAAAACAAATAAATAAGTCCGGCGTTCGATTTTATTGAAGGCTGTCGACGTCCGACTATTCCGATCCCACTACTGACTGGACACGGTGGACTTTTGGTCTGCTGCGTTATCCGCCTGACCGAAATCGCCCCTCCTTGGCAATCCTTGACACCTGGAGCTACCTCTAAGCAATCCTATTGATGCCAAGTCTTAATGCGGAACACTGTGATAACGACTAAGGAGTGCGACAAGAGTTCCACACTCGCAACCAGTCCAACCGAACAACCTCCAATAACTGGATTACAGGATACGCCAGCTACCGGCGATTTTTGATAAACGGAATTTTTAATATTTAAAACGTTAATTCAAATATTTGTGCAAACTCTATACGAAATAATAAAAACCTCTTCACTTTATAATAATTATTTGTTTTTCTACAGTTTTTTTATTCTCAAGTAGAATAGGGATTTTTTTTTTAAAATGCATAAAATAAGAACCAAAATAACAGTCCGGGCGTTCATTTATTGAATGGGCTGTCGTAACGTCACTATCACAGGTGCGATCCCACTACTGACTGGACACGGGACTTTTGGTCTGCTGCGTTCCCTCTGACCGAATCGCCCCTTCCTTGGTCCACCTGACACCCTGGAGCTACTCCTAAGCAACCTAATTGAATGCAGTCCTAATGCGGACACCCTGATCGTACAAATGGAGGCCCGACAAGGTTCCCACTCGCCAAAACATCCAAACCGAACCAAGCCTCCAGAACTGGATTACAAAGACGTCCCACTACTCCCGGCATTTTGATAAACGTGAATTTTTAATAGTAACGTTAATTCAAATATTTGTGCAAACTCATTACAAATAATAAAAATCCGTTTCACTTCAATAATAAATTTTCGTTTTTTTCTAACCATTTTTTTTATTCTCAGTAAAATTAGGATTTTTTTTTTAAAGGATAAAATAAAAAAAAAAAAATAAAGTTCCGGCGTTCGATTTTATTGAAATGGGCGCTCGTACTCCACTATTCACAGGTCGATTCCAACTACTAGACTGACACGAGGACTTTTGTCTGCTGCGTTTTCCGCCCTGGACCGAATCGCCCCTCCTTGCAACCTGGACACCTGGAGACTACCTCTAAGCTAACCGCATATTGATGCCAGTCTTAATGCGGGACACCTGATCTGACATAATAAGAGGCGCAGGTTCCCAACTCGCAACAGTCCACCCGAACAAGCCTCCATGTAAACTGGATTACAGGAGTAACGGCACTACTCCCGGCGATTGTTTGATAACGGAATTTAATAGTTAAAGTTAATTCAAATATTTGTGCAACTCATTACGAAATAAAAAAATCAGCGTTTCAACTTTCATAGTAAATTTCGTTTTTTTTTACCAGTTTTTTTTTATTCTCAGTAATTAGGGATTTTTTTTTTTAAAATTGATAAATAAAAACAAAAAATAAAGTCCGGCGTTCGATTTTATTGAATGGGCTGTCGTACGTCCACTATTCACAAGGTGCGATCCCACTACTGACTGACACGGGGACTTTTGTCTGCTGCGTTTCCGCCCTGGACCGAATCGCCCCTCCTTGGTCAACCTGGACACCTGGAGCTACCTCTAAGCAACCATATTGATGCCAGTCTTAATGCCGACACCTGATCGACATAATGGAGGCCGACAAGGTTCCCCACTCGCAAACAGTCCAACCGAACAAGCCTCCAAGTAACTGGATTACAGGAGTACGCCACTACTCCCGGCGATTTTTTATAACGGAATTTTAATAGTTAAACGTTAATTCAAAATTTGTGCAACTCTTACGAAATAATAAAAAACACGCGTTTCACTTTCATAAGTAATTTTCGTTTTTCTACAGTTTTTTTTTATTCTCAGTAAATTAGGGATTTTTTTTTTAAATTGATAAATAAAAAACAAAAATAAAGTTCGCGGCGTTCGATTTTATTGAATGGCTGTCGTACGTCCACTATTCACAGGTGCGATCCCACTACTGACTGACACGGGGACTTTTTGTCTGCTGCGTTTCCGCCTGGACCGAATCGCCCCTCCTTGGTCAACCTGGACACCTGACTACCTCTAGCAACCATATTGATGCCAGTCTAATGCGACACCTGATCGACATAATGGGGGCGACAAGCGTTCCCACTCCGCAACCAGTCCAACCGAACAAGCTCCAAGTAACGATTACAGGGTAGCCACTAATCCCGGCGATTTTTATAAACGGATTTTTAATAGTTAAACGTTAATTCAAATATTTGTGCAACTCATTACGAAATAATAAAAAATCGCGTTTCACTTTCCATAGTAATTTTCGTTTTTCTACCAGTTTTTTTTTTTCTCAGTAAAATTAGGATTTTTTTTTTAAATTGATAATAAAAACAAAAATAAAGTCCGGCGTTCGATTTTATTGAATGGGCTGTCGTACGTCCACTATTCCCAGGTGCGATCCCACTATCACTGACACGGGAACTTTTGCTGCTGCGTTTCCGCCCTGGACGAATCCCCTCCTTGGTCAACCTGGGACACCTGAGCTACCTCTAGCACAACCATATGATGCCAGTCTTAATGCGACCACTGATGACATAATGGAGGGCCACACAAGTTCCCCACTCGCAAAATCAGTCCAACGATCAAGCCTCCAAGTAACTGGATTACAGGAGTAGCCACTACTCCCGGCGTTTTTATAACGGAATTTTTAATAGTTAAACGTTAATTCAAATATTTGTGCAACTCTTACGAAAATAAAAAATCCGTTCACTTTCATAAAGTAAATTTTTCGTTTTTCTACCAGTTTTTTTATTCTCAGTAAAATTAGGGATTTTTTTTTTAAATTGATAATAAAACAAAAAATAAAGTCGGCGTTCGTTTTATTGAAATGGGCTGTCGTACGTCCACTATTCACAGGTGCGATACACTACTGATGACACGGGGACTTTTGTCTGCTCGTTCCGCCCGGACCGAATCGCCTCTTGGTCAACCTGACACCTGGAGCTACTCTAAGCAACCATATGATGCCATCTTAATGCGGACACTGGATCGACATAATGGAGGGCCGACAAGGTTCCCCACTCGCAAACAGTCCAACCGAAACAAGCCTCCAAGTAACTGGATTACAGGAGTACGCCACTACTCCCGGCGATTTTTATAACGGAATTTTTAATAGTTAACGTTAATCAAATATTTGTGCAACTCATTACAAATAATAAAAAATCAGGTTTCACTTCATAAGTAAATTTTCGTTTTTCTACCAGTTTTTTTATTCTCAGTAAAATTAGGGATTTTTTTTAAATTGATAATAAAAACAAAAAATAAAGTCCGGCTTCGATTTTATTGAATGGCTGTCGTACGTCCACTATTCACAGTGCGATCCCACTACTGAGAACTTTTGTCTGCTGCGTTCCGCCTGGACCGAATCGCCTCCTTGTCAACCTGGACACCTGGACTACCTCTACAACATATGATGCAGTAATGCGGACACCTGATCGACATAATGGAGGGCCGACACAAGGTTCCCCACCGCAAATCCAACGACAAGCCTCCAGAACTGGATTACAGAGTACGCACTACCCGCGATTTTTTAACACGGAATTTTTAATAGTTAAACGTTAATTCAAAATATTTGTGCAACTCATTACGAAATAATAAAAATCCGTTTCACTTTCATAAATAAATTTTCGTTTTTTCTACCAGTTTTTTTTATTCTCAGTAAAATTAGGGATTTTTTTTTTAAATTGATAAATAAAAAACAAAAAATAAAGTCCGGCGTTCGATTTTATTGAATGGCTGTCGACGTCCACTATTCACAGGTGCCGATCACCACTACTGACTGACACGGGGACTTTTGTCTGCTGCGTTTCCGCCCTGACCGAATCGCCCCTCCTTGTCAACCTGGACACCTGGAGCTACCTCTAAGCAACCATATTGATGCCAGTCGTTAATGCGGACACCTGATCGACATAATGAGGGGCCGACAAAGGTTCCCCATCGCAAACAGTCCAACGAAACAGACTCCAAGTAACTGGATTACAGAGTACGCCACTACTCCGGCGATTTTTATAACGGAATTTTAATAGTTAAACGTTAATTCAAATATTTGTGCAACTCATTACGAAATAATAAAAAATCCGTTTACACTTTCATAAGTAAAATTTCGTTTTTTCTACCAGTTTTTTTTAATTCTCAGTAAAATTAGGGATTTTTTTTTTAAATTGATAAATAAAAACAAAAAATAAAGTCCGGCGTTCGATTTTATTGAATGGGCTGTCGTACGTTCCACTATTCACAGGTGCGATCCCACTACTGCTGACACGGGACTTTTGTCTGCTCGTTTCCCCCTGGACCGATCGCCCTCCTTGGTCAACCTGGACACCTGGAGCTACTTCAAGCAACCATATTGATGCCAGTCTTAATGCGGACACCTGAATCGACATAATGGAGGCCGACAGGTTCCCCACTCGCAAACAGTCAACCGAACAAGCCCTCCAAGTAACTGTTTACAGGAGTACGCCACTACTCCCGGCGATTTGATAAACGGATTTTTAATAAGTTAAAAACGATTAATTCAAATATTTGTGTAACCATTACGAAATAATCAAAAATCGCGTTTCACTTTCATAAAGTAAATATTCGTTTTTTTTCTACCAGTTTTTTTTATCTCGTAAAATTAGAGATTTTTTTTTAAAATTGATTAAATAACAAAACAAAAAATAAGTCGGCGTTCCGATTTTATGAAATGGCTGTCCAGCGTTACACAGGTGCGACCCACTACTGACTGACACGGGACTTTGTCTGCTGCGTATTCCGCCCTGAACCGAATCGCCCCTCCTTGGTCACCTGACACCTAGCTACCTCTAAGCACCAATTGATTCCAGATCTAATGCGACACCTGATCGACATAAATGGAGGCGACAAGTTCCCCACTCCGCAAACAAGTCGCCAACCGAACAGACCTCCAAGTAACTGGATTACGGAAGATCACGCCACTACTCCGGCGATTTTTAAAACGGAATTTTAATAGTTAAAGCGTTAACTCAAATATGTAGCAACTCATTACGTAAAATAATGAAAAAATCACGTTTACTTTCAAAGTAAATATTTCGTTTTTTCTACCAGTTTTTTTTAAAAATTCCTCATAAAATTAGGATTTTTTTTAACTTGATAAACGTAAAAACAAAAAATAAGAGTCCGGCGTTCGATTTATTTGAATGGGCTGTGTACGCCACTAATTCACAGGTGCGATCGCCACTACTGACCTGATACACGGTTTGTCCTGCTGCTTCCGCCTGGACCGAATCGCCCTCCTTGGTCACCTGGACCCCTGACTACCTCTAAGCAACCTAATTGATTCCAAGTTTTTTTTTTCCTAAATGCGGACACCTATCGAATAGGAAGGCCGACAAAGTCCCACTCGCAAACAGTCCAACCGAACAACCCCAAGTAACTGATCAGGAGTTACGCACTACCGGACTTTTTAAAACGGAATTTTAATAGTTAAAACGTTAATTCAAAAATATTTGGCAACTCATTACGAAAATATAAAAAATCCGTTTCACTTTCATAGGTTAAATTTTCGTTTTTCTACCAGTTTTTTTTATTCCTCAGTAAATTATAGGGATTTTTTTTTAAATGTAAATAAAACAAAAAATAAAAAGTCCGCCGTTCGAATTTTATTGGAATGGGCTGTCGTAGCTCACAATTCAGGTGCGATCCCACTACTGACTGACACGTCGGACTTTGTCTGCTGGCGTCCGCCCTGACCGGAATCGCCCTCACTTGGTCAACCTGGCCCTGGACTACCTCTAAGCAACATTGATGCCATCTTAATGCGACACCTGATCGACATAATGGAAGGCACGAACAAGGTTCCCACTCGCAAACAGTCCAACCCGAAAAGCCTCCAAGTAACTGGATTACAGGATACCCCACTACTCCCGCGATTTTTTAGAAACGGATATTTTTAATGTTAAACCGTAATTCAAATATTGGCAACTCATTACGAAATAATATAAAAATCCGTTTCACTTTCATAAGTTAATATTTTGTTTTTTTTCTACAGTTTTTTTTTATTCTCAGGATGAAAAATTAGGATTTTTTTTTAAAATTTGATAAATAAAAACAAAAATACAAGGTCCGGCGTTCGATTTTATTGAATGGGCCTGTCGTACGTCCAACTATTCACAGGTGCGAATCCATACTACCGTTACTCACTTTTATGACTAGCTTACTTATTGTGAACTGTCTTACTTTTGACCTGTTTCTCTACTCTTTTTTCTTTCTAACATTTCTTGTGACTTACTTTACTTCTTATCTATTTACGACTCTACTTTACTACTGAGCTTACTTTGTATTTTCCTCTGTTCTACAACTTTTTTACTCTTTGATACTTTGTCTCTTTATTTTTACTTCTACTACTTACTCCTGGATTATTTATCTACCTCTGTGACTTACCCCACTTTACTTTTTTTACATTTACTCTGTTTGTTATTACTTTTTTAATAAATTTACTCTGTCCTTATCACTATTTTTTTGTGGTATTGACTTTGACTATTTATAGCTACTTGGTCTTTTACGTGGATCCTCACTTTTTTTTACTTTTTTATAGTTCTACCCTACGTTCACTTACTTACTTACTTTCTTACTTCAACTTTGTACTTTTTTGATTACAGTTTGCTTTTTTATTTACCTACTCTATACTTTTTTAGAAAACTACTCTACCTTACTCTCTCTTTTTAAATTATATTATTATACTTCTTTTTACTTACTATCTTCTTCTAACTGATTAACTTAATGTACTCACTTTTACTCTGATTTTACTTACTTTCTTCTTTTCTAACTTAATACTTAACTTCTGTACTTTATGCTAACTTCCAT
>CM042157.1:81409666-81431531 GCA_023376005.1 Doryteuthis pealeii
CTATCTATCTATCTATCTCATTTCTGCGGTCTGTTTCCACTATCATTATTATCTTGGCCTGTTCCATCTATCTATCTACTGTCTATGCTTGGTCCTGTTCCTATCTATCTATCTATTATCTTGGTCTGTTCCTATCTATCTATCTATCTGTCTATTCACTTGGCCTGTTTCCTATCTATCTATCTATCTATTATCTGGTCTGTTCCTATCTATCTATCTATTATCTTGGTCTGTTCCTATCTATCTATCTAGTTATCTGGGTCCTGTTCCTATCTATCTATCTATCTTGGCCTGTTCTATCTATTATCTATCTATTCCTATTTATCTTGGTCTGTTCTATCTATCTATCTATTATCTGGGTCTGTTCCTATCTACTATCTATCTATCTTCGATAATTTGGTCTGTTCCTATCTATCTATCTATTATCTTGGTTCTGTTTTCCTATCTATCTATTATTCATCTTGTCTGTTCCTATCATATCATCTATCTATCTTGGTCTGTTTCCTATCTATTATCTATCTATCTATCTTGGTCTGTTCCTATCTATCATCTATTATCTTGGGCCGTTCCCTACTATCTATCTATCTATCTATTATCTTGGTCTGTTCCTAATCTATCTATTCTATTTCTTGTCGTGTTCCCTATCTATCTACTCTATTATCTTGGTCTTTCCTATCTATCTATATTATCTTGTCTTTCCTATCTACTATCTATCTATTATCTTGGCCTGTTACTATCTTGCTTATCTATTATCTATCATCTATCTATTAATCTTTGGGCTGTTCCTATCTATGCTATCTATATATCTATAATCTTGGTCTGTTCCTATCTATCTATATCTATCTATCTATTATCTTAGGTTCTGTTCTATTATCTATCTATCTATCTATCTATTAATCTTGTCTGTTCCTATCTATCTATCTATCTATGCTATTATCTAGTTATCTGTCATGTTCCTATCTATCTATCTATTATCTATCTCTGTTCCTATCTATTTATCTATCTACTCAATTATCTATCTTCTATCTATCTATCATATCTTTATTCTTGGTCTGTTCATATCTATCTATCTATCTATCTATCTATATCTGTCTGTTCCTATCTATCTATCTAGCTTATCGTTATTTATCATTTGGTTTGTTCTATCTTACTATCTATCTATCATTATCTTGTCTGTTCCTATCTATCTATCATATCATCTTTATTTGTTTTCCTATCTACTCTATCTATCTGTCTATGATCTTGGCCTGTTCCTATCTATCATCTATTATCTATAGTCTGTTCCTATCTAAATCTATCTATCCTAATTTCTTAAATCTTTATCTTTTGGTTTGTTCCTATCTATCTATCTATCTTATCTATCTATCTATCTATTATCTTGGTTAAACAGTTGTCCATGATGATATCATTTTTGTAACAGTTGTCCATGATGATATCATTTTTCTATTTAGGAACGAGTGACAGATTCTGTTTATCATTTATAGTTATCTCAGTTATATAAAAAAAATTTTAAAGTTGGTTGAATAATGCAAACATTGATACCACAAAATTATCCAGTTACAAATTGAACTGGAAATGGCTTTATTCTCAAGGAGCATTTTAAATGTGTTGCTCTATCAAAAAAAATAACTACTTAGTTAAATTAGGAAGTAAAGAATAAAATGAGTTATTTCTTTTTGTTAATAGAATTTCTTTTAAGGATTTATTCCTGAGATTCTTGCTCATATCTATTAAGATATATAATAGTTTAATTAAAATTTGAAACCTATTTACTTTAGAATCTTAACGGCTATTTTATGAAACATACTTTAGTAATTGTAGAATAAAACCTAGATAACCTGTGATCCCTGAGTTCCCATTGTAACAGTTGTCCATGATGATATCATTTTTCTATTTAGGAACGAGTGACAGATTCTGTTTATCATTTATAGTTATCTCAGTTATATAAAAAATTTTTAAAAAGTTGGTTCTATCTATCTATCTATCTATCTATTATCTTGGTCTGTTCCTATCTATCTATCTATCTATCTATATTCTTGGCTGTTCCTATCTATCTATCTATCTATTATCTTGGCCTGTTCCTATTATCTATTATCTATCTATCTATCTATCTTGGCCTGTTCCTATCTATCTATCTATCTATCTATCCTATTATCTTGGTAACAGTTGTCCATATGATATCATTTTTTCTATTTAGGAACGAGTGACGATTCTGTTTTATCATTATAGTTATCTCAGTTATATAAAAAATTTTTAAAAGTTGGTTCTATCTATCTATCTATCTATCTTTATCTTGGTCTGTTCCTATCTATCTATCTATCATCATCTTCCTATCTATCTATCTATCATTATCTTGGCCTGTTCCTATCTATCTATCTATTATCTATCTATCTATTATCTGGCCTGTTCCTATCTATCTATCTATCTATCTATCTATTATCTTGGTAACAGTTGTCCATGATGATATCATTTTTCTATTTAGGACGAGTGACAGATTCTGTTTATCATTATTAGTTATCTCAGTTATATAAAAAAAAAATTATAAGTTGGTTCTATCTATCTATCATAGCTATCATCTTGGTCTGTTCCTATCTATCATATCTATCTATCTATTTATTCTTGTCTGTTCCTACTATCTATCATCTATCTATCTATTATCTTGTTTCCTATCTATCTTATCTATCTATTATCTTGGCCTGTTCCTATCTATCATCTATTATCTTGGCCTGTTCCTATCTATCTATCTATCTATCTATTATCTTGGTAACAGTTGTCCATGATGATATCATTTTTCTATTAGGAACGAGTGACAGATTCTGTTTATCATTTATAGTTATCTCAGTTATATAAAAAAAATTTATAAGTTGGTTCTATCTATCTATCTATCTATCTATCTATCATCTTGGTCTGTTCCTATCTATCTATCTATCTATCTATCTATTATCTTGGTCTGTTTCCTATCTATCTATCTATCTATCTATCTATTATCTTGGCCTGTCCTATCTATTATCTATCTATCTATCCTATCTATTATCTTGGTAACAGTTGTCCATGATGATATCATTTTTCTATTTAGGAACGAGTGACAGATTCTGTTTATCATTATAGTTATCTCAGTTATATAAAAATTTTTAAAAAGTTGGTTCTATCTATCTATCTATCTATCTATCTATCATCTTGGTCTGTTCCTATCTATCTATCTATCTATCTATCTATCTATCTATCCTATCCTATCTATCTATCTATCTATCTATCTATCTATCTATCTCTATCTATCTATCTATGGCCTGTTCCTATCTATCTATCTATCTATCTATCTATCTATCTATTATCTTGTTAACAGTTGTCCATGATGATATCATTTTTCTATTTAGGAACGAGTGACAGATTCTGTTTATCATTTATAGTTATCTCAGTTATATAAAAAATTTTTAAAAGTTGGTTCTATCTATCTATCTATCTATCTATCTATCTATTATCTGGTCTGTTCCTATCTATCTATCTATCTATCTATCATCTTGGCCTGTTCCTATCTATCTATCTATCTATTATCTGGCCTGTTCCTATCTATCTATCTATCTATCTATCTATCTATCTATTATCTTGTTAACAGTTGTCCATTGATGATATCATTTTTGTAACAGTTGTCCATGATGATATCATTTTTCTATTTAGGAACGAGTGACAGATTCTGTTTATCATTTATAGTTATCTCAGTTATATAAAAAAAATTTAAAAGTTGGTTCTATCTATCTATCTATCTATCATCTTGGTCTGTTCCTATCTATCTATCTATCTATCTATCTATTATCTTGGTCTGTTCCTATCTATCTATCTATCTATCTATCTATTATCTTGGCCTGTTCCTATCTATCTATCTATTATCTTGGCCTGTTCCTATCTATCTATCTATTATCTTGGCCTGTTCCTATCTATCTATCTATCTATCTATCTATCTATCTATTATCTTGGTAACAGTTGTCCATGATGATATCATTTTTCTATTTAGGAACGAGTGACAGATTCTGTTTATCATTTATAGTTATCTCAGTTATATAAAAAAAATTTATAAGTTGGTTCTATCTATCTATCTATCTATCTCTATCTATCTATCGGTCTGTTCCTATCTATCTATCTATCTATCTCTATTATCTTGGTCTGTTCCTATCTATCTATCTATCTATCTATCTATTATCTTGTCTGTTCTATCTATCTATCTATCTATCTATAATCTTGGTCTGTTCCTATCTATCTATCTATCTATCTATCTATCTATTATCTTGGCCTGTTCCTATCTATATATAATAGTTTAATTAAAATTTTGAAACCTATTTACTTTAGAATCTTAACGGCTAGCGTTCATGGAATGGTTTGGTTTGTTTTACTGCATATCAACCTCAGTGGGTCATTTAATGCCGATAAAGTTTCGAAATAAATTCATTCTTAATGGATACAAAAAATTTTTTATAAACACATTTTTCTATTTAACGCATAGATGGGACCACTACTACCACTCCGGGTCAGAGAAGACCAGGGAGCAATAGTGATGAAGGGGTGCTCCGCATTCCCCAAACCTCCAGAACTGGAACCTCACCATCAGATAGAGTTTAACATTATACCCAGGACATGAAGACACTCAGCCACCACCTTCTAGCACCCATATGATAAAAGGGTTGGGTCTTGCCATAAGGGCAATAGGGTCAGGACTATCATATAGGTGCTAGTGCATGACATGGCCAGCCGATTGATCGGAGGGGGCATCTCCGACTGCCCATCTAGCCTAAGTAAGGACCAAAGTGGAGTGTTGCATGTCATGGACAGCTCAGCCACTATGGTTCCATCCTTAAGCATTACGGGTCGCTACGGGTCAGGGGGGTCTTACCCCTCTGCAGAGGTGCAGTCGGTGCTTTCTAACGCCCTAGCTGACAGGGCGGTCATGGAATGTGTTGAAGTGAGTTAGTGTACTGTTGGTTTGAGCAACAAGCTAAGCACAACTGAACCAGTGCCAAGACAACTGATGCATTTGGGTGATTCCATTCCTTGAGTCCTGATTGGCTGCTTGGTTTCTATCATGTTATGAGGCTTCATAAATAACCTGGCATTTTGCAGTAGTGTTGCAGCAAGACAGATTCGTATTGAGTTACGATTACTTGCTGCCTTGTCTTACCAATTCGACGGTAATTGGAACTAGTATGATGATTCTACAGAATGGTCTTAACTGGGGTAGTAAGATGCTATACTGCATTTTGGGACTTTCTCATTTCATGTTCCTAATCAAATTAAGTGGTTAGGTGTTGCATACTGACGTTTTCACAGTACCAATCGATACATGTTGTATACCCTTTTCTTACTTCTTACTCTGGTCGTATTTTCTTCTGGCCGGCTTTGGTTCTATCTTCTAACATCTTGGTCTGGTATATCTTCTAAGGTCTGGTCTTCTATTGAGGACTTCGGGTCTGGTTCCTGTTGGGGATCACTCCTTATCAGAAGCCCTGTGTCATTGTTAGTTTTTAGGTAATAAACACAAGACTTCGATTTACGTTGATGTTACTTTATTTCCAAATCCCCAAACCAGACAATCTGTGCAGATCCTTACATCTTGCTAGCTCGGCTTCTAACTTCTAACTGACTTAAACTTACTATATCCTTAAACCGGAAGAGGGTTTTCTACGCCTTCCGGTTCTCACAATTTATCCCCGGAAGGTGAGAGTGAGGTCAAGCGCTGTCACTCACTCTCAAGGCCATCAGCTGACACTAATCGCCATTATGATTTCTACACTATTGCCATAATCATTAGGTATCTAATAATTATGTAACATAGGGAAGTAATACCGTTCTTTACGACATTTTGAAATTTCTGTTTTTTATTTTTTACTTATTTAAGTAACCTTTTCCATTTTATTTCTCTATATCTAATCGCATTTTTGTCCAATAAGTCTGGTGGCATATATGCTGCTATGATCACCTTTGAATAAGTGGTAAAGATTTGAGCTCCGAAACCACGTTTGAATACTTGGGAAATCGTCTGAAGTTGACTTATTGTAAGGTAATTAAAAAAAAACACATGAGCAGAGCCCGAGCTTACTGTGGCCTGGACGTTGTGTTTATACACAATAAAGATGAGGACAATCTATAAAAACAAGAAATTATTTATCAAATCCAGTTTTGTTAAAACCTGTATGCTAATTAACCACATCATATATTATGTAAACCTTTATTTCTTAGTGATATATGACACACATTGCAGGATTTTAAATGCATTAATAACATGGGTTGTTTCGAGGCAAATTTCTCAGATTTTCATAGAAACTCCATTAATAATAAAAAAGATTTATTCTATGTATGAATTATTTTGACTCTAAATCAAATCCTCATTGATAAACGTACGCAATTCCTGAGCGTAATGTGACATAAGAAGTGACGTAGTTTGGTTACAGACAGACACCGAATCTCCAGTATAATGAGATGTAAAGATTTTTCTCTTGTCTTATCTGTTGTTATTTTTTTTTTTCAAAGGCATGTGGGCATGACATCATCATCATCATCATTATCATCGACTACACAGCAAGAGATCCAGCAATTATTCGCCAACGTCACCATAGGCAAGAGGACCCCATCGCAGTTATTACATTTCATGAGAAACCGCCTTGGAAAACACACTATGACAGAATCTCTACCAGCGACAGTGTCAAAAACACTCGCCAAGATACCCGATACGCCTTTGGACCAGTTGGCCGAGTCTGCCGACCTGATCTACTCCAAAAGTCGACCAAGTGGAAATTTGCTGGATGCACCCGCCGATACAAAGAGTGTATCGATGAACCTAAAGACGGCTTTCGCCTATCCGAAGATACATGTAAATAACACACCGTCGTCCTTACTTTCAAAGCCAAAAGATATAAGTATCCGGCCCAAGAGTCAGTCAGAGAATCGTAACTGCCCAATATGTGGGCCAGAAAGGCAGACCGTCCAAATAGCCTACCATCAGAAAAATGTAAATAACACACAATCATATTTACGTTCCCAGTCAAAGAGTAAGCCACAAAATCAAGAACGCTTACGCAGTGTTAGCCAAGGACGACAGACCGATCAGAAAGTAGACCAGCAAGCACATGTAATTAAGACACAATCATATTTACATTCCCAGTCAAAGAGTAAGCCACAAAATCAAGAACGCTTACGCAGTGTTAGCCGAGGACGACAGACCGATCAGAAAGTAGACCAGCAAGCACATGTAATTAAGACACAATCATATTTACGTTCCCAGTCAAAGAGTAAGCCACAAAATCAAGAACGCTTACGCAGTGTTAGCCAAGGACGACAGACTGATCAGAAAGTAGACCAGCAAGCACATGTAATTAAGACACAGCTGTATTCACGTTCTCGGCCCAAGAATAGGGTAGGAAATCAATTGCGCGCACGCAGTGCAAGCAGAGGACGGCAGAGCCACCAGGTTATTTGCTGGTACCACAAAACATTCGGAGATAAAGCAAGAAAATGCAAAGGTCCCTGTGAATACCAAACAGCTCAGTGAAACTAAAGAAGAGGAGGAAAGCTACGGCAAAGACAATGAATCGAAAACTACGATGCCGATATTTCTATGGGTAAACCAAAAATAAAATTTCTTCTGGACACGGGTCAAGCTGTGTAATACCTCATTCAATCAAGCACATAATTAAAGTCACTCTATTCAATATATATATTCATGACTTTCATCTTATATCATTTTCTACATTGTAACCATTTTTTTGTTCTTAATACAAATTCATGAAACTTAAAACCTGTGTGACTTTTTCCTTCGCCACGATACGCTTGTTACTAACCCTTGTTTATAACAGACATAATAAAACGGAGAAAAGTTATGACACTAAATTCACTTGAAGTAATTGGATTAGAGGAATAGGGCAATAACTACGGTGATTAAATGGATATAAAATTTGCATGAGAGATTTGAAGTAAGTCATCAAGGAATAAACAATAATTTTCCATTTTAGTTAAAAGATAAAAAAAATTAATTGAGGAATGAAACCAAAAGGGAAGTCAATAATCAGATCTGATTAAATAGGGCGTGAAACAATCATTATTTACAGAGATTAAATGTTAATTAAAACAGTTCCGCAACTAATCACGAAATAAAAAATAAGGCTTTTCACTTTCATAAGTAAATTGTCTTTTTTTCTGGCAGGTTTTTTTTATTCTCTGTAAAATTAGGGGATGTGAGGATTTAAAAAAAAAATTGATAAAAAAAAACAAAAAATAAAGTCCGGCGTTCGATTTTATTGAATGGGCTGTCGTACGTCCACTATTCACAGGTGCGATCCCACTACTGACTGACACGGGGACTTTTGTCTGCTGCGTTTCCGCCCTGGACCGAATCGCCCCTCCTTGGTCAACCTGGACACCTGGAGCTACCTCTAAGCAACCATATTGATGCCAGTCTTAATGCGGACACCTGATCGACATAATGGAGGGCCGACAAGGTTCCCCACTCGCAAACAGTCCAACCGAACAAGCCTCCAAGTAACTGGATTACAGGAGTACGCCACTACTCCCGGCGATTTTTATAACGGAATTTTTAATAGTTAAACGTTAATTCAAATATTTGTGCAACTCATTACGAAATAATAAAAAATCGCGTTTCACTTTCATAAGTAAATTTTCGTTTTTTCTACCAGTTTTTTTTTATTCTCAGTAAAATTAGGGATTTTTTTTTTTAAATTGATAAATAAAACAAAAAATAAAGTTCGGCGTTCGATTTTATTGAATGGGCTGTCGTACGTCCACTATTCACAGGTGCGATCCCACTACTGACTGACACGGGGACTTTTGTCTGCTGCGTTTCCGCCCTGGACCGAATCGCCCCTCCTTGGTCAACCTGGAGCTACCTCTAAGCAACCATATTGATGCCAGTCTTAATGCGGACACCTGATCGACATAATGGAGGGCCGACAAGGTTCCCCACTCGCAAACAGTCCAACCGAACAAGCCTCCAAGTAACTGGATTACAGGAGTACGCCACTACTCCCGGCGATTTTTATAACGGAATTTTTAATAGTTAAACGTTAATTCAAATATTTGTGCAACTCATTACGAAATAATAAAAAATCGCGTTTCACTTTCATTAGTAAATTTTCGTTTTTTCTACCAGTTTTTTTTTATTCTCAGCAAAATTAGGGATTTTTTTAAAATTGATAATTAAAAACAAAAAATAAAGTCCGGCGTTCGATTTTATTGAATGGGCTGTCGTACGTCCACTATTCACAGGTGCGATCCCACTATTGACTGACACGGGGACTTTTGTCTGCTGCGTTTCCGCCCTGGACCGAATCGCCCCTCCTTGGTCAACCTGGACACCTGGAGCTACCTCTAAGCAACCATATTGATGCCAGTCTTAATGCGGACACCTGATCGACATAATGGTGGGCCGACAAGGTTCCCCACTCGCAAACAGTCCAACCGAACAAGCCTCCAAGTAACTGGATTACAGGAGTACGCCACTACTCCCGGCGATTTTTATAACGGAATTTTTAATAGTTAAACGTTAATTCAAATATTTGTGCAACTCATTACGAAATAATAAAAAATCGCGTTTCACTTTCATAAGTAAATTTTCGTTTTTTCTACCAGTTTTTTTTTATTCTCAGTAAAATTAGGGATTTTTTTTTTTAAATTGATAAATAAAAAACAAAAAATAAAGTTCGGCGTTCGATTTTATTGAATGGGCTGTCGTACGTCCACTATTCACAGGTGCGATCCCACTACTGACTGACACGGGGACTTTTGTCTGCTGCGTTTCCGCCCTGGACCGAATCGCCCCTCCTTGGTCAACCTGGACACCTGGAGCTACCTCTAAGCAACCATATTGATGCCAGTCTTAATGCGGACACCTGGTCGACATAATGGAGGGCCGACAAGGTTCCCCACTCGCAAACAGTCCAACCGAACAAGCCTCCAAGTAACTGGATTACAGGAGTACGCCACTACTCCCGGCGATTTTTATAACGGAATTTTAATAGTTAAACGTTAATTCAAATATTTGTGCAACTCATTACGAAATAATAAAAAATCGCGTTTCACTTTCATAAGTAAATTTTCGTTTTTTCTACCAGTTTTTTTTTATTCTCAGTAAAATTAGGGATTTTTTTTTTTAAATTGATAAATAAAAACAAAAAATAAAGTTCGGCGTTCGATTTTATTGAATGGGCTGTCGTACGTCCACTATTCACAGGTGCGATCCCACTACTGACTGACACGGGGACTTTTGTCTGCTGCGTTTGCGCCCTGGACCGAACAAGCCTCCAAGTAACTGGATTACAGGAGTACGCCACTACTCCCGGCGATTTTTATAACGGAATTTTTAATAGTTAAACGTTAATTCAAATATTTGTGCAACTCATTACGAAATAATAAAAAATCGCGTTTTAGTAAATTTTCGTTTTTTCTACCAGTTTTTTTTTATTCTCAGCAAAATTAGGGATTTTTTTAAAAATTGATAATTAAAAACAAAAAATAAAGTCCGGCGTTCGATTTTATTGAATGGGCTGTCGTACGTCCACTATTCACAGGTGCGATCCCACTATTGACTGACACGGGGACTTTTGTCTGCTGCGTTTCCGCCCTGGACCGAATCGCCCCTCCTTGGTCAACCTGGACACCTGGAGCTACCTCTAAGCAACCATATTGATGCCAGTCTTAATGCGGACACCTGATCGACATAATGGTGGGCCGACAAGGTTCCCCACTCGCAAACAGTCCAACCGAACAAGCCTCCAAGTAACTGGATTACAGGAGTACGCCACTACTCCCGGCGATTTTTATAACGGAATTTTTAATAGTTAAACGTTAATTCAAATATTTGTGCAACTCATTACGAAATAATAAAAAATCGCGTTTCACTTTCATAAGTAAATTTTCGTTTTTCTACCAGTTTTTTTTATTCTCAGTAAAATTAGGGATTTTTTTTTTAAATTGATAAATAAAAACAAAAAATAAAGTTCGGCGTTCGATTTTATTGAATGGGCTGTCGTACGTCCACTATTCACAGGTGCGATCCCACTACTGACTGACACGGGGACTTTTGTCTGCTGCGTTTCCGCCCTGGACCGAATCGCCCCTCCTTGGTCAACCTGGACACCTGGAGCTACCTCTAAGCAACCATATTGATGCCAGTCTTAATGCGGACACCTGATCGACATAATGGAGGGCCGACAAGGTTCCCCACTCGCAAACAGTCCAACCGAACAAGCCTCCAAGTAACTGGATTACAGGAGTACGCCACTACTCCCGGCGATTTTTATAACGGAATTTTTAATAGTTAAACGTTAATTCAAATATTTGTGCAACTCATTACGAAATAATAAAAAATCGCGTTTCACTTTCATAAGTAAATTTTCGTTTTTTCTACCAGTTTTTTTTTATTCTCAGTAAAATTAGGGATTTTTTTTTTTTAAATTGATAAATAAAAACAAAAAATAAAGTCCGGCGTTCGATTTTATTGAATGGGCTGTCGTACGTCCACTATTCACAGGTGCGATCCCACTACTGACTGACACGGGGACTTTTGTCTGCTGCGTTTCCGCCCTGGACCGAATCGCCCCTCCTTGGTCAACCTGGACACCTGGAGCTACCTCTAAGCAACCATATTGATGCCAGTCTTAATGCGGACACCTGATCGACATAATGGAGGGCCGACAAGGTTCCCCACTCGCAAACAGTCCAACCGAACAAGCCTCCAAGTAACTGGATTACAGGAGTACGCCACTACTCCCGGCGATTTTTATAACGGAATTTTTAATAGTTAAACGTTAATTCAAATATTTTGTGCAACTCATTACGAAATAATAAAAAATCGCGTTTCACTTTCATAAGTAAATTTTCGTTTTTTCTACCAGTTTTTTTTTATTCTCAGTAAAATTAGGGATTTTTTTTTTAAATTGATAATAAAAACAAAAAAATAAAGTCCGGCGTTCGATTTTATTGAATGGGCTGTCGTACGTCCACTATTCACAGGTGCGATCCCACTACTGACTGACACGGGGACTTTTGTCTGCTGCGTTTCCGCCCTGGACCGAATCGCCCTCCTTGGTCAACCTGGACACCTGGAGCTACCTCTAAGCAACCATATTGATGCCAGTCTTAATGCGGACACCTGATCGACATAATGGAGGGCCGACAAGGTTCCCCACTCGCAAACAGTCCAACCGAACAAGCCTCCAAGTAACTGGATTACAGGAGTACGCCACTACTCCCGGCGATTTTTATAACGGAATTTTTAATAGTTAAACGTTAATTCAAATATTTGTGCAACTCATTACGAAATAATAAAAAATCGTTTCACTTTCATAAGTAAATTTTCGTTTTTTCTACCAGTTTTTTTTATTCTCAGTAAAATTAGGGATTTTTTTTTTAAATTGATAAATAAAAAAAAAAATAAAGTCCGGCGTTCGATTTTATTGAATGGGCTGTCGTACGTCCACTATTCACAGGTGCGATCCCACTACTGACTGACACGGGGTTTTGTCTGCTGCGTTTCCGCCCTGGACCGAATCGCCCCTCCTTGGTCAACCTGGACACCTGGAGCTACCTCTAAGCAACCATATTGATGCCAGTCTTAATGCGGACACCTGATCGACATAATGGAGGGCCGACAAGGTTCCCCACTCGCAAACAGTCCAACCGAACAAGCCTCCAAGTAACTGGATTACAGGAGTACGCCACTACTCCCGGCGATTTTTATAACGGAATTTTTAATAGTTAAACGTTAATTCAAATATTTGTGCAACTCATTACGAAATAATAAAAAATCGCGTTTCACTTTCATAAGTAAATTTTCGTTTTTTCTACCAGTTTTTTTTTATTCTCAGTAAAATTAGGGATTTTTTTTTTAAATTGATAAATAAAACAAAAAATAAAGTCCGGCGTTCGATTTTATTGAATGGGCTGTCGTACGTCCACTATTCACAGGTGCGATCCCACTACTGACTGACACGGGGACTTTTGTCTGCTGCGTTTCCGCCCTGGACCGAATCGCCCTCCTTGGTCAACCTGGACACCTGGAGCTACCTCTAAGCAACCATATTGATGCCAGTCTTAATGCGGACACCTGATCGACATAATGGAGGGCCGACAAGGTTCCCCACTCGCAAACAGTCCAACCGAACAAGCCTCCAAGTAACTGGATTACAGGAGTACGCCACTACTCCCGGCGATTTTATAACGGAATTTTTAATAGTTAAACGTTAATTCAAATATTTGTGCAACTCATTACGAAATAATAAAAAATCGCGTTTCACTTTCATAAGTAAATTTTCGTTTTTTCTACCAGTTTTTTTTTATTCTCAGTAAAATTAGGGATTTTTTTTTTAAATTGATAAATAAAAACAAAAAATAAAGTCCGGCGTTCGATTTTATTGAATGGGCTGTCGTACGTCCACTATTCACAGGTGCGATCCCACTACTGACTGACACGGGGACTTTTGTCTGCTGCGTTTCCGCCCTGGACCGAATCGCCCCTCCTTGGTCAACCTGGACACCTGGAGCTACCTCTAAGCAACCATATTGATGCCAGTCTTAATGCGGACACCTGATCGACATAATGGAGGGCCGACAAGGTTCCCCACTCGCAAACAGTCCAACCGAACAAGCCTCCAAGTAACTGGATTACAGGAGTACGCCACTACTCCCGGCGATTTTTATAACGGAATTTTTAATAGTTAAACGTTAATTCAAATATTTGTGCAACTCATTACGAAATAATAAAAAATCACGTTTCACTTTCATAAGTAAATTTTCGTTTTTTCTACCAGTTTTTTTTTATTCTCAGTAAAATTAGGGATTTTTTTTTTTAAATTGATAAATAAAAACAAAAAATAAAGTCCGGCGTTCGATTTTATTGAATGGGCTGTCGTACGTCCACTATTCACAGGTGCGATCCCACTACTGACTGACACGGGGACTTTTGTCTGCTGCGTTTCCGCCCTGGACCGAATCGCCCCTCCTTGGTCAACCTGGACACCTGGAGCTACCTCTAAGCAACCATATTGATGCCAGTCTTAATGCGGACACCTGATCGACATAATGGAGGGCCGACAAGTTCCCCACTCGCAAACAGTCCAACCGAACAAGCCTCCAAGTAACTGGATTACAGGAGTACGCCACTACTCCGGCGATTTTTATAACGGAATTTTTAATAGTTAAACGTTAATTCAAATATTTGTGCAACTCATTACGAAATAATAAAAAATCACGTTTCACTTTCATAAGTAAATTTTCGTTTTTTCTACCAGTTTTTTTTTATTCTCAGTAAAATTAGGGATTTTTTTTTTAAATTGATAAATAAAAACAAAAAAATAAAGTCCGGCGTTCGATTTTATTGAATGGGCTGTCGTACGTCCACTATTCACAGGTGCGATCCCACTACTGACTGACACGGGGACTTTTGTCTGCTGCGTTTCCGCCCTGGACCGAATCGCCCCTCCTTGGTCAACCTGGACACCTGGAGCTACCTCTAAGCAACCATATTGATGCCAGTCTTAATGCGGACACCTGATCGACATAATGGAGGGCCGACAAGGTTCCCCACTCGCAAACAGTCCAACCGAACAAGCCTCCAAGTAACTGGGATTACAGGAGTAGCCACCTGCCATCAGTTTTACGCTATCTTAACTCATATATATATAATAGATTAATTAATATTGTGCAAACTCATTAACGCTTTTTAAGATGATAGCATAAAAAAATTTGAAAGAAAATTTGAAACGAAAAAAGAAAAACAGTTACAAATAATAAGGGATATTCATTCATCTTTACACCAAATTTATTTCTTTGAATATATATAGCATATAATAATATATATATATATATATATATTATATATATATATATAGATAATGATAGTGAACAAAATTTGCAAAAACACCAGCATTTATAAAATGAGTAGGATGTTTATTTTCGCCAACCACTGCAGTGTTTCAATCGTTTTAGTAGATCTTCATTATGACTTTTGTTTATTTTGAGAAAAATAAATTTAATCACAGAGAATAAGGAGACTGCGCAGATCTTTTTGTTGGTCAATCCATTAAAAAAACGAAAGTCTCTCACAGTACCCTTATCTTTCTGTGATAAATGTGAAGTCTACTAAACAGATGAAAACACTTGCAGCGTGGCGAAATACACATCACTCGTTTTATAGAAACACTGTGGCTGTACTCAAATTTTTCACTATATTACATACTGTCGATCACTTCCATTTCTCTCTCACTACTAGCTGAGCACATCAGTCACAGCGACACACAACACACACACACACACACATCACTACCACACCACATCGACATCACTCCACACTATACTAGGGTTAACTTACTAACCTACGTGCTCGATGAGCACGCTGTGTGAAAGTAAACAAACAAGCTTCATTGAAGATTGTATTATTTATTTAAATCGAGAATATTGTTACAATAATTAGCTTTATGAATCATGATAGAAGGATATTCAGTAATTAACCGAATATGTGATGTTCATATCCTCCTCTCTATATCCGTAGTAATCTTATACCTAAACTCCTATATTATTCACTGATTATAATAATTATCTCATATTTTAATATATGATAATAAATACAACAAGCGATTGTGTTAGTCGAGATATGGCTTTTTTTAACCGCCCAATTATGTAGAGAATATATATGATCAAGCTTGAAATATGATGATGTCTGTACAAAGTTACCCTAAACTTTGATATGAAAGTCCTCTCTAAAACCATTTAATTCTTAATTAATCCTCAGGCGGATAACCACAATACCTATTTACAACTGATAAGCTAAACAAATGCGAGAGATAAACATAAGTAAGCGCCAAAATAATTGTACATACAGAGATTGATTTTTCATCGGTTCGTTAGTATCAAACAGTTTAAATCAGGATAATAGCCAAACCCTAATAAATTAATTGGATATAAATAAACTTATCAAAAAATCTAGGTGACGACTTTCAAATTAAGCCACATATTTCCCCCCCCTCCCAAATAATAATATATTGTATTATAATCTGGACCTGCTATAGATATTGTAAAGCTGAGTCATAGTGAATATTCAATTGATAGTAGATCACTATTGCATTTGTTCACTCTAGGTAACCGTGTGTTTTGGAAGATCTTCATTTAGACGCAAGAAAACTGAACAGTAACCAATTGCTAGAATCTACAATCCATCCACATTAAACAATTAACATCGTCTGTCCCAAACACAGAGTTCAAACACGAAGTTTCAAAATCCTTAGACGTGGTATTGTCATTTCGACTTAGGGCCAGCGATTGTAAGCCTATGACCGAAAACAAGCAATGCACCAAACGCCCTTGGCGAAAGTATAGAATTCTACTTTCCCCTCAGCATATGGGCTAAAAGTAGGCTATGACTCCCGCTCTTTAAACCATTGGTTAGGCCAAGTGAACAAAAGAAAAAGAAACTCACTACATATGTCCTGTGAACTTCTTAGAATCCTTACATCCCTCGCACGATATGCTTCCCGTCGAAATCTTGCTCCGTATTCAGCTATCTTCGACATGTACCAAATACTGTGTGTGTTGTGTTTCTGAATAAAACAACATAAAATATGAGTCATACTCTTTTCGTCCCCATGGTCTCTGGGAAAAGCAAATTACAACCATCAGAGATAAAAGCATCCCACGCTCTTTAAGAGATCTTGAACACGACAGTATGAACACAAAAAGCCATTCGTGGTCTCTTATTGCGTCCGGTTCCGGATTTGTGTGTGAAATCAAAATCATCATCAATAAATAGTGTAAGATATAAGACCCGAAACTTTTAAATAAATCATAAGAAGCAAGACCATTCCCAATTCTTATATGTGTCGTGTGTATCAAAATTGAAAAAATAGTCTGATAGAGGGAGGGGATGTGTTCAGAGAAATCTGAATGCCCACAAATATCAAGTGTTTGTGGCTGAGTATATCTCCTATCCACTGGCAGCTGGGACTTGGGTAAAATAATGATAGAGAATCTACCAAAACGAAAAGCCAAACGAGCTCCTATAAGAGAATATTTCATAACTTCCCTCACTGTCTTTGGTCGTGACCTATTTCAAACAATCATCTGTATAGATCTTCCATGAGATTAAGGGTGTTCCCGCCTCATCTTGTATGATCAACGAAAATTCCACCAGCCTAGTGGATCACCCACCCACATCCACACTAGGTTACCATAGCACGCTTCTCGCCTATCCTATACATAGCCCCCACCTCTCAATCCATTCCTCCACTTATTTCACTTCCTCAATCACTCTACACACGCATTCCACCGCGAGTTTCAACACCTCGGCGAGACTCCCATAATCACGCCCCTACGTCTTAAAGAGAAAATTCTAACAATCCCAGTAAATACACAGCGCATATCTTTTAAAAAACATTCCGGGAAAATAATTACAATTTCTTACCTATTTTAATGCTAGTGTCTCAATAATCTGCTGAAGTCAAGCAAGCTTGTTGTTAGTTGATTTGAATTATTAATTCAAGCAAATTATAAGGTCTTTTCCTACATTAATTCATTATAATTATATATATATATATATATATATATATATATATATAATATATTATAATTTATTATAATTAATTAATATAATATTATATTAATTTTATAGGGTAAAAGTACCCACTTTTATTATACAAATATACATTGCAGCAAGTTATAAAGATAAAAAAACTTATTCCCAAAACTATGCCAAAACCCCAATTCCCACACAACAGTCGTGTATACATTCTATTGCTAGAGGCAGAAACTTCAAACGAGTTTGCCTCCTTGAGACAGATCTCCTCACAGAACATAAGGGAATTTCATTGAAACTCCCTCATCCCGAATAACTCGTCCTCTTTATGACAAACAACAGCAACAAAATTTGAATTACAGATTTTTTTTTAAATGTTAGATACCATAAATACTCATAGAATCTAAAACAAACCAATCGAGTTTATTTGTTTTAAAAAAAAATATCCCTTGTTTGAAGCGATTCTGATAAAAACAGGAAAGAAAAAGTTACGATGTATTCTCTTTTTCTTCTTTTTTTACATATACCACCTGAGTTAAATTGTTGGCTGTTGTTGTCAACAAAAATTGTTGTTTGTATTCATGGCGCGATCATGAGGACGATATTCAATTACCTGGAGAGTTACTGGATTTCAATTGAAAATTCCCTTTATTGTAAATCTCTCTGAGAGGCTAAACTCATTTTGAGTTCTCTTGTCGAAATACACCTATTACCACAGATGGACGATTTGTTTAAGTTTTTCTTTCTTTGTAAGTTAACAATTTAGCTCAGTATATTATGGTTTATGTTATTATACATTAGCTCTCTAGTACTTATACAAATTCCTTGTATGAAGTATATATGTTTGACCTACTAAGAGAATACAGTATGGTTGTACAGTGAGATATTCGATGATTCCAAATAGAATCATCTCTAAACTTACCAGTCGTTTGATATTACACACACACCAAAAAAAATCTGGCTTTTCAGCAATGCCAAAAGGTAATTTAAAGAAATTCGTCATTCGCATCTGCATGATTCTCTGGGGGGTATAGACACTTTGTCTAAGCTTTCCTGAAATAGGCTATAACGCAAAAAAACATCTTCTTGGCTATATTTTTACTTATATAATAAATATATAAATAATAGTATTATATATATATATATTTTGCTGTGTGTTGTGTGTGTGTGTGTTGTGTAGTGTGTATAAAGGATGAACCAAAGCGATGTAAAATTACATAATGAGTATGTTAACCCAGTGTGTTCGACGTCAGTGTACCTAAGTGGGTACATGGGACAAATGTGATAAATTGAAAAGTGTAAGTACATAATGAAAAAAAAACAAATTAGTTCCACACCGTCTGTGTGATGACGTGAAAGTCACTATACCTTAAGCTTTCCTGATGGACAAGAACCCTTAATACCCACGCACCAACCTCAGCCTGTCCGCACCGCGAATGATACAACAACACCCAACCATAGCCTCCTACCTCCACCTTCAACAAAAAAATGCTCAATTACTTTTTATGTATTCTTATATTTAGCTTTAAAAAAAAAAGAATCCTAGATTTCTCTAATCCTCTCCCTGTACTTCTTTCTACTCTTTTATTAGTTTTGTTTACTCTTCTTTGAATGTCCTCAAATCTCAAGATCATTGCTCCCAATTTCCATGTCTAGACACTGGAGCCTAAGCCTGAGTACAATGATTCTGTATAGAAGTCTATATAGCGTTTATATATATTTAAAAAAAACAAAAACAATTGCCTTCCCTTAAATAATATTTCGCATAACCATGCAGCCAATTATTTTCCTTCCTGCCTTGTACAAAATAACATTCGTCTTATTGAGAATTTGTCAGCTGGAGATCCTTTGTTGTTAAACTGTTGTGACTTAGGTCCTCTATTAGTGAAAGTTTTTGAAAACTATTATTATTCTTATTTGTCCAGCCAACTAGGCTGAAAGGCGTATAAAATCCCGATTCTACAGATACAGTCGGCTAGGAGCATCCAACCTAGAAAACCACAAGGTTCCAGTCTTTCAATAACCAGTCCTCGCGAACACTCAGCCGATGGTGGCACCAACTTCCTGTACGAGTAAAGAGGGAGCTGATAGAACTGTCGGCGTTCCACCCTCCAGACGCAAAAATAATCTCCCTGTTTAGGTTTAGTGGAAAGGTGATACGACTTCTTCGCCCGCCCGGCTCATATCGACTAAATCCACCCGCCATAACTTTACTACATACCCAAGCTGGAGGCCGCGTGATGTAATGTTTTAGAGTCACAGAAAATGGACTCTCGGAACCGAGTTCAAATCCCTGGAATACGTTGTTTGCATTTCACATAGCGAATTAAATCACCCTTGGAATTATTGTAACCAAACCGCTCTCCATCTAGCTACGTGATAAATGGCAGGATCAAGCACTGAGCTCCTTTAACCCTGGGCTAAGTAACCAGTCTAGGAACAAGAAAAAACTTCGGGATTCAAACCTTGGTAAATCCGCCTAACTTATATATCTTGTGTCACATCTTTCTAATATGGAGGGGTTTTATAAATATCTATACTAACCTAAGCGTGAAGTTTAAAAAAAAAAGGGTTCTTTTAAAATGCCTTCAACCTCAATATGGTCTCATAAGGCTTGTGTAAGCTTGAGTGCATCTCTTAATTGTGCGGGTGCTGTTCTTCCTTTGCTTCGCCAAGACCACCACTGACAGATTTAGAGCATTTCTTGCAGGTGCGTCATACACAAACCTTCTAAGTTTTGCTGTTCCGGCAAAATACGTGCTTCCGGTTGCTTACCGACTGCTGCTGTCTTCAAGTGCGGACCACCCCATGTATCCAAGATACCAAGGATTTTTTATTATTGCTAGCTGGAACATTATTGCTACAATTAAAATTGCTATTATCAAAAACCTATTGTCGCTGTGAATACCGACTGCATCTCTGCCAGCAGGGTAAACCATTCCTTTAATAGAGACACCTGGGTAGTTGTGTCGAGTTCGCGCGACCAGGCACCTGCTTAGACAGAACTCCTGTGTTTGAGCATCAATTGATCATGCAACATTTATCCTGACACTGTACCTTGGCAGATGAAATAGCCATCGTCACGACTCTTGGTCACCATCTATCCACCACTATGATGTATTTTCTCGACGTACTTGCTCTTAAAAAACTCCACAACCCTTTGGTATCATTATATATTCTAGAAGTGCGGTGCCTGAGCGCGATCTTAGTTTCCTGGAATGACGTTAAACTGCATCTTGTTTGTGAGGTCTGCACAATTTCCTGTAACACTGGAGAGTGGGATCAAACCTTATGTCACATCCACTCATCAGTCCACACTCGACCCGGATCTCATGTGTAGCCTGTTTCCGGTCCCATCTATGGGCTTAAATCAGATTTTTTAAAAAAAACATATCAGTTTAAAAAATTGAGTTTTAACATATGCCTATCGAATAATACCAAAATAAGAACGGGATAACACCAAACAACCTCTTCTCATAACAACTAACCGAAGAGTTGCAGCCGTAAACAACCCAACCAACCAAAACTCAACCAAACCACAACAAACAAAAAGGTCCGAAAACTGCTCTATCATGTTTTCATTCTGAAATCTGCCCTGCCTTCAATCATAAAGGTTAACTGAGTGCGTTCGTTTAGTTGTTTCTGACTCGTACATGTGGGATTTCTTTTTCTTTCCATCGTATAATACACACCTCCCGCCAGGCTTGACCCACATCCGGGATAAATCACTCCACTGGTAACGTCACTCATGCTGCCCCCAAATCATAACGGCTAGACTGGCTTACTATCGAGTTTTGTCCAAAACGTCAGCGCCTTTATGGCTGGGTTTCTTGCCGCACTGAATGGCTGTTGCTGGTTGGCCAACCAGTGCTGCAGAATGGTTGCCTAAACAGGTCTACCGGTGCCCATTAACCACCTTTTGATTATTGAAGTTAAGCCCGCATCCGGTAAGGTTGCAATTAGAAAAAAATATATTTGACACTATGGCCCCACTATGGCATTACTATAGAAAAATCCCTAACCGGAGCCTAATAATGAAAACACACACACACCACAAACACACACACCACACACACAACACACAACATAATACATATAAATAATGTATATATATATATACAATACAAAGCATAAACACATAAACACAAAACACAACACACTCATATATATATAAATATAAATATGTTTACCAGTATATATTATAGATATAAAATAAAATATAAATAATGTAAAATCAAAACCTATATAATAACACCAAACAGTATAATATATATATATCTAGATAATAAATTAACATAATGTGAA
>CM042157.1:81431541-81489041 GCA_023376005.1 Doryteuthis pealeii
GTAAGCCCTGAATTAGTAGACCAGTTAACACATACTCTAGGTAGGAATTATCTCATCTAAGAAGAGTGATGTCAATAGTAGCTCAGATAGACACAGTTCATGTTTTACAAATAAGAAATGGAGACATCTCCACACTAAACAGTAAAACCCCGAAATTAGTAAAGCAGTTCACACAACCCTAGGTAGGTAATATCTCATCTACAGAAAGTGGATGTCAATATACTCAGAAACACATTTATGATTTTTACAAAAAGATAGAACATCTCAAACACTACCACAGTGTAAAACCCTGAAATTAGTAAACCATGTCTTCATACCTAGGTAAGTAATATTTCATCTACAGAAAGGTGATGTCAATATACTCAGATAACACAGTTCATGTTTTACAAAATAAAGATGGAGACATCTCCACTACTAAACAGTAAACACTGAAATTAGTAAATCCAGTTCACACACCTAGGTAGTAATATCTCATCTACAGAAAGGTGATGTAATATACTCAGATAAACATTTGATGATTTTTACAAATAAGATGAGAAATCTCCACAGCTAAACAGTAAACCCTGAAATTAGTAAACCAGTTCACATACTAGGTAGTAATATCTCATCTACAGAAAGGTGATGTCAATATACTCAGATAACACGTTCATGTTTTTACAGAATAAGATGAGACATCTCCACACTAAACACGTAAACCACTGAATTTAGTAACCAAGTTCTACACACCAGGTAGTAATATCTCATCTACAGAAAGTGTTGTCAATATACTCAGATAACACAGTTCATGTTTTACAAATAAGATGGAGACATCTCCACACTAAACAGTAAACCCTGAAATTAGTAAACCAGTTCACATACCTAGGTAGTAATATCTCATCTACAGAAAGGTGATGTCAATATACTCAGATAACACAGTTCATGTTTTACAAATAAATGGAGACAATCTCCACACTAAACAGTAAACCCACTGAAATTAGTAAACCAGTTCACATACCTGGTAGTAATATCTCATCTACAGAAAGGTGATGTCAATATACTCAGATAACACAGTTTATGATTTTACAAATAAGATGGAGACATCTCACACTAAACAGTAACCCCTGAAATTAGTAACCAGTTCACATACCTAGGTAGTAATATCTCATCTACAGAAGGTGATGTCAATATACTCCAGATAACACAGTTCATGTTTTACAAATAAGATGGAGACATCTCCACACTAAACAGTAAACCCTGAAATTAGTAACCAGGTTCACATACCTAGGTAGTAATATCTTCATCTACAGAAAGGTGATGTACAATATACTCAGATAACACAGTTCATGTTTTTACAAATAAGATGGAGACATCTCCACACTAAACAGTAAACCCTGAAATTAGTAAACCCAGTTCAATACCTAGGTAGTAATATTCATCTACAGAAAGGTGATGTCAATTATACTCAGATAACACAGTTCATGTTTTACAAATAAGATGGAGACATCTCCAACTAAACAGTAACCCCTGAAATTAGTAACCAGTTCACATACACTAGGTAGTAATATCTCATCTACAGAAAGGTGATGTCAATATACTCAGATAACACATTTGATGATTTTTACAAATAAGATGGAGACATCTCCACACTAGAGGAAAGCTCCTGAAATTAGTAAACCAGTTCCACATACCTAGGTAGTAATATCTCATCTACAGAAAGGTGATGTCATATACTCAGATAACACAGTTCATGTTTTACAAATAAGATGGAGACATCTCCACACTAAACAGTAAACCCTGAATTTAAATAGATTAGTTCACTACATGGTAGTAATATCTCATCTACAGAAAGTGGTGTCAATATACTCAGATAACACATTATGTTTTTTAACAAATAAAGATGGAGACATCTCCACACTAAAGATAAACCCTGAAATTAGTAAACCAGTTCACATACCTAGGTAGTATTATCTCATCTACAGAAAGGTGATGTCAATATACTCAGATAACCAGTTCAGTTTTACAAATAAGATGGAGACATCTCCACACTAAACAGTAAACCCCTGAAATTAGTAAACCAGTTCACATACCTAGGTAGTAATATCTCATCTACAGAAAGGTGATGTCAATATACTCAGATAACACAGTTCATGTTTTACAAATAGAATAGAAATCTCCAACTAAACAGTAACCCCTGAATTAGTAAACCATTACATACTCTAGGTAGTAATACTCATCTACAGAAAGGTGATGTCAATATACTCAGATAACACAGTTCATGTTTACAAATAAGATGGAGCATCTCCACACTAAAACAGTAAACCCTGAAATTAGTAAACCAGTTCACATACCTAGGTAGTAATATTCATCTACAGAAGGTGATGCAATATACTCAGATCACAGTTCATGTTTTACAAATAAGATGGAGACATCTCACACTAAATAACCCCTGAAATTAGTAAACCAGTTCACATACCTAGGTAAGTATAATCTCATCTACAGAAGGTGATGTCAATATACTCAGATAACACATTATGTTTTTACAAATAAATGGAGACATCTCCACACTAAACAGTAAACCCTGAAATTAGTAAACCAGTTCACATACCTAGGTAGTAATATCTCATCTACAGAAAGTGATGTTCAATATATCAGATAACACAGTTCATGTTTTACAAATAAGATGGAGACATCTCCACACTAAACAGTAACCCTGAAATTAGTAAACCAGTTCACAAACCTAGGTAGTAATATCTCATCTACAGAAAGTGGTGTCAATATACTCAGATAACACAGTTCATGTTTTCAAATAAGATGGAGACATCTCACACTAAACAGTAAACCCCTGAAATTAGTAAACCAGTTCACATACCTAGGTAGTAATATCTCATCTACAGAAAGGTGATGTCAATATACTCAGATAAACACAGTTCATGTTTTACAAATAAGATGGAGACATCTCCACACTAAACAGTAAACCCCTGAAATTAGTAAAACAGTTCACAATACCTAGGTAGTAATATCTCATCTACAGAAGGTGATGTCAATATACTCAATAACACATTATGATTTTACAAATAAGATGGAGACATCTCCACACTAAACAGTAAACCCCTGAAATTAGTAAACCAGTTCACATACCTAGGTAGTAATATCTCATCTACAGAAAGGTGATGTCAATATACTCAGATAACACAGTTCATGTTTTACAAATAACTGGAGAATCTCCACACTAAACAGTAAACCCTGAAATTAGTAAACCAGTTCCACACCTAGGATAGTAAATTCTCATCTACAGAAAGTGGTGTCAATATACTCAGATAACACAGTTGATGTTTTACAATAAATGGAGACATCTCCACATAAAACAGTAAACCCCTGAAATTAGTAAACCAGTTCACATACCTAGGTAGTAATATCTCATCTACAGAAAGGTGATGTCAATATACTCAGATAACACAGTCATGTTTTACAAATAAGATGAGACATCTCCACATAAACAGTAAAACCCTTGAAATTAGTAACCAGTCACACACCTAGGTAGTATATCTCATCTACAGAAAGGGTGAGTCAATATACTCAGATAACACACATTTATGTTTTACAAATAAGATGGAGAAATCTCCACACTAGATAAGCTCCTGAAATTAGTAAACCAGTCACATACTAGGTAGTAATATCTCATCTACAGAAAGGTGATGTCAATATCTCAATAACACAGTTCATGTTTACAATAAGATGGAGACATCTCCACACTAAGACTAAACCCCTGAAATTAAGTAAAGTTCACATACTAGGTAGTAATATCTCATCTACAGAAAGTGGTGTCAATATACTCAGATAACACAGTTTGATGATTTTTACAAATAAGATGGAGACATTCCAACACTAAAGATAAGCCCTGAAATTAGTAAACAAGTTCACATACTAGGTAGTAATATCTCATCTACAGAAAAGGTGATGTCAATATACTCAGATAACACAGTTCATGTTTTACAAATAAGATGGAGACATCTCCACACTAAACAGTAAACCACTGAATTGTAAACCAGTTCACAACCTAGGTAGTAATATCTCATCTACAGAAAGGTGTGTCAATATACTCAGATAACACAGTTCATGTTTTACAAATAGATAAGAATCTCCAACTAAACAGTAAGCCCTGAAATTATAACCAGTTAACATACTAGGTAGTATATCTCATCTACAGAAAGGTGATGTCAATATACTCAGTATAACACGTTCATGTTTTAAAATAAGATGGAGACATCTCCACACTAAACAGTAAACCCCTGAAATTAGTAAACCAGTTCACACACCTAGGTAGTAATATCTCATCTACAGAAAGTGTGTTCAATATACTCAGATAACACAGTTCATGTTTTACAAATAAGATGGAGACATCTCCACACTAAACAGTAAACCCCTGAAATTAGTAAACACAGTTCACATACCTTAGGTAGTAAATATCTCATCTACAGAAAGGTGATGTCAATATACTCAGATAACACAGTTCATGTTTTACAAATGAGATGGAACATCTCCAACTAAACAGTAAACCCTGAAATTAGTAAACCAGTTCACAACCTAGGTAGTAATATCTCAATCTACAGAAAGATGATGTCAATATACTCAGATAACACAGTTCAATGTTTTACAAATAAGAATGGAGACATCTCCACACTAAACGTAAACCCCTGAAATTAGTAAACCAGTTCACACAACCTAGGTAGTAATATCTCATCTACAGAAAGTGTGTCAATATACTCAGATAACACAGTTATGTTTTTACAAATAAGATGAGACATCTCCACACTAACAAGTAAACCCCTGAAATTAGTACCAGTTCAATACCTAGGTAGTAATATCTCATCTACAGAAAGGTGATGTCAATAACTCAGATAACACAGTTCATGTTTTACAAAATAAGATGGAGACATCTCCACACTAAACAGTAAAGCCCTGAAATAGTAAACCAGTTCAACACCTAAGGTAGTGAATAATCTCATCTACCAGAAGTGGTGTCAATATACTCAGATAACACAGTTCATGTTTTACAAATAAGATGAGGACAGTCTCCACACTAAACAGTAACACCTGAAATTATAAACCACGTTCACATACCTAGGTAGTAATTCTCATCTACAGAAGGTGATGTCAATATACTCAGAGATAACACAGTTCATGTTTAACAAATAAGATGGAGACATCTCACACTAAACACAGTAAACCACTGAAATTAGTAAACCAGTTCACATAGCTGGTAGTAATATCTCATCTACAAAGGTGATGTCAATATACTCGATAACACATTTGTGATTTTACAAATAAGTGAGACATCTCCAACTAAACAGTAAACCCTGAAATTAGTAAACCAGTTCACATACCTAGTAGTAATATCTCATCTACAGAAAGGTGATGTCATATACTCAGATAACCAGTTTCATGTTTTACAAAATAAGATGGAGACATCTCCACACTCAGTAATACACTCTGAATTAGTAAACCAGTTCACACCCTAGGTAGTAAATATCTCAATCTACAGAAAGTGGATGTCAATATACTCAGATAACACAGTTATGTTTACAAATAAGATGGAGAATCTCCACACTAAACATAAACCCTGAAATTAGTAAACAGTTCACATACTAGCATAGTAATATCTCATCTACAGAAAGGTGATGTCAATATACCAGATAACACATTGATGATTTTACAAAATAAGTGGAGACATCTCCACACTAAGATAAGCTTCCTGAAATTAGTAAACCAGTTCACAATACCTAGGTAGTATATATCTTATCTACAACAGAAGGTGATGTCAAATTATGCATAGAAAGGCATAGTCTATCATGGGAAATCTGACCTACTGATAAGAAATAAACAATTTTTTTTTCAGTGAATCAGATTTCCTAGTTTTTTGTAACTGGATTATTCATTTGAGGGACTAAGGCAGCAGGGATTTCGCTTGTGCAATCGTGTATTTTCTAGAAGGGTGCTAGATCAGCAGCAAAAGAATAGAGAGAAGAAGATGGGTGTACGGGCCGATAACGCCAATTGTTTCAATCAAATATATGTAAACTATACTATATATATATATATATTATATAATATATGTGAATTTAACATTTTGAAAAAACAATTGGGTAATTAATTATCTGCTTGACAGAATCTGTTTCGACGCTATAGTAAAAGGGTCATCATCAGACCGAGCCAAAAGAAATGAATGACCCTTCTACCTAAGGCGTCGAAACAAGATTCTGTTCAGCAAGATAATAATTACATTGTTTTTTCAAAAGTTAAATCATTTGTCGGATTAATTCCATTTATTTACACATCATATTATGGTATGGGCCGGGTTAGCTCATTGTCGGTAGAGCGTTCGGCTAGAAACCACAGTTTCCTAGTTTGTATACCGGTTCCTTCGGCCACTCAGGTATGAGTAGCAAACGAGGGATCTGTGCGGTAAAGTAAGGAGCTGATGGTGGTGGTGGTGCCCACCCTCAGATGCTTAAAACAATCTCACTTGGTCTAAGCGCTATTGAAAAGGGGATAGGGCTCCCTCGCTGACTGGTGAGATACGACTTTGGCCGCCCGTCGACTTTAAATAATTAAAACTACAAGTTTTTTTTGGTGTTTTTTTTTCAGTTTTAAGCAAATAACTTTTGAATTTTCGATACTTTTCGGATGTTGAAAATTTTTTAATTAAAAAAAAAAAAAATCAATTGTGATCTTTCTGAATTTTTATCTTTCTACAAATCAAAAATTAAAGGGACTGGACTTTTTGGTGAATCTGAAACATTAGTTACATAAATGAGGTCAACCTACCCTTGTTTGTTTCAACTTTGAGGAAGCCATATGCCTTTGGTTGGCCATTTTCCTTTCATCCGTAAATCTAAGCCTGAAAAATACGAAATTTCGTTCGAAATCAATACACTGCCATGTTTTAACAGCGAAAATATGCAGTAAAATGTGTCTTAAGTTGTGGCTTTGCGCATTTTTGAAATAACTTAAATTGTTTGATTAAGAAAATCATTTTATGATATTTTTCCGTGTTATTAATGTGGTTGTTTGATTCGATTTTCAGTGTAGATTCATGCTGCAAATGAAAATGGCCGACCAAAACATACGGCTTGAAATAAAATAAATAAAATGTTTTGAAATAAAATAAATAATTGCATTATAAAGATCAAATTCATCTGAGTAATAAACACTGAAAATTTCAATTAAAATCCGATATTTCCTGATTTTTTGGTAAATTATTTTTCTGTAAAGGAGGGGGCTAAAGTCATTTTGTCAACAACGAATTTTAGGCTCGTTTGCAGTCCCCTTATATAACACATCTTGGAATTGTTCTTTATATTAAACGTAAAAGAAAACATTAAAAGTTAATTTTCCATTTTTTATTGACGTTTTTTTAATATTTTTAACAATTAAGCGGACTTTGAAATTGTCTTTGAATTGTCGACGGTTTGCACATACCTATTTTATTCTGACATTTTTGCTTTAGCACTAATTGATCAGTCCATGGGGGTATCCTGTTTCTCATTCCCTAATCATAGCTGTATTTAAAGCTGCGGTTAAAGCCGAGGCAACCGATATAGAAGGCCCGTTCTATTGGGTGTGTGGACAGTTCACAAAAAGTAGGGCCCAACTTAGAGGCAAGCGAAATAGATACCGTTGTCTCGTAAGGACAGTAAATAAATCAAAGTGGTTTGTTTCATTAAACTTTAATAACTGAAAATTCGTTCATAATTTTATTAATTTCAAATTGAAAAACAACTTTTTATTAATGATAAAAACATTGTTGGAATGTTGCATGTTTTTTATTTTATTTAAAAAAACATTGTATAAGGCAACGTTGAAGGTACATAAAACAAATCACCATTACATTAAACTTAATAAACTGAAAGTTCGTTTCATAATATATATTTTTTTTAAATTGAAACATTTTTTTTATAAATGCATAAGCAACCATTGTTTTGATTTGCAATGTTTTTTTTTATTTTAATTTAAAAAAACTTGTAAACTGAATTATGGAAATAATGAACAATCAATTATTAGATTAAACAAACAAACAAATATAAATAAATATACTAAATATAAATTTTGATAAAGTTTAAGGTAAATTTAATCAGCATGGTTTGATTCGCTTTTTTGTGTTAAATTTCATATTTTCTGTAAATTTACAATATTGTAAATTATTTCAAGTGATAATTACTTAATACAGGACAAACTGAATTATGACTACAATGACAATCAATAATAGATATAAAACAGCAAACAAATTACAATAAATATAATAAATATACTTAAATATGATTTAATCAGATTGTTTTGATTTGCTTTTTTTTTTTCATTTTAATTGATTATTCTGTATTCTTTACAATATTATATTAATATATAAACAGACAGATTAAAATAATATAGTTAAATAAAATTTGAAAACCAAGTTTAGAGTAAATTTAATCAGCATTTGTTTTTGATTTGCCTTTTTTTTTTCAATTTTAATGATTATTCTGTTAAATTTACAATAATATAACCCCCTGAATTATGAATAAATGAACAATCAATTAATTAGTATAAACAGACAAACAAATTAAAAAATCAAATAATACTTATTGAAAAATAGGTTTATAGATATAAATTTCAGCTGAATTCTGAAGTTTTCTTTTTTTTGCTTAAAACTTATTAATGATGTTATCATTTTCTCTAGAAAAAAATTGTATTTAAAAGAGCATTTGTAGAGCTTTAAGATAAACATCTTTTCTATTTTTTCAATATTATGACCTTCATCAAATGTCAAATTAAAAGTAGCTCATGGCTCTGCCATACATTCAAATGTTACTAATGCATGGCTAATTTCCGTTTGATTTACTGATGAAGAAAGAATGATTTTTATTCATTGAAAATTTGCAAGAACTAAATTAACATTTGCCTTTCAAGCACTAGTAGGATAAAGAGCCTTTTTGAGGTCAATTTATACAATATTCAAAATTGACTGAGATTCCAGGGCATGAGGTGATTCTGTAAGGTACAAAATGGGGCACTTGGATACTATTTAATTCATGATTTCCATTATGACAAATTTTTGGAAGAGCATGCATTTAGTTGCATCTTTTTGACCAAGCCAATTGTTTCTAATGCATCTTAATATATGGAGCCTGAGTCAAAATAGAAACGAAAAAGAGGCCGAGACTTTAACAAATGGTTGTGGATATACAATCGAAAGCTTTGGTGGATTGCAAAAGTTAAGATATAGCCTTTTTCATTTATTGCATTTTATCTGTTATGATGATAATACTTGAAGCCTATCCCTCCCCCCCTAAACCAATTATAATACGTTTTAACAATAATTAAATATAATTTTCAGGCTTTAAGACATTTTATTGGGCATAAACATAGCACAAGCATCCCTTATATGGTGAGAATACACTGCTAAGCCATAAAGCAAATGCACTTGTTGGCAGCTTCATTTTCCTATTGTTCAGATAAAGCAACATATTACCAACCCTTTATAATCAAAAATAAGGTTTTAGGTGAATTTCATAAAAGTAAAAGATACTGTAAGTGTCTTTGCGTAACAAGTAACTTGAATTTGTTTTTTTTAATATCCATGAGAACAAATTGTTTTATCAATGTTGCTTCAATTAAAGGATTCATATTTGTTATAATGTTACTCTTTTAATTGTCGAATACTAGGTAAAATTATAATTTTTGCTTATCTCTTAATAATCTATACCTTTAGGAGAGCAGTTATATAATAATGAAGAAAATATCATCATTTCTTTGATAATCAAACTAGGTTCTGTGTCATTAATTTTAGCTGCTCATATATTAAATTTTATTGAATTTAAAATATTTGCTTGATCATCTTGTATCAATATAAAAAATGACATGATTAATTGTTAAAGTATAAATTATATAACTAGGGGGATTACTTGCTGTTTTCTGTTGTCCATTTTCTTCATGTTTTCTATTAGAGTCTCTAGATTCATTTTTATACAATTCATATGCCCTTTGGAATTTTATAATCTCCTATCATATCCATTTTCACATCCCTACAAAAACATGAATGCAAATTAGACCGATTAAAAGAGACAAATTTATTTTTTTTCGGAAATATGGGGTTTTTATGATACTGCATATGATAACTGTTTCTTGCTGCCTAATAACATTCCAGTAATCTCTATCAAGAAAATTTAATTTTCCCTACAGATCATTAATATCAATAATTTGTTTTGTTTTGTATATGCCAACGCATCCTTTAACAACTTTCATTTAAAGCACTTTTAAGTGCAGCATTGTCCAGTCGAATTCTTCAGAATCGGTGACTCTCTAAGGTGATTGATGATGAATAGATATGAGGGACAAGTTTGGGAGAATTCTAGGATTGCGCCATCACAAAGAGATTTTTTTTAAAAGTTTTAACTCATTGCTGCCCTGTTTTTTCATCAAATGCTGGAGCTTCTCTTCTTATGTTCCTCTGGTCGAAAATGTAGTTTCACTACCTAAAAATATTGTAAAAATCAACTGATTTTAAATCCTTGTAAAAATCTTAAAAGTTTGTCACCAAAAAAACTACAATTGAAAGCATTTTCTTATAATTCCTAGGAAAAAAATGAAGAGTGTTCTGATATCTTTAAGGAACATAATTTACCAATTCAAACAAAAAATTCTTAGTGACAAAATTATGTAAAATAAGAGAGAATTTTAACATGTATATATTTTTTGAACTTAGAATAATGAATAATTATTTTTTGGAATAAAATGATTTTTGAAAATTTTGATAGATTTTAATCCTGTTTTAATCCTTTAATTTAATCCTTTAATTTTAATCCTAAATTTCAATTGAATTACATTGTGAATTACAAAGACATGAAAGATTAATTTAATTACCTATTAGAATTTTTTATTATCATAATTTTGTTATTATTATTATTATTATTATTATTTTTTACTCCTTTTGGAGGTTTCACATCAGCATTAGCTGATGGTCTTTTCACTGGAGTTCTGAGTGACAGCAAGTCTCCTCAGGTCTCCAGGAACTCCTTCTGAGTATTACTGGGAAGATTGCGCAGTTCAGTGTTCTGAATGGTTTCAATACTTCCTCTGATTTCCAAACTTTCCAAACCTTCATATTAGAATCATTATTATTAACTATATTATTATTTTATTAATTATTATTTATTATTATTAGAATCAGTATTTTTATGATAATAATTAATTTAAATAAACAATGATCACAATAAAATACTTCAGGGAAATAACCATCAGCTTGGTGTGAAAAACTAATAATCATGATAGCAATATTATAACGTTGTACCATCCAGAACACTGTACTGCTGCAATCTGCCAGAATACGTCAGAAGAGTCTGGAGACAAAGGCTAATTTGCAAATTGTCCTCAAATATTTCAAGAATTCGTTAAATAAATATTAACTAACCTGACTTTACCCCCCCACAAAAAAAAAGCCAAGTAGGAAAAAAATAGATAAATAAGTAAAATAAATCAAAAAAAAGAAAGATTTTTTTATTGATGAAATAAAACAATTCTTACCAAAAAAATCAAGTATTTCCAACCTTTAGTTCAAATAATAATAATGATAACGATAATAATAATAATATCAATATATAATAATATCCCTTTTTTTATTTGAAATAAATTTATATCAAAGTAATTGTGGGATTATTGACATTAGACAAATATTTACTTTCTGCATTTAAGACCTAACCAAAATACTCCATTTAATTCTATAGATTCTTTTATTTAATGAATAAAACTATTCAAAAATATTGTTTTAGGATATCAGAATTATTTCTTTTAATGTTTATAAATATCCCTTTACGAATTTAATGATTAATATCGAGAATTTCTTTAGAGTTTTCATTTCTAAAATATGAGTTTTTACAAAACTTTTTACTTTACGCTCTTATGTGAATAAAAATTGGTTAAAATTAAGACAGAGCTTTTAATGTCTTAAACTTGATTTTGTGAATTACAAAGACTTTAAAAATACTTCAATTATTGAAATTTAAATTAAATTTATTTAGTTTAATACAAAAAAATTACTACTTTGGAATTCTTTGTAGGTAAAAAAAATGTTCTTGTCGATAGCATAATGCATTTGTCGCACAAAATTTTATCACTGGAAGGAAAGAAAAACACTAACTTTTGGTCCCATTTCTATAGTTTCCATTACAAAAAGGCACAACACACTTAAAGGAATATTTTGTTTATAAATTAAAATAAAATAAAAATAATTGACTGAATTATTACAAGTAAAAAGTCGTTGACTAATTTGCAAAACAACTTCGAGGTGGCCTCGGTTTAGACAAAGTGTTGGCAAGACCGGCTAGTTCCTCGTCTGGCCTCGGTTTGGTGAAACAAAATTGGGGACTAGATTATGATGATATCACAGTGAGTCAGATGCGTTCCATCTGGCCTAAGTATCTAGCCGGTCTTGGTTAAGCGTCATTAATTATTATTCTATGTTACTGCTGCCTCTGACCAAATTTTGTGACCACGTTCACGGAAAATATTACTTTTAATTTCCTAGGGGGGGGGGGCTACCCACCCACACACTAGAAAATAATTTACCAAAAGATCAGGGATTATCGGATTTTTAATGAAAATTTTCAGTATCTTATTTATTCTAGGAGACTGGCAACCAGAGCCTCAAAATCATTTTTTGACAAAATGACTTTAGCCCCCCTACAGAAAATAATTTAACCAAAAATCATGATTATCTATTTTAATGAAATTTTTCAAGTGTTTATGTGTCAAATGAATGATCTTTATAATGCATTATTTAATTTTAATTTCAAAACTTTACATTTTTTTCCAGGTCGCTTATTTATGACCCCCTATTTTGGGGCGTAACATTTTTTTTCAAGTTGGTCTTATATTGTATAATTACAGTATAAATTAAAAGAGATAAAAGACCTGAAGTATGAAAAAAAGAAAAAATGTTCACGGTGGCTTTTCTATGAGAAAATAAGTACCGAAAATCGAAAAATAAAATGTAAATATTAGATATTAATTTTTTTGGAGATTTTTTTTTACTCCATTTCGATAATTTATTCTGTTTAAATCGAGTTTTTCTTCAAAAATATACTTTGATGGCAATGGAAAATAAGGTATTGCATTAAGATAGATATTTATTTCTAGAATCTAAATATAACCATTTTTAAACTTAACATCAGTTTTTCTATTTTAAAATGAATTTATATATATTAAATTTTTTTCATAGTAAAATACTAAATTAAAGTTTTGAAAATAAATAACTGATGCATTAATAAACTTATTAATTGTTAAATCAATACATAAAAATTTTAAAAATCGGATATTACCTGATTTTTGGGTTCTTTTTTTTTTTTTTTTTTTTTTTTTTTTTTGGCAATCGCGAATGTTACAGTAAATTGTAACAAACATTAAAACCATGCGAAAAGAGACAATGGCGGATCCGTCGAAATTGATAAAACATCCCTTTAATGTATTAAAAATAAACTGCAATATGTAATGATTATTTTTCTTTTTTTATGATGGTCATTATGTTACTACTTATCGATTTACAAAAGTTTGACTTTAAATAATATATTTAATTATTTTTATTCGCTTTAAAAACTCGTAGAAGCTGATTTTTTTTGCCAGTCAGTCCCTGTAAAAATATCATTACATATACAATTTTTTAAAAAACATTTAAAACGATTTTTTCGGCCAATTTTTTAATCGCTTCGGTCTGGGACGCTGGTTTAAAATGGCTTATCAATGGCTTTTTTAACAAATTTAATGTTTAAACAATTGGCGATTGCAAAAAAAAAAAAAAAAAAATCAGGGAATTATCCGATTTTAAATGAAATTACAGTATTGATTTATCATTAATGAATTTTATAATGTTCAGTTTATTTTATTTCAAAACTTTACAATTAAGTTATTTTTTGCTATGTAAAATTAATATATAAATTCAATTTTAAAATATGATAAGCCTGATGTTTAGTTTAAAATGTTAATTTTTAGGATTTCTGAATCAAATATCACTAATACTGATGCCACTCTCCCACACACATTGCATCACACACGCACACATACATGCATATTACTACTGTAAACTGTTTCATGTTCCTCACTAATACCATTTATTCTGTGTACTTGAACATGAGACTTTTGCATTGAGTTGTGGTGCACCTGAGCACTGTAACACATAAATTTAATTATTATTATTATTTTAAATGCAAACCTTATTTAGATACAAAAAGTAATGTTTTGGAAAGAAAAACTCTAATTGAAATTTAAAAATCCACCCTTTTTAGCAGAAAAAATATCAATGTATAATTTTTTTTCTTTTTAAGATAATAGCCATTAAAATAATTATCGAAATGAAGTAAAAAAGAAATCTGCCTAAAATTTACTTTTTTAATTATTTTTTTCAACAATTTTTATTTTCCGCTTTTCGGTACTTAATTTTTTAATAGAAACCGCACCGTAATTTTTTTTTCTATTCATAACTTCGGCTTTTATCTCGTTTATAATACAGTAAATAGTACAGAAAATGACCAATCGAAAAATGTTACCACCAAATAAGGGGGGGGGTAAAAATTAAAAATTAAAAAAAAAATCAATCAAGGAGTTTATTTGTATGTTTTTTCTTTAAAAAATGGAAAAAGATTTTTCAGAAAAAATTAAATTTTTGTAAAGTCATTGTGTTAATATAGGGGGGGGGAGGGGTAAATTTCACAGGGGTCAAATTGGTGGTAACATAGTAATATAGTATTAAAAAATGTAATCTTGCAAAACAATTTACGCCCTCCACAATAAGGGGGTCAAAATTAAAGCGACATTGAAAAAAAAATATGAGAAAAAGTTTTTGAAATAAAATAAAATATGCATTATAAAGATCAATTCATTGATAATATACTTGAAAATTTATTAAATCGGATAATTCCTTGATTTTTGGTAAAGTTTATTTTCTGTAGGGGCTAAAGTCATTTTGTCAAAAACCGAATTTTGAGGCTCCGTTTGCCAGTCCCTTAATAATAACACAATAAACTTGGAAAGTTGTTCTTTATAATTAAACGTAGAAAGAAAACATTAAAAAGTCTAATTTTCCAATTTTTTATTGACGTTTTAAATATTTTTAACAAATTAAGCGGACCTTTCTGGAAAATGTCTTTGAAAATGTCGACGGTTTGCCACATCTTAATTTTTATTCTGACATTTTTGCCTTTAGCACTAAATTATCAGTCTATGGCTGTTTCGAGGCCACCGGTAATAGCCGGTCTTGGCTGTTCTCATTCGCTAACCATAGGTTGCGGTACATGCGTTTTTAAGCTGATATTAATTATTAATTCTATGTACGGGTTTACTGTTTAGTGTGGAGATGTCTCCATCTTATTTGTAAAACAATGAACTGGTGTTATGCTGAGTAATATTGAATCACGTTTCTGTAGATGAGATATCAACTACCTAGGGTATGTTTGGGTTTACTGTTTAGTGTGGAGATGTCTCCATCTTATTTGTAAAAATCATCAAATGTGTTATCTGAGTATATTGACATCACCTTTCTGTAGATGAGATATTACTACCTAGGTGTGTGAACTGGTTTACTAATTTCAGTGGTTTACTGTTTAGTGTGGAGATGTCTCCATCTTATTTGTAAAACATGAACTGTGTTATCTGAGTATATTGACATCACCTTTCTGTAGATGAAATATTACTACCTAGGTATGAGAACTGGTTTACTAATTTCAGGGGTTTACTGTTTAGTGTGGAGATGTCTCCATCTTATTTGTAAAACATGAACTGTGTTATCTGAGTATATTGACACCACTTTCTGTAGATGAGATATTACTACCTAGGTGTGTGAACTCGTTTACTAATTTCAGGGGTTTACTGTTTAGTGTGGAGATGTCTCCATCTTATTTGTAAAACATGAACTGTGTTATCTGACTCTATTGACATCACCTTTCTGTAGATGAGATATTGCTACCTAAGTATGTTAACTGGTTTACTAATTTCAGGGGCTTACTGTTTAGTATGGAGATGTCTCGATCTCATTTGTAAAACATGAACTGTGTTATCTGAGTATATTGACATCACCTTTCTGTAGATGAGATATTACTACCTAGGTATGTGAACTGGTTTACTAATTTCAGGGGTTTACTGTTTAGTGTGGAGATGTCTCCATCTTATTTGTAAAACATGAACTGTGTTATCTGAGTATATTGACATCACCTTTCTGTAGATGAGATATTACTACCTAGGTATGTGAACTGGTTTACTAATTTCAGGGGTTTACTGTTTAGTGTGGAGATGTCTCCATATTATTTGTAAAACATGAACTGTGTTATCTGAGTATATTGACATCACCTTTCTGTAGATGAGATATCACTACCTAGGTATGTGAACTGGTTTACTAATTTCAGGGGTTTACTGTTTAGTGTGGAGATGTCTCCATCTTATTTGTAAAACATGAACTGTGTTATCTGAGTATATTGACATCACCTTTCTGTAGATGAGATATCACTACCTAGGTATGTGAACTGGTTTACTAATTTCAGGAGCTTATCCTTTAGTGTGGAGATGTCTCCATCTTATTTGTAAAAATCATCAAATGTGTTATCTGAGTATATTGACACCACTTTCTGTAGATGAGATATTACTACCTAGCTATGTGAACTAATCTATTAAGTTCAGGGGTTTAGTGTTTAGTGTGGAGATTTCTCCATCTTATTTGTAAAACATGAACTGTGTTATCTGAGTATATTGACATCACCTTTCTGTAGATGAGATATTACTACCTAGGTGTGTGAACTGGTTTACTAATTTCAGTGGTTTACTGTTTAGTGTGGAGATGTCTCCATCTTATTTGTAAAACATGAACTGTGTTATCTGAGTATATTGACATCACCTTTCTGTAGATGAGATATTACTACCTAGGTATGTGAACTGGTTTACTAATTTCAGTGGTTTACTGTTTAGTGTGGAGATGTCTCCATCTTATTTGTAAAACATGAACTGTGTTATCTGAGTATATTGACACCACTTTCTGTAGATGAGATATTACTACCTAGGTGTGTGAACTGGTTTACTAATTTCAGGGGTTTACTGTTTAGTGTGGAGATGTCTCCATCTTATTTGTAAAACATGAACTGTGTTATCTGAGTATATTGACATCACCTTTCTGTAGATGAGATATTACTACCTAGGTATGTGAACTGGTTTACTAATTTCAGGAGCTTATCCTCTAGTGTGGAGATGTCTCCATCTTATTTGTAAAAATCATCAAATGTGTTATCTGAGTATATTGACATCACCTTTCTGTAGATGAGATATTACTACCTAGGTGTGAACTGGTTTACTAATTTCAGGAGCTTATCCTTTAGTGTGGAGATGTCTCCATCTTATTTGTAAAAATCATCAAATGTGTTATCTGAGTATATTGACATCACCTTTCTGTAGATGAGATATTACTACCTAGGTGTGTGAACTGGTTTACTAATTTCAGGGGTTTACTGTTTAGTGTGGAGATGTCTCCATCTTATTTGTAAAACATGAACTGTGTTATCTGAGTATATTGACATCACCTTTCTGTAGATGAGATATTACTACCTAGGTATGTGAACTGGTTTACTAATTTCAGGGGTTTACTGTTTAGTGTGGAGATGTCTCCATCTTATTTGTAAAACATGAACTGTGTTATCTGAGTATATTGACATCACCTTTCTGTAGATGAGATATTACTACCTAGGTATGTGAACTGGTTTACTAATTTCAGGGGTTTACTGTTTAGTGTGGAGATGTCTCCATCTTATTTGTAAAACATGAACTGTGTTATCTGAGTATATTGACATCACCTTTCTGTAGATGAGATATTACTACATTGGTATGTGAACTGGTTTACTAATTTCAGTGGTTTACTGTTTAGTGTGGAGATGTCTCCATCTTATTTGTAAAACATGAACTGTGTTATCTGAGTATATTGACATCACCTTTCTGTAGATGAGATATTACTACCTAGGTATGTGAACTGGTTTACTAATTTCAGGGGTTTACTGTTTAGTGTGGAGATGTCTCCATCTTATTTGTAAAACATGAACTGTGTTATCTGAGTATATTGACATCACCTTTCTGTAGATGAGATATTACTACCTTGGTATGTGAACTGGTTTACTAATTTCAGTGGTTTACTGTTTAGTGTGGAGATGTCTCCATCTTATTTGTAAAACATGAACTGTGTTATCTGAGTGTATTGACATCACCTTTCTGTAGATGAGATATTACTACCTTGGTGTGTGAACTGGTTTACTAATTTCAGGGGTTTACTGTTTAGTGTGGAGATGTCTCTATCTTATTTGTAAAAATCATCAAATGTGTTATCTGAGTATATTGACATCACTTTCTGTAGATGAGATATTACTACCTAGGTGTGTGAACTGGTTTACTAATTTCAGGTGTTTACTGTTTAGTGTGGAGATGTCTCCATCTTATTTGTAAAACATGAAGTGTGTTATCTGAGTATATTGACATCACCTTTCTGTAGATGAGATATTACTACCTAGGTATGTGAACTGGTCTACTAATTTGAACGGCTTACCATTCAGTGTGGAGATGTTTCCATCTTGTTTGAAACATATGAGCCCCGTTTTATCACTTACCTTCTGATTTTTTTTTTTTTTTTTTTGTGGGGAGGGGGGTCTGTAACTGATTTTTCGGACACTGGGCCAGAACAATAACCTTAGCAGAATGCTCCCCTTGTGACCACTTTTCTGGATTGATGTACTGACATGATATATTTAAGGTTGGTCAGAGGTCGTGCAAACCTTTTGGTGGCTTTTTTGTTAAAGTATCAATAGTTTGCCAACCTTAGAGAAGAGTAGTAGTAGTTACTGAACTGTTTGATCCTGACCCTTGATGTATTAGGTTAACCTGTCCAGCATCTTATTAAGCATGCCATTGACCTGCTTTGGGGGTCATCTACCATGTGTCACATCCACCATGCTGCTACCCATGGTTTCTGGTGCTGCATGCTTTTATAGCATGCATAGTACCCTCTTTCAAATATCAGTACGCTTAAAAAAATCAAATTAGAAAGACTAACGGAATTAAATAAGAATGCATATAAAAAATTGGTTTCTATATAAAATCATTCATAGTATTGTTTATATACGTTGGAGAATGAAACAATATTAGATGAATAACACCAAGTAATTTATTAAACCTGATTTTGTTAAAATTAGTATGCAAATTAACCACAACATATATTATGTAAACCTTTATTTCTCAGTGATATATAAGACACATTGCAGGATTTTAAATGCACTAATAATATGGGCTGTTTTGAGGCATGTCTAACTCAGATTTTCAGAGACCTTGTTAATAAATAAGATTTATTTATTGACTTTAGATTAAGAACTCATTGATAAACTTATGCAATTCCTGAGGGTATTGTGATGTAAGCAGTGACATAGTTTCAGTTACAGACAGGGAATCTCCATTATGATAAAATTAAAAACATTTTTTCCTCCCTCCCCATACAAAGAATGAAAAGAAGTTCTGACAGGATATTGTATCTATATATAATAGAGATTCAGTGTCAGTCTATAATGTGAATGCACTCTGATCATTATGATTTCTCAAAAGAAATAACTACTAAGTACTAATTATATACTAGCAAGAATATGTGCTGGCCGGGTGTATGTATTTAAGTTTTAATGTAATGTAATATATTAAATTAAAAAGACTAACAAAATTAAATAAGAATGCATATAAAAAATTGGTTTCTATATAAAAGCATTCATAGGGTCGATTCTAATATGTTGGGGAATAAAACAATAATATTAGAGATCAATAACACCAAGTAATTATTTATTAAACACGGTTTTATTAAAACCAACATGCAAATTAACCACAACATATATTATGTAGACATTTCTTTCTTAGTGATATATAACACACATTGCAATTCCTGAGGGTATTGTGACCTAAGTAGTGATGTAGCTTTGGTTACAGAAAGACACCAAATCTCCATTATAATAAGATTTACATTTATTATTTATATTATCATTATTTGAAAAAAAAAAAAACTGAATTGTGAAATCAAGAGAACATTGACAAAGTTTTAAAAACATTTTGCTAAAAAGCATTGACCTAAAAATAGAATTCTTGAAAAAAAAAAATGGCTTCTTTTTGAAAAGATTTTAATTCAGTTTGGAAATCTACCATTTTGTTTGTTCAATTTAGAATTTGTTGCAACTCGAATATCAGAGTTAACAGATACAACGAGTATTAAGGATAGGGAAAAATGTTTACTAAGCAAAGATACAAGGTGAACAGAGTAATTAGCAATTTCTAGGTTGAATTGACAAATCCCTTGAGATCTCATTGTTTCTCTCTTCAGAGGTTTCATCAGACATCATTCATAGGAAAACTTGACGATTTCATTATCATTATTTAGGTACTATATACATTATTCTGTGTACTTGACATGAGACTTTGATGAGTTGTGGTGCACCTGAGCACTGTACGCATACATGTATATTACTGTAAACTGTTCATGTTCCTGACACTAATACATTATTCTATGTACTAGACATGAGACTTTGATGAGTTGTGGTGCACCTGAGCACTGTACACATACATGTATATTATTACTGTACACTATTCATGTTCCTGACACTAATACATTATTCTGTGTACTAGACATGAGACTTTGATGAGTTGTGGTGCACCTGAGCACTGTACACATGTATATTACTGTAAACTGTTCATGTTCCTGACACTAATACATTATTCTATGTACTAGACAAGAGACTGATGAGTTGTGGTGCACCTGAGCACTGTACACAATAAATTTCATTATTATTATTATTATTATTATTATTATTATTATTATTATTATATTGTTGGGGGTGCTGTAGAGGTTCAGCTGATGTATTTTACAGCTGTAGTTTAAAGGGCAGGTAAGACTGCATAAGTGATACCAGATATATATTTACCAAACCCTCCACACGAACAGGATGCAACACAAGGTCAATTTCTTCAGCAGAGTCTGAATTCAGTGTTTTCCTTCTCCTAGACTGGTTTCATTAAACATCATTTATAGGAAAGATTGACAATTCCATGCTTGTTATTTAGGTACTATATAACAGAATTTGGCTAAACTTGCAAATTGGTCAGAAAATTAAAACGTAAAGTTTTTTGGTGGTCCCTCATGACAGTTTAACTACAGTCTATGAATGAACTTTTTGTGAATTGGGTTACGGTTTACGGGTTTGGGGATTAAGGTTGATTTTTATTTTGTATTGCTTAAAAAAAACACAACAAAATCCAAAATTACTATGTATTTAATGTTGAAAAAAATTTTTTTTTAAACCAAGTTTAATTGAAATTATACATGCAATACTAACACAAACAAATGAGACTAATGTGTCTACCGTTGGGTTCAATAATTAATGGTTAATTAAATGTATAGTAATTTTGGTGTTCATAGACTGTAGTTAAACTGTCATGGGGGACCACCAAAAAACTTTCCATTTTAATTTTTTGACCAATTTGCAAGTTTAGCCCATAATTTACCTTAAAGGTAAGTGTATGATGTGTGTTCAATAATACATTATTATAAAATAGTCATTTTTCTACTTCAACATTTTGTCCTGTTATTTTAATCTCAAGCAAAAAAAAAAAAAAAAAAATCATCATGGAAGAGAAAAGAAAAATTAAATAAAGATACTTGTGAAATAAAAAATTGGCGGAGTGGCCTATTGTTGGTATCAGCCAGACAGTGAGGGAGTCTATCCTCTTTTTGCTATTGCTAGACCAAGGAGATTGTTTTGTTTTTTTACTGAGGTGGAGTACCACACTTAGTGTCAGCTCCCCACTTTACCACACAGATCAGATTACCCAAATCTGTGCTACTCATACACTGAGTTGGTGGGGCCCTGTATCGAACCAGGAACCTTGCAATTCCTAGGCGGGTGCTCTACCGACTGAGTTAAACTGACCTCAATATGTGAAATAAGGATAAAATAATTCTACATCTACATGCAGACATTAAAAAAAGAAAAATGCAAGTTGGACCACAATTTGATTTGAACTCCCACAATTATTATTAATTTGCAAATTGGACAGGGAATTGTTTTATTCTTTAAGTTAGTACATATTAAGCCTATTGAACTATGATATATGTTGCCAGAGTGTGGCTTTTTTTGCAGTGTTACATGAACATACATAGAAAAAGTGAATGTGCTAGTGGTGTAATGGTTATCATTATAGGAAATAAACTGGAAAGTCAAGTTTAAATCCAGGATGAGGCTGTTTGCAGTTCATTTTGTGCTTATGCACTTGTGAAAAGCATGTATCCATCCCTGTGTCCCTCAACTGTGAGTAAATAGTAGGGTAGACTGGGCTATTTACCCTTATTATGTCAACTAATGTAGGAGAAGGAAAACTATGAATTGAAACCAGCTGTACTTCCTTTTAAAATTGTGTCACATCCTGCCTTAATTGGTTTGTGAAAATAAATTTTGTATGAAAATTGTTTCTTAATGAAAAATGATTAGCATAGATGAAATGTTCATGAAGATGAATGTCAAATTTGGGAAATAAGAATTTAAAAAATGGAGAAGTTCAAAATGTTTTAGTTATGTCTGTTGCATAGCGCCTTCTTCACTGGAACTAAATAATTATAATTTGGCATACCTCTTTCTTTAATTTTATTTCTTGACCGTCTTTAGTATTCTGATCGTCTTTGGTATTTCTTCTAACATCTTGTCTTGGTCTGGAATCTTCTAAGGTCTGGACTTTCTTGGGGACTTCGGTCTGGTTTTCTGTTACTATGTTCTTGCTGGCTGGTCGTCATTTCTTAGTCTTGTTACCAAGACATTCATTAACCACAAGAACATATTAATTATCCAAACTTTTATTTCCTTAACTATACATAATCCTCTAACTAACATAGCACGCGTTAGTTCCAGTTTAGGCAGAGCATAAAATGGCCGACCGCTCTGCCTGACGTCTAACTGCAAACTGGGGACTCTGAAAAAGGTCCCACGTGACTTCACATATTTGGCGGGCTTCTGTAATTTTCCATGGAAGGACCCGGCCAGGATATGAAAAGGGTCATCCCCTCAGAATTACAGGGGGTTGACAATAATCTTATGCAACCACATAGATTATGTAACATGTTGAAATCTTTGAAAAAAAAAAGAAGGGTGATGTTATAAATGTCTAAGATAAATGTATGACATTTGGCATGAATAGTTTTTGAAACAATCTTTTAATTTCTAAAGTAATAAGTGCTAAAGCAAAAATGACAGGAAAAAATATATCTCCAGTCCAATTGGAGAACATAGCATAGTGGATAAAGGTGTTGGTTTAAGACAATTCTAAGTGACAGTTATCTCTAGGCTGCAGGTTCAATCCTGGTCAGAGGCAGCAGTAACATAGAATAATAATTAATACAGCTTAACGCCTGTACCCCAGCTATGATTAGCGGAATCAGAACCGGATACCCCCATGGACTGAATAAAGGGTTAGGTTCAATGTTCCGTTATGGCTACTGATTACGACAGGAAGCTTCCCGATTATGACAAGAAGGTTCCCGAGTTTGAAAAGAAGGTTCCCGAGTTCGAGAAGGTACAATACCTGAAGAAGGCCAGAGGGCACATCAGCCAAAACGTTGTACAGATAACAATAAAGATGAGGATAATAGTCCAAATAATCCAAATAGTACTAATTATCAAGTCTCATCTCAAAAATTCAGAGAAACAAAATAAATCTATTTATATAAAAGAAAGATTCTGTCTGTCTGTTTGTATGAATGTTTGTTTGTATAATGACCAAGTGCACCTCCTTTTATAAAGGAAAATTGGTGGAGAGCAAAAAAAGACCAAAGTTCAATAAAATTCACCCCTATTTTTGTCCATGAGGGGGTTAAAAATAGTTTTATCCTTCATTTTCCATAAAAGTAAAAAGTTTCATGACAATATAAGTGTATAAATTAATATATTAAAAAATCAATTAAAAAAAATATTTAAAAAATAAAACAAATTAATAAAGGATAAAACATAATAAAAACAAATAAAAGAAAAATACAAACAAGAATAATAATAAAAATTAACAACTTAAAAACCTGAATGTATATAAAGAATAAAATATAATAGAATATTTAGAAAACTAATTTTTTTTTTTATTGATCTATATTATATATCAATATAGATAAGAGATGTATTTATTAAGTTTTTAAATCCTGGGCAACGCCGTGTAGCAGTGCTAGTTTACAATAAATGAATCAGGGCATCTAATGCAGAAAAAAAGCTTTTTAAAAAGAAAATAGGGAAAACAAATTTTAAGTAGATTTTTAAATTTTCTTTCTACACGTGCAATTTTTCTTTTTTTTTTTTTTTTCTTTTTTAGAAAAAAAATTTTTTTTCTTTAATTAATAAAAAATAAGGGCGTTCATAGAATTTTTCTTTGGAATTAATAAATAAAAACTGAAAAAAAAAGTTCGAGGTTCTATTTTATTGAATGGGCTGGTATACGACCACTATTCACAGGTGCGATCCCACTACTGCCAGACACGAGGTCTTTTGTCTGCTGCGTTTCCGCCCTGGACCGAGTCGCCCCTCCTTAGTCAACCTGGTCAATTGAAGCTCCCTCCAACCAACCATATTGATGCCAGGCTTAGTGCGGACACCCGATCGCCATAAATGGAACGCACACCAGGGACCCCACTCTCAAACAGTCCACCCGAACAAGCCTCCAAGTAGCCGGATTACAGGAGTACGCCACAACTCCCAGCGACGATTTGTGGAAAAATTCGGATACTTAAACCTAAATTCCAATATTTACACAACTTATTGCTGAATTTAAAAAGATATTTTGATTTAAGAAATTTCAGACTCCTTTAGAAAAAAAAAGTTTTCAAATTATATTATTGAAAAAAAAAAAATATTTATTTAAAAAAATTTAAAAAAAAGTTCATTGACAAATATTTGTTGAAAAATGTCCAAAAAAGGGTTTTCTATTCTTACTATTCTTTTCGTAGAAAAAAGATTTGAGAAATTTTTTTAGTAGAACCAGAAAAAATCGAATTAAAAAAAATATTTTAAAACTACATTCTAAATTAGATTTTAAAATTTAAGAAATTAAAATAAAATCATTTTAGAATTCAAATGGAAAACAAATTTTATTTTTCCGAAAGAGAGAAAAAAAAACATCAAAAGAGCGTACGTGTCTGGTTCCTGCAGCTGATTTAAAAAGAACATTTCTTGAAAAAAAAAAAAGCTGAAAAAATGGGAGTGCATAGCTTGAAGATAACCCTTTTTTATTTTATTTTTAATCTAATTCAATATTTAATAAAATTTCCTTTAAAATAATTTTAATTCTCACACAAATAAATTCGTTTCAAATTTACGTAAACAAAACTCAAGGGAGGTAACTCTAAATTACATTTATTTGGTTTCAACTATTTGGTTTCACGTAATATTTTCGGAATAGTGTTAATTCAAATCAATATATGTTTATTTAACTTCAAACTTAGAAAAAAATTCCCTCAAAAACTTTCCGAGTTAAAATAAGACAAATCCAACTTTTACTCAGTCTATAATTTTTAAAATAAAATGAAATTTTAAAAAGGTCATTTTATTTTCAGCGTTCCGTCGTAGAAAGGAAAGTTCTACACGATTTAATTAAAAGCTATCTTAAAGAAAATAAAAAGAAGTTTATTTTACATTTTGGTTTTAAAATATGAACAAGTTACAAAAATAAATGTGATTTAAAAAATCACAAAAACACTATATGAAAAATCTGAAAGATGCATCAGACAAACATAATTAAGAGTTATCCACCTTTAGAGTTTTATGAAAACGAGGCTGTAATTTTGGAAATAATTAAATTCTTTTTAATTAAACTTTTTTTTTAAATTTTGGAAAATGATAAAAATTATCACACAAAAAGGAAAAAAAAATCGAAAATTTCTTAAATAAAAATATCTTTTAAAAATCTTTAACAATAAGAATTGTAGATATTGAAATTTAGGTTTAAGTATCCGAATTTTTCCACAAATCGTCGCTGGGAGTTGTGGCGTACTCCTGTAATCCGGCTACTTGGAGGCTTGTTCGGGTGGACTGTTTGAGAGTGGGGTCCCTGGTGTGCGTTCCATTTATGGCGATCGGGTGTCCGCACTAAGCCTGGCATCAATATGGTTGGTTGGAGGGAGCTTCAATTGACCAGGTTGACTAAGGAGGGGCGACTCGGTCCAGGGCGGAAACGCAGCAGACAAAAGACCTCGTGTCTGGCAGTAGTGGGATCGCACCTGTGAATAGTGGTCGTATACCAGCCCATTCAATAAAATAGAACCTCGAACTTTTTTTTTCAGTTTTTATTTATTAATTCCAAAGAAAAATTCTATGAACGGCCTTATTTTTTTATTAATTAAAGAAAAATAATTTTTTTCTAAAAAAAAAAAAAAATTGCACATGTAGAAAGAAAATTTAAAAATCTACTTAAAATTTGTCTCTGAACATGCACAACGGTCGCAAAATCAGAACGAAAGTTTTTTGAAGTTTTTTGACAGTTTAACTACAGTCTATGAATTAACTTTTTGCGAATTGGGTTACGATTTAAGGGTTTGGGGATTAAGGTTGTTTTTTTTTTTTTTTTTATTATTATGTATTACTTAAAAAACAAACAACAAAAAACCCAAAATTACTATACATTTAATGTTGAAAATTTTTTTTTTAAAACCAAGTTGAATTGAAATTATACATTGCAATACTTCCTCCAACCCGTCTTTCGGGACGGGGGTCCAGTGCGCTTCGGCCACTGGACCGGTGAGATGGTAAATTAATAGCGTCGATCCCAGAGGGCCATCCCTCCAGGCAATACCTGCCCCCTTGACTTAAAGGGGCAGTGCTGGGTTTTATTGCCCAGCGCCTGAGGCGCCCCCCTTGAGGGGGAATGCCGACGGGATCTAAGCAATTTTTCTACCCGCCACCCATGAGTCTTGGCTTGTGGGTGGTCCCACATAAATAGGGCCTTCGTGCCTGATTCGGTACGAGTGGGGTACTGGGAAAATAAAACAGTTGGGTTCAATAATTAATGTCAATGGTTGTAATGATAATGTAATGTATAGTAATTTTGTTTTTTTTGTTGTTTTTTTAAGCAATACGTAATAATAAAAAACAACCTTAATCCCTAAACCCCTAAATTGTAACCCAATTCGCAAAAAAGTTCATTCATAGACTGTAGTTAAATTGTCATGGGGGATCTCCAAAAAACTTTCCGTTTTGCAAGTTCAGCCAAATTTGTTTTCCCTATTTTCTTTTTAAAAAGCTTTTTTTCTGCATTAGATGCCCTGATTCATTTATTGTAAACTAGCACTGCTACACGGCGTTGCCCAGGATTTAAAAAACTTAATAAATACATCTCTTATCTATATTGATATATAATATATAGATCAATAAAAAAAAATTTAGTTTTCTAAATATTCTATTCTATTTTATTCTTTATATACATTCAGGTTTTTAAATTGTTTATTTTAATTATTATTCTTGTTTGTATTTTTCTTTTATTTGTTTTTATTATGTTTTATCCTTTATTAATTTGTTTTATTTTTTAATCATTTGTAAAAAAAATAATTTTTTGTTATATCATTCATTTATAAACTTATATATTTATTTACGTTTTTTTATGGAAAATGAGGTACAAAACTATTTTGAACCCCCTCTTAGACAAAAATAGGGTTTGGATTTTATTGAACTTTGGTCTTTTCTGGTTTCTACCAATTTTCCTTTATAAAAAGACATGCACTCGGTTGTTATACAAACAAACATTCAGACAGACATACAGCCATACGGAATCTTTCTTTAGATTTCTGTTATTCTGACATTTTTGCTTTAGCACTAATTATCAGTCCATGGGGGTATCCTGTTCTCATTCCGCTAATCATAATCAAAATTATTATTCTATGTTACTGCTGCCTCTGACCAGGATTGAACCTGCAGCCTAGAGATAACTGTCACTTAGAATTGTCTTAAACCAACACCTTTATCCACTATGCTATGTTCTCCAATTGGACTGGAGATATATTTTTTCCTGTCATTTTTGCTTTAGCACTTATTACTTTAGAAATTAAAAGATTGTTCCAAAAACTATTTATGCCAAATGTCATACATTTATCTTAGACATTTATAACATCACCCTTCTTTTTTTTTTCAAAGATTTCAACATGTTACATAATCTATGTGGTTGCATAAGATTATTGTCAACCCCTGTAATTCTGAGGGGATGACCCTTTTCATATCCTGGCCGGGTCCTTCCATGGAAAATTACAGAAGCCCGCCAAATATGTGAAGTCACGTGGGACCTTTTTCAGAGTCCCCAGTTTGCAGTTAGACGTCAGGCAGAGTGGTCGGCCATTTTATGCTCTGCCTAAACTGGAACTCACGCGCGCTATGTTAGTTAGAGGATTATGTATAGTTAAGGAAATAAAAGTTTGGATAATTAATATGTTCTTGTGGTTAATGAATGTCTTGGTAACAAGACTAAGAAATGACGACCAGCCAGCAAGAACATAGTGACAGAAAACCAGACCGAAGTCCCCAAGAAAGTCCAGACCTTAGAAGATTCCAGACCAAGACAAGATGTTAGAAGATATACCAAAGAGGATCAGAATACTAAAGACGGTCAAGAAATAAAATTAAAGAAAGAGGTATGCCAAATTATAATTATTTAGTTCCAGTGAAGAAGGCGCTATGCAACAGACATAACTAAAATATTTTGAACTTCTCCATTTTTTAAATTCTTATTTCCCAAATTTGACATTCATCTTCATGAACATTTCATCTATGCTAATCATTTTTCATTAAGAAACAATTTTCATACAAAATTTATTTTCACAAACCAATTAAGGCAGGATGTGACACAATTTTAAAAGGAAGTACAGCTGGTTTCAATTCATAGTTTTCCTTCTCCTACATTAGTTGACATAATAAGGGTAAATAGCCCAGTCTACCCTACTATTTACTCACAGTTGAGGGACACAGGGATGGATACATGCTTTTCACAAGTGCATAAGCACAAAATGAACTGCAAACAGCCTCATCCTGGATTTAAACTTGACTTTCCAGTTTATTTCCTATAATGATAACCATTACACCACTAGCACATTCACTTTTTCTATGTATGTTCATGTAACACTGCAAAAAAAGCCACACTCTGGCAACATATTTCATAGTTCAATAGGCTTAATATGTACTAACCTAAAGAATAAAACAATTCCCTGTCCAATTTGCAAATTAATAATAATTGTGGGAGTTCAAATCAAATTGTGGTCCAACTTGCATTTTTCTTTTTTTAATGTCTGCATGTAGATGTAGAATTATTTTATCCTTATTTCACATATTGAGGTCAGTTTAGCTCAGTCGGTAGAGCACCCACCTAGGAATTGCAAGGTTCCTGGTTCAATACAGGTCCCCACCAACTCAGTGTATGAGTAGCACAGATTTGGGTAATCTTATCTGAATGGTAAAGTGGAGAGCTGACACTAAGTGTGGTACTCCACCTCAGTAAAAAAAAAAAAAACAATCTCCTTGGTCTAGCAATAGCAAAAAGAGGATAGACTCCCTCACTGTCTGGCTGATACCAACAATAGGCCACTCTGCCAATTTTTTTATTTCACAAGTATCTTTATTTAATTTTTCTTTTCCTCTTCCATGATAATTTTTTTGTTGTTTTTTTTGCTTGAGATTAAAATAACAGGACAAAATGTTGAAGTAGAAAAATGACTATTTTATAATAATGTATTATTGAACACACATCATACACTTACCTTTAAGGTAAATTCTGGGCTAAACTTGCAAATTGGTCGAAAAATTAAAACGGAAAGTTTTTTGGTGGTCCCCCATGACAGTTTAACTACAGTCTGTGAATTAACTTTGCGAATTGGGTTACGGTTTAAGGGTTTGGGAATTAAGGTTGTTTTTAATTATGTATTGCTTAAAAAAATTTTTTAAAAACACCAAAATTACTATACATTTAATTAACCATTAATTATTGAATCCAACGGTAGACACATTAGTCTCAGTTGTTTGTGTTAGTATTGCAATGTATAATTTCAATTAAACTTGGTTTAAAAAAATATATTTTTCAACATTAAATACATAGTAATTTTGGATTTTTTTTTTTTAAGCAATACATAATAAAAATCAACCTTAATCCCCAAACCCCTAAACCGTAACCCAATTCGCAAAAAGTTCATTCATAGACTGTAGTTAAACTGTCATGGGGGACCACCAAAAAACTTTCCGTTTTAATTTTCTGACCAATTTGCAAGTTTAGCCAAATTCTGTTATATAGTACCTAAATAACAAGCATGGAATTGTCAATCTTTCCTATAAATGATGTTTAATGAAACCAATCTAGGAGAAGGAAAACACTGAATTCAGACTCTGCTGAAGAAATTGACCTTGTGTTGCATCCTATTCGTGTGGAGGGTTTGGTAAATATATATCTGGTATCACTTATGCAGTCTTACCTGCCCTTTAAGCTACAGCTGTAAAATACATCAACTGAACCTCTACAGAAGGGTAAGACCACCACCCCCGACAATATAATAATAATAATAATAATTAAATTTATTGTGTACAGTGCTCAGGTGCACCACAACTCATCAAAGTCTCATGTCTAGTACATAGAATAATGTATTAGTGTCAGGAACATGAACAGTTTACAGTAATAATATACATGTATGTGTACAGTGCTCAGGTACACCACAAATCATCAAAGTCTCATGTCTAGTACATAGAATAATGTATTAGTGTCAGGAACATGAACAGATTACAGTAGTAATATGCATTTATGTGTGCACGTGTGTGCATATGTGTGTGGAGAGGGGTATCAGGTATAGTGTCGGCAGACTACAGGAAGCATGGAAGCTTTGAAAGATTCAGTGTTTTGGCAGCCTACAACAGACGCGGGCAGCTTATTCCATGCCTCCACAATTCTGAGCGTGAAGGAATGTTTCCAAAAGTCACGTGAGCAGTGCTGTTTTCAATGGGACCACTTGTTGGCCGTGAGTGGCAACCCACAATGCCTGAAAATAAGATTGTGGCTGAGCCCATTATGAACCAGATACTAAGGGGTCCTATAATATTCAACAATCCACCTTGGCCCTTAATTGGGCTAGACAAGTGGTCATAGAGGCCCTATTCAGTTAATTGGCTGGTCATGTCAAGCCCTACCACCTACATGATTAAGTCCCGATCATATTCTTCCAATTGACTTTATGGCAAATACTTCTTATAATATGGGTGCTAGAAGGCGATGGCTGAGGGTCAACCACCAGTTTATTAATACATATGAAGTCATTTCTTCTAATTTATTGATACACATGAAGTTAATAAAATCTAACACAAAAATTATTTTAGTTTATAAATCAGACAAATATTTACCTATCAAATATTCACTTACCTATCATATATAAAAAACCAAAAAAAAACCCAAACAAGTTTTGAATTAAATAGCCCAGAAGAGTTGATATGCCATTAAACAAAATAACCAACCAAAACCTTAAAACATTTTACCGATGATTCCAGACACTGTATGCCAAATGTAAAAAAAATAGAAATAAATTAAAAATAGAATTGAAATTAAAGATTTGAATTATATTAAATTAAACACTGCTACTGGATATACTATGAATATTTACTACTTATTATATATATTATATCTCTTTCTATATATATATATATTATATATACTAGTACAAAATTAAAAAACACCCTCCGGGCGATGTAAAAATAGATTTTTGAAACATATTGCCTGAGGGGTGGGAGTAAAAAATTCAATGTCAGCGATTTTGTACCCTAAGTAAGTAAAATCATCAAATTCATTAAAGGGTTAAAAAATAAAACAATTTGAAATGTAAACTTTAAATATGTATTAAAATAAAACAAACTATATATAGATATATAATACCAGTCATATATTTATTAAAACTTAAGAGAGTTTCATAATTTGCTTGAAGCATTGTGTATGTATTGGTTAGGAGGTTGATTTAGAAGGCTATCACAATGCAGTTTGGAATAAATAAAAAATAATAATACGGTAACAATTGTGTTGTGTTGACCTGTATTTTTATTATTTCTTGAATTTTCGAGGTAATACCTCTTTATCAAAAGAATTGAACTGAAGCAGTACAGCTATGGCATTTCTTCCCAAATGAATTTTTTTGGAAGAAATGCCATAGCTGGACTGCTTCAGTTCAATTCTTTTGATAAAGAGGTATTACCTCGAAAATTAAAGAAAGAATAAAAAATACAGGTCAACACACAACACACAACACCATTGTTACCGTATTATTATTTTTTTTATTTATTCCAAACTGTATTGTGATAGCCTTCTAAATCAACCTCCTTATTAAAACTTGTTTTAAAAAACAATGAGGACTGTCTAATGTTGCATGTTCAAATTTTGAGTGTATTTATTCTATGTTATGAAGATTTTAGGTAATGTGACATAAGCAATGATGTAATTTTTGTTACAGACAAGAGAATCTCCATTATCAATAGATATATACTACTGGATATACTATGAATATTGACAAATCTTACAAACAGAAACATTACATTTCCTTTAATTGAATTCGGATTTGATTGGTTCATTGATTTTAATGGCATGTCAACCTGTTTAGGATTATTTTATGCCTTGAGGTTAGGGAATTGCATTCATTGTACATTTATATTTACATTTTTTGTGAAGTTGCTTCTTAAGATATTTTTGCACACAATTATGATATCAAGAATTCTTATTTAATACAAATAATTTTCACACAGTTCCATAGAATCAAGTATTCCTATCTAATATGAATAATTTTTAAAATAGTCCTATTTGACCAATAGACAGGACCTTAACATGTAGTACAATGCCAGGACAGTGGATCTGGGAGTAATTACAATGAAGAGGTATTCCACACTTTCCAGAGCTCCAGAAGTGTAACCTCACCATCAGATGCAGTTTAGTGTCATACCTAGGACAATCCTTTTTTTGAGAGGGGGTAATCTTCGTCATTGCAGAGGATATCATCATCATTATCATCTATCTCATACTGACAGCACAGATTCCCATAACTCTCTCTTGCCATCCATCCCTACTGGTCATTGGAAAATTCACAGCATGGCATCCGGTGTCCATACAGAGCTGATCAATGTAAGTTTTTGCTAGTCAGCCAACACTGGTGTGTCCATGAGTAGGTGTCCACTGGAGAACATCACTTATATATATTTACCAACCCCTCCGCACGAGCAGGATGCGACACAAGGTAAATTTCTTAAGCGGAGTTTAACAGGTTTGAATTCAGAGTTTTCCTTCTCCTAGACCGGTTACCTAGCCATGGTTAAAGAGTCCAATCTGCCCTGCTATTTACCCATAGCTGGAGGGAGAATTGGATTCATACCTCTCCCAAGGGTATTAGCGCCATGTGAAATTCCAACAGCTTCGTCCAGGAATTGAACTCGCGTTGACAAGTCCATTTCCTACTACTCTAACCATTAGACCACGCGCCTCCATAAACATCACTTATAAGTCTGTTCTTACTTCTCCAGCAGTGTACAGCATGTCTTGCTCATCTTACTTGTGTGATAGGAGGTAAGTGGCCGTACAGCCGCTTTTTTGTAGGGTGTTGCTTACAGGATTTGACGAAGACAGCCCGCAGTATCCTTGTGTAGTTCCAATCTACATTTTCTCATTAAATCTGAGTGTATCAGCCATACAGTAGTACTGATGTGGTTACAGCTTGGAAGAATTTCAGTTTTTATCTAATCAGAGAGATCAGATTTCCATATGATCGATAATCTGTCAACAGGAGTCCACGCCTTTTCAATGTGAATATTGACATTGCTTTCTGTAGATGAGATATTACTACCTAGTTATGAGAAAACTGGACAGCTGTTTCAACCTTATTAGGTCTTCTCAGTAGGGTATACCATGATCTCCGCCAAGGAGACCTAATAAGGTCAAAACAGCTGTCCAGTGTTCCGCATGTCGCACACAGTGTTTGCCAAATTTTTTAGTCATGGTAATTTAATTCAATTAATATATAATTCCTCTATCTATAAATTAACAAATTTATTAATTTATTGAATTAATTTTTAAACCAAGGGTTACAAGTCCTTCCCATTATATTTAAATTTTAATGTCACAATGTTACTGATGCAAAAAATTTTGTTTCAATCTGTACACAAGCATAAAATTATTTGTATTAGATAGGAATACTTAAAACCATATAATGGTATGCAAATTATTTGTATTAAGAATAGTATTCTGTGTATTCTAAGCTCTAGAATAGGAATAGAAACCTTTTACTTTGAAAATTATAAATGTACAATGGAATGGTCAAAATTTCACATCTTTTTTTAACCCTCCTGTGAATTAAAATTCAACAAAACTTGGAAAAGATGAATTAAACTTTATGTAATTTTTGCTGTGTTGTGAAGAAGAAGGATTTTTTAAAAATCACATGAAAAAATATTTTGTTTTACAGTTTTTAAAATGTGAGAAGGTTCCTTCACAGGTTTTAGGTTTGCTATTATGGTGGTTTCTTTCCAATTATTAAAAAAAAATACCTCGTGTCAATATATTATATTAACTCTTAACGTCCTATACCGCCTCATTCTGCCCGCCCATGAGTCACATTTGTTATCCTAATCCACCTCAAATGATAGCCTTTGTTTAAATGTAATATTAAACATATTTAGAAGTCTTTATTTTTAGAGAAATAACAGGTACCTTTAAATGAAAAGGCGATTTTAAACCATTTTTTGATAAATCCTTAGAGGAATGGGGCTCTGGACTTGGAAAATTCTCAACAGGATGTTAAGAGTTAAATTTGTAGTAAAAGCTGTAGAGACTCAATCGGTAATTGTCTTAAGAACTTGTAGTGGTTCATCAGGTAACCAGTTTATAGTTGTCGTTAATTTATGGTGGTTGTCTTGAGTGAAATTATATATATATATATATTTTTGGAGGATATGTGCTTAATTGAAGTCATACCTAATTTTTGAAAATTAATTTGTTAATAATTAATGAATTTAGGCGAGCATATATGTTCAAATGTAAGGCTAAACAGATCGAGAAAACGTCAATCCCTGAATGTACATTTCGACCTATTCAGGGATTGACATTTTCTCAATCTGTTTAGCCTTACATTTGAACATATATGCCCGCCTAAATTCATTAATTATTAACTAATTAATTTTCAAAAATTAGGTATGACTTCAATTAAGCACATATCCTCCAAAAATTGTCGGCTAAAAGCCATATCAAATAAACACAGTGTTTATTCACGTACTTTCATATATATATATATATATATATATATATGGACATGCTACTATTAAACACACTCGCCTACCCGGATTTTAACAGCATGTCAAACCCACAAAAACACTTGAACTTTTATAATTCTTCTATAATGCTCCCTTTCTAATAATCTATCAACAATTTCATCAAATAAGAAATTTTCTCCTGACGATGACCTAAGGTCGAAACTAGTTGAGAATAAACAACATACAAGAAATATTCCTGATTGTCTTAATACTTTTTGTTCACACTATATATATATATATATATATATATATATATATATATATTATGATATAAATATTAGTAATTACAACAAACACACTATAAGGTTATAGAAATGATAAAAGGAAAAACAAATCATTCACAGAAGGAATCAATAAGCCTTGTATTTGAAACATTAAAGTTACAGTAATAAGAGAAGTCAATATGTAGTGTTCCAATTTCATCAGAATATGCCCTTTTATAAGTTCAGTAATGTAGAGGAAGAAAGAGTTAAGTTCAGTCCAATAGAGGAAGAAAGGGTAAAGTTCTATACATCAGCAGTGAAGTAATTTGTAGAGAGGGAATGATAAAGCTTGTACCTTCAATGGCAGGCAAATAGTTTTAAATTAAGTAACGTGGAGTAGTTAGGCATGTGTTAGTCTCTCTGAACTTCTATTCAAAAACCTTCCTTTATGATATATCCGGGTTAAGGGATATATTCTGAAGTTGGTATTTGGTATATTATCGCAGTAGTCGTTGGTGTGTCGAATAGCAATACGTCTGCCGAACAGTCGTGGTGTAGTCTAGCGAGTAAGTGTAGGTGTAGGTGTAGGTCCAACACAGTATCGACTATTTATACATGACACTGTCCAATCATATTATAGTGAGGGGGTACCAAGGTATTTACATATTCATTATATCACTTTAAATATCCAAACATAGGTTCCAGATTCGGTCTGTTTTGAAAACTTCCTTTTAGGTGCGAAGGCCTCTGATTGGTCGAAAATTATCATTTGTATTATTTCTATTTTTGCTTTATACCTGCGCTGATCCTATGTGCAGATTACTTACTTTCGTCATTCTATTTCTGCTTTCAATGCATTAACTTTTGGTTTGGTTCTTATCATATCAATCACCACATACTATTACAACAAACACACTATAAGGTTATATCAATAAAAACAGAAGGAAAAACAAATCATTTGAAGAAGGAACAAATAAGCCTTGTATTTAAAACATTAAAGATACAGTAATAAGAGAGAAGTCAAAATGTAGTGTTCAAAGTTTATCAGAATATGCCCTTTTATAAGTTCATGTACTGTAGAGGAAGAAAGTATTGAGTTCCATTCAATAGAGAAAGAAAGGTTAATGTTCTATATATCAGCAGTGAAGTAACTTGTAGAGAGGGTAAGATAAGAAGTAGTTCTTCGAAAACCTTTGTTTACATAGGATTTACCTAGGCTCCAAATCGGTCTTTTTGAAAAACTTCCTTTTAAGCGTGAAGGGTTCTGACTGGTCGAAAATTATCATTTTTAATATTTCTATTTTTGCTTTATACCTGCACTGATCCTATGTGCATATTGCTCACTTTCGTCATTTTATTTCTGCTTTCAATGCATTAACTCATGGCTTGCTTCTTATCACTACAAACTCGTAGTGGTTCTCATCATGTCCTACTGTTGTGTTGTGGCATCTTTTAAATAAGATTTCAATTCTGTTAGATTCAAAGAACTATTGTTAATTTCTATATTTTTGGATTTAAAGTTCAGCTTGTATTTTTCTGTGTTTTTGTTGTGATGTTTTAAGGGGTCAAATAAGAACAAAACAACGGGTAACAAATGTAGGAAAATGTATTAACAGAAAGTAGACAAATACAATAGAGATAAGTGGAAATTACGTCCGACAAATAGAGTTATTGGCTTACTCGCATTGGCTTACTGCCAAGCCAAAATTGTCCCTGTTACTTATAGTAATCCGTCGGCGCATTCCATTAGTCTTATAGGGTGTATCACCTATAACAGTTTTGTTTCAAGATAAGGAATTTTTGTAGTCATTTTTTCGAGAAGGTATAGCAAATACGCTGATAAGATAACGATAAAGGTGACAGGTAAGGAAAACAGGACTTTAGACAAAATAGTGTATTAAACAACAAGAACATCAACGTGCAATATACAAATCTTATTATAATGGAGATTGTGTGCTTTTCTATCTGTAACCAAAACTATATCACTACTCAAGTTACAATTCCCTTAGTTATTGACATCACATTCTCAAGGATTTTATTTTTATTTTAACCTATTATTAATAAAATTGTTTTAAATTATTAATACTGTTAACCATATCTACATACTAACAACATACAATTCCATTTATATATACAACAAAATAGCAGTTTACAGTGTGAAGGGAAAGGCTAATTTGCATATTGATATAAAAAAATCGAATTTAATAAATATGTGCTTAGTATTATTGATTTCTAACTGTTTGGTTTTATTTTAATGAATATAAGCAAAAATCTCTTCAATGAATCTTAAATTAAATCCATTAACAAGAAAAAATAAATGTCATTTTATTCTTTACTTCCTCTTTTAACTAAATACTTAAATTAGAAAAAATAACAATGAAAGACGATTGATGGAAGAGTAAGTTTCAGTTGTTCTATTTTTCGATTATACCCCCCTCTGTTTCAAATATTTTTATCTGCATTCTTATTTAGTTTCATTAGCCTTTCTAATTTAATATATTTTATTACATTAAAACTTAAATACTTGCACCCGGAGGGTGCATATATTTGCTAGTATGTATAATATGTGTGTGAGTGGCATACAAATGTGTTATCAGCATGCAAAGTGTAGTTATACAAAGGATACTGGATGCTGTGTAGAGGACCTCCCCAGAACAATGAGTGATAGGGATGACTGGAGAGAGATTGTCATGCATATCCGTGCTGATAGCACGGATACTGGATGCTGCGTAGAGGACCTCCCCAGAACAATGAGTGATAGGGACGACTGGAGAGAGATTGTCATGTATATCCGTGCTGATAGCGCGACATGATGATGATGATGATGATGATGATATTCAATATTTTCCCGTCTCTAGACAAACCATGTCTCTCCTTGCTCTCTCCTGTCTGCGAATATCTGCCAAATACGCCATTATTATTTGATTTTTATCAAATTCTGGTCTGGAATATTTTTTTTGTTGTTGTTAGAGGCCTCCATAAATGACATTTTCGTCATTGCAAGAGACAACAGTCTTTCTATAGGGACGAAAGCCATCAGATCTCGCTATCTCGCTTAGTCAATTAAGCTAAACGTTTTCTTTTTTTTTTCTTCTTTCTTTCTTTCTTGCAAAATAATGCGCTTGCATAACTTATCTTGTCACTTGTATAGAAGAGGTGAGCGTCTCTTGCTTAACTTGAATTAAATGTGACTTAACGTTGTAAAGTAAGTGGTAAAGTTGTCGGGTTGGCCTAAAGTTGGTATCAGCCAGTCAGCGAGGGAGTCTATCCCCTTTTCAATAGCGCTAGACCAAGGAGATTGTTTTTTTTGGCGTCTGAGGTGGAGCGCCACACCTACCATCAGCTCCTTACTTTACCGCACAGATCCCTGTGCTACTCATATGCTGAGTTAGCGAGGACCAGTATCGAACTAGGAACCTTGTGGTTTCTAGCCGAATGCTCTACCGACTGAGCTATCCCGGTCCTAACTATGAGAGGACAATATTGTAGCTGGCATCAAAAACACGTCCGATAGTGACTGCCGTAGCAACGAAAGAGGAAGATTGATTCCTTCAATCTTCGAAATTTGGCAGCCAAGCTAAGCCTAATGATATTTGTTTTATGTGTTTTGATTGGTCACCGACAATGGCCTTTAACCAATCACACAAGATCTTTTATCAGGTGATGGTTAAGGGGCAGTAACTGTGTAAGGTCATATTTCTTTTAACTCTTAACATCCTATAGCACCTCATTCCACCCGGCCAGACATCACATTCATTTTCCTAATCAACCCCAAATGATAGCCTTTGTTTAAATGTAATATTAACATATTTTAGAAGTCTTTATTTTAAGGGAAATAACAGGTAACTTTAAATGAAAAGGCCATTTTTAGCCATTTATTGATAAATCCTTATAGGAATGGGGATCTGGACTTTGTTTAAATGTAATATTAAACATATTTAGAAGTCTTTGATTTAAGGGAAATAACAGGTAACTTTAAATGAAAAGGCCATTTTTAGCCATTTTTGATAAATCCTTATAGGAATGGGGATCTGGACTTTGTTTAAATGTAATATTAAACATATTTAGAAGTCTTTGATTTAAGGGAAATAACAGGTAACTTTAAATGAAAAGGCCATTTTTAGCCATTTTTTGATAAATCCTTATAGGAATGGGGATCTGGACTTTGTTTAAATGTAATATTAAACATATTTAGAAGTCTTTGATTTAAGGGAAATAACAGGTAACTTTAAATGAAAAGGCCATTTTTAGCCATTTTTTGATAAATCCTTATAGGAATGGGGATCTGGACTTTGTTTAAATGTAATATTAAACATATTTAGAAGTCTTTGATTTAAGGGAAATAACAGGTAACTTTAAATGAAAAGGCCATTTTTAGCCATTTATTGATAAATCCTTATAGGAATGGGATCTGGACTTTGTTTAAATGTAATATTAAACATATTTAGAAGTCTTTGATTTAAGGGAAATAACAGGTAACTTTAAATGAAAAGGCCATTTTTAGCCATTTATTGATAAATCCTTATAGGAATGAGGCTATGGACTTCTCAATAGGATGTGAAGAGTTAAAGGGGAAGATAATCTATTACACAAACTAAAAATTTATTTGATTTAATAGCGAAATGAATTTAATATAAGTTGTTTATGTTTTTATTTCTTTTATTTTCTTATGTGATCTTTTGGGTTTGATTTTTCTAAAAATGTAAAAATTAAAGACTGGAATTTATTTTTATTCAATTGACTAAAAGGTTTAAACCTCCTCCCCCTATAATCATAATTGATAAAAAAAACTTTTTTTTTTCAATCTTTTTTTTTTTTTAATAAAATAAACTATTCATTACAAAAATTGAAATTAATTTATTAATGAATAAAGTACTAAAAAATTAATTAAAATTTGACAATTCCCTGATTTATGGTAATTGTTTTAAAATTAGAAAATCAAATTTTTTTATTACCTCCCTTTAATTTTTTTTGAACATATCTAGTGTTTATCTACAAATGTAAAAATTAGAAGGAAAAAAACTTAATTGTTTAAGATTATTTTATACATTATAGGTTTTACTCCTAATCACTTCTTAAATAGAAGCATCAATATCATCAGAGACAGCTGTTAACAATGAAATGCTAATTGGAATCTTCATTAAAAAAAGCATTAAAAAAATCAACAGGTCGGCTTTCATACGCCATTCCAAAAATTCTAGTAACTTTCCACTCCTATCTACAATTTTTGGTTTTTCCATCTCATTATTTTACAAAAACAGCATGCAGCATTCTTATGTAGTTCTCATCAAGCTTTTTCCTCAGGTGTTTGGTTTGTCCAAGTGGTGCAACCATACAGTAGTACAGACATGGCTACAGAAGATTTTCACATTTTATTTTATCAGAGATCAGATTTCCATATGGTAACTAACAATAATGCATAGTAAACAGTTACTGTTATTGCTAGTAGTTTTCATGTCATTCATTTTGATGGTTACATCTCGTTATCCGGGTATATTTTCATTGCCTTGGCAACAGGGGGTAAATCAGCCAATACTGTAAATTGGTGCCCAAATTGATCATCTGTTTAGGGTCACTTGTAGTGTTGAGTATTACGGCAGCAAGACGTCTAAATCCAGTCTCTCCCAGAACTTAAAAGAACTCAGCCGATAAGTCTGGCAGCAAACGCCATTAAGTTTGCAAATTGTATGTTTATAAATGTATGTTTTTATCTTGATTTATTTGTTGAGTTTTCTTCATCATGATTATCAGATATATAGAAATCCAATCTCACTGAAACAATTCTTCCAAGCTGTAATTGTATCAGTACTACTCTAAGATTTTTTAATGTGGGACCACCCATGAGCTGAAGCTCATGGGATTGCGGGTGCAAAAAATGCATCAATCCTGTCAGCATTCCCCCTCAAAGGGGGCACCTCAGGAGCTGGGTAATAATCCCAGCCCTGCCCCTTTAAATCAAAAGGGTAGGTGTTGCCTGAGGAGATGGACCCTGGGATCATGCTGTAATTAACAACACATCCAGTGGCTGAAGTCACCAGACCCCTGCCCCGTAGGCTGGCTTATTAGTGCATTTAAAATCATGCAATATGGCTTATATATCACTAAGAAAAAAAGGTTTACATTATATATATGGCGTGGTTAATTTGCATACTGATTTTAACAAAACTGGGTTTAATAAATAATTACTTGGTGTTATTGATCTCTAATATTATTGTTTTATTCTTGAATGATTTTATATTAAAACCAATTAAAATATAATTAGAATATGTATAATCTTTTTATATGCATTCTTATTTAATTTGGTTAGTTTTTCTAATTTAATTTCATTACATTGAAACTTAAATACTTACGCTAGGAGGTTTGTGAGATTGGTAATTTATGAGGAAGTGCGTCCCGGTCTCCTGCCTCAGAAATTGCTACCCGGTGACTATTAAAATAACGTCCCCAGCTATGTCGTCTCGGCGATGTTAGTTGAAAGAAAACAACCAACTTAGGGCGTTAAATGTATTTTAGAGGGGGAGGGGCTTCTCTTTTTTGTCGTAATTATTATTTATTTATCGTAATTTGTTTAATTCTTGTTCATTTATAGAAATTTGTCGTAATTCTTGTTTATTTATAGAAATTTGTCGTAATTCTTGTTTATTTATCGTAATTTGTCGTAATTCTTGTTTATTTATTGTAATTTGTCGTAATTCTTGTTTAGATATGAAGATGGATATATAGTTTTGAATAGACTGAGATAGATAGATAGATAAACAAACAAAATAATATAGATAGATATGAACAAATGGAGACGACATAGCTGGGGCATTATTTTAATAGTCACCGGGTAGCAATTTCTGAGGCAGTGAGACCGGGACACACTTCCTCATAAATTACCATGAGATTTAGTATTAAATATCCCACAAGGATTGATATGCCTTTAAACCCCAACTAACCATTAATAATTTTTTTGTACATTATTTTAATATTCACCGGGTAGCAATTTCTGAGGCAGGAGACCGGGACGCACTTCCTCATAAAATACCAACGAACCATCAATATTTTTTTTGTACATTACTGCAGAAATAATGGAAATTTTTTATAGGTGGGCTATTCTGGACAAGAAACCAAATTATCATGTTGACACAAGATTGAATGTATTCAATAAGTCAATTTCCGGGTCCCAACTAAAGTCATCTAATTCCTACCTTGTAACCTATTCTGTGTAATTAAGTTCTAAAAACTATTGAAATATATTTACAGATATCTTTAAATGGTGAGGGAAGAAAAACACTTGGACACATGGATACGATTTTTACTGTGTCTTTTATATTTTTGTGCGTCAGGGACGCAGGATGCATACCTATCAGCATCTGTGTGTGTGTGTGTGTGTGTGTGTGTATATATATATTATTATAATGGAGATTTGGTGTCTGTCTGTAACAGAAACTTCATCACTGTTTACATCACAATATCCTCAGGAATTGCATAAGTTTATCAATGAGTATTTAATTTAGTCAAAAATATTATTTATTAATGATATCTCTATGAGAATCTGAGTTGGATTTGCCTCAAAACAGCCCCTGTTATGAGTATGTGTAAAATCCTGCAATGTGTCTTATATATCACTCAGAGATAAAGGCTTACATAATTGATGGTGTGGTTTATTTGCATACTGGTTTTAACAAAAACAGGTTTAATAAATAATTACTTTGTGTTATTGATCTCTAATATTATTGTTTTATTCTACAATGTATTAAGATCCATCCTATGAATGATTTTTATATAGAAATCAATTAAAATATAATTAAAGTAAGTGTAATCTTTTTCATTTTCATTACAGGTCCTGAACTCTATTGAACAAGATAAAAAAAATGGTTATTTACTATGAGTCAAACATGATCAAAGGGGAACCACTCTTGACTGATAAATTATTTATTTATTTTCCCATTAAACTAAACCTAACCCTAACCTAAATCCTAACCCTAACCCTAACCTCATCTCCTTTTTTTCTAGTAGATCAATAAATAAATAAATAATTTATCAGTCAAGAGTGGTTTCCCTTTGATCATGTTAGATTTATAGGAAATAACTAAAAAAAAGTCTAGATTTTCTTATACCCCATATCTTCAGCAGTCAGAATTTTAGAAAATCCTAAGTTACCTCCCTTTAACTGCTTTTACTACAAAGGATGCCCTACATTATTTTGACTGTTTTTCCATATTTCAAGATATCAACTTTACTCAAAGTTAGTATCTTGTCTGTTTTTACACACACACACACACACACACACACACACACACACACACACACACACACACACACGCACGCACGCACGCACGTACGTACACACTCACGCACATTATATACATACATTTATACAAATATATATATTTATATATAAATATTTACATATATTTACATGTGAGAAAAAATAAATAAAGAAAAGAAAATGTTGAATGGATAAAAATCTTTAACAAAATGCAGACATGTGTTTCGGCCGAGAGGATGTTCTTGTACACAATGTATTCTATTTATCATTATTTTAAATACAAAATGAAATAAAATAATAATAATAGAAAACATATAAAAAGTATACAGAAAAATAGAATACATTGTGTACAAGGATATCCTCTCAGCCGAAAATACGTGTCGGCATTTCATTAAACATTTTTATCCATTCAACATTTTCTTTACTTTATTTATCTATTTTTTCAACATACTGTCGGATTCACTTCCATTTTTTAAAACTTACATACATTTATATGTAAAATAGGAAAGTAGTCTGAGTGGCATAAAGTCAGTATCAGCCAGCAGCGAGGGCGTCTATCTCCTTTTCATTAACGCTAAACCAAAGAAATTGTTTTGGCGTCTGAGGTGGAGCGCTACACCTACTCCTCACTTTACCGCATATATCCCTGTGCTACTCATGTGCTGAGTTGGCGATGGCCCGTATTGAACCAGGAACCTTGTGGTTCCTAGTAGGTCGCTCTACCAACCGAAACACATTTATATATATATATATATATATATATATATATATATATATATATATATATATTTGTATATAAAAAATGTTGTTCTGGTTCCAACGGGAGAAAATTCAATATTTTATAAAAAAGAAGGTCCGCAAAATGTATTATGTTCTCAAAAAATTTTTTAAAATTATTTTTATCTTACATATGCGACACGTGTTTCTGATCTTTTGTCTTCTTCAGGCATTAAATTATTATTTTGGCAGAATATGTCCGATATTTGATAGGTTGTGTGTGTTTCTTCTATTATAATAGAAAAGTTGCAAAAACACACACAACCTATCAAATATCGGACATATTCTGCCAAAATAATAATTTAATGCCTAAAGAAGACAACAGATCAGAAACACGTGTCGCATATGTAAGATAAAAAGAATTTTTTTTTTTCTGAGAACATAATACATTTTGCGGACCTTTTTTTATAAAATATATATTTGTATATAGATATTGGTATATCTGATGAATGCACCATTGGATGAAACCCTGGGTCACAGAAATTCTGATGTAATATATATGCATGCTCACAACCGAACTTTGTAGAAGTGGCCTTATTCTGTGAAGAAGTGGCAATCACCATATATATAATAATAATGATAATGAAATTTATTGTGTACAGTGCTCAGGTGCACCACAACTCATCAAGGTCTCATGTCAAGTACACAGAATAATGTAGTGTCAGGAACATGAACAGTTTACAGTAGTAATATGCATGTATGTGTGCGCGTGTGTGCATATGTATGTGGAGAGTGGCATCAGGTATAGTGTCGGCGGACTACAGGAAGCATGGAGGCCTTGAAAGATTCAGTGCCTCGGCAGCCTACAACAGACGCGGGCAGCTTATTCCATGCCTCGGCAACTCTGAGCGTGAAAAAATATTTGTGAAAGTCATGTGAGCTATGCTGTTTTCTGACATTGTAGGCATGCCGACGTGTGTTAGAAACATGGAGATCAAAAAGGTGCTCAAGGTTACTGTTGTTAAGATACATTTATATATATATATATATATATATATATATATATATATATATATATATATATATATATATATATATATATATAAGGTTTTATAATTTGCTTGAAGCATTGTATTTATATTGGTTTGTTGATTGGTTTTGAAGGCTATCACAATTCAAGTGTAAAGAAAAAAAGAAGGTAACTATAGTGTTGTTTGTTAACTTGTCATTTATTCTTAATATTTCGAGATAAATATCTCATCCACAGAAGATCTCCAGAACTGAAATAAATAAATAAATAAAAAAAAAAAAAAGGAAAAAAATAAAATAAAATAAGCATTATGCTCTGAGGTCGAGCCAGATCTGGAATTATGAACAAGCTCGCACACACACACACACACACACACACACACACACACACACAAGTTGAATCAATGCTATGTTTTGATAGACAAGGATCGCTTGAAGACAGCTGGAGGGTACAACGGTCAAAACGTTGTGTCTTTACATTTTAAAATAAAGATGAGAACAACAGTCAGAAAAATCAAAATGATACAAGTCAAACCTCATCTGGGATTATTTTATGTCTAGAGTTTAGTGAATTGCATTCATTTTACATTAATAGTTTTTTTTGCACAGTTTTATCTAGTATTCTGATCTAATACACATAATTTGCACATAGCTGTATGTTTTCAAGTATTCCTATCTAATACAAATAATTTGCCCACAGTTGTATAGTTTCAAGTATTCCTATCTAATATAAATAATTTGCGTTCAGTTGTATAAAGAACCCAATCTGCCCTGCTATTTACCCACAACTGGGAGAACATATATATTCATGCCTTTCCAAAGGGCATTTAGCCTTGTCAGCTGAGGCTTCGAATACACTGACTGCACCTCTGCAGATGGTTAAGACCCACCCCTTCAAAGAGGTCACTTGTTGGCTGTGAATGGTGACCCGTGATGCTTAGGGGTGGAACCATGATGGCCGAACAGTTCATGACATGCAACACTCCACTTTGGCCCTTACTTAGGCTAAACGGGCATGGATTGGATAATCTCATATGTGCGGTAAAGTGGGGAGCTGACGTTAGGTCTGGCATAAAATTCTCAATCTTAACTTGTCAAGCCCAGTAGTGTTACCCTTCATCTAGACTGACATGTTTCAATTAAGCGTTTGATTTGAGATGAATATTGGCAAAATTAGGGGTTGTATTAACTGGGGCTAAGAAGTTTGTTAACCCCAGATTTGCAGCTGTTATCCTTAGCCTTTATCGCCCCCTAAGATACACTGCTGGAGAAGCAAGGACGAGCTCATAAGTGACGTTCTCCTGTGGAGACTAACACATGGACATGCTAGTGTGAGCCGCCCAGCAAGGACCTACATTGACCAACTATGCGAGGATGCTGGCTGCTGCGCAGAAGACCTCCCAGGAGCAATGAGTGATAGGGAAGGTTGGCGAGAGATTGTCATGGATATCCGTGCTGCTTGCGCGACCTGATGATGATGATGATGATGATGATACACTACATCTGAGCCCATAAAATTCAGAAGAATGATCGGAGCACAGAATTCATCTAAAATTTACTCAAGAGTACACAGAGATGCGTCCTGTGTCATTGACGCATGAAAATCTAAAAAGACGCAGAAAAATCGTATCCATGCGTCCAAGTGTTTACCCTCACCACCATTTCCAGCTAACTCTCATCATCATCATCATGTTGCACATGCAGCACGGGTATCCATGACAATCTCTCGCCAACCTTCCCCATCATACATTGCACCTGGGAGCTCCTCTGCGGAGCAGCCAGCATCTTCACATAGCTGGTCAATGTAGGTCCTTGCTGGGTGCCCCACACTTGCATGTCCATGTGTTGGCTTCCACAGTCGCTTATGAGCTCGCTTCATTGCTTCTCCAGCAGGGTCCTACATGCCTTTTCCGTCTCACTCGCATAGTTTGTGAGATGGGGGGCAGGTGACCGTACAGCTGTTTCCTTGTGGGGTGCTGTTTCCATGACTTGTTCAAGACTGCACGCAGCATTCTTGTGCAGCTCCCATCTAGCTTATTCTCAAGACGCTTTGTTAGGGTCCAGGTGGTGCAGCCATATAGCAGCACCGACACAACCACAGCCTGGAAGAACTGTCGCTTTAGCTTGTCAGGGAGATCGGACCTCCATATGACTGATAATCTATTTGTGGCCGACCATGCCTTTGCTATCCGTGTATTAACATCGCTCGCTCTCTGTGGAGGAGATATTACCACCCAGGTACGTGAATTGTTCTACTGGCTTAAGAGGCTTGCCGTTGAGTGTGGAGATGTTTCCTTTGTTTTTGAAACTCATGAACTCTATCGGAGTTCACATAGAGGCCGATATTCTTTGCTGCCTCCTCTAAGCTATGTAGCAGTGATTCAGCCTGTGCCGGTGTATCTGCAAGAAGTGCAAGGTCATCATACATTTAAATATTTCCTTGGAAACAAATTACACTATATGGTTACAAGGTAGGGGCTAGACGGCTTTAGTTGTTCATAGATAAAAACTCTGCAATTTATCGAGAAACTTTAGTTGGGACCCATCAAATTTCCTGGGGACTCATTCAAATAAAATCTGTGCATCCCAGGACACATTAAATTAAAAAGCTATCAGCCTCATTGAGTGCAGATAGTTTTGTTTAAGCGACACCATCATTCTCATTTTTTTTTCAAGCCGTGAAAAGTCATTATATTAAAGTATTTATCATTAGTATCTAATATGATCTTCTTGGGGGGGGGGGGATTGGTTGGATTTTACGACATGTCGACTCTTGTAGGGCTATTTTATGCCGAGCTCATTTTTGTCTATTTAACCCATAGATGGGACCCTAACAGGTACTACCACTCCGGGTCAGAGTGGAACAGGGAGTAATGGTGATGAAGGGGTACTCCACATTCCCCGGAGCTCCAGAATTGGAACTTCACCATCAGATAGAGTTTAATGTCATACCCAGGACATTAAGACCCTCAAAGTGGATCTGGGAGTAATGGTGGTGAAGGGGTACTCCACATTCACCAGAGCTCCCGAATTGGAACTTCACCACCAGATAGAGTTTAACGTCATACAAAGGACACTAAGACCCTCAGTCACCGCTTTCTAGCACATATATGATAAAAAGGGTTGGGGCTTGCCATAAGGGTTGGGACAATCATATAGGTGCAAGGGCTTGACGTGACAAGCCGATTGATCGGAAGTCAGGTGGCTCTCCGACCGCCCGTCTAGCCTAAGTAAAGGCCAAAGTGGAATGTTACATGTCATAGACATGCTTAAGGATGGAATTCTGGTGCTGAGCAAGCTACAAGGATTCCATCCTTAAGCATCACAGTTCACCATCTACGGCCAACAGGTGGCTCCATTGGGGACAGGGGTCTTACTCCCCCCCCCCTGCAGAGGCGCAGTCTGTGTATTCTACAGCCCCAGCCAACAGGGTGCTGATCTTCCTGGGATCAAAATATTGGATTTTTCCGCAATTTAGTTGAGAATGTTATTTTATCTTGTCAGATGTTGGGTTCGTTCATTCAGGACTTTCTCACTCACGACGACACGGGAACACGTCTGTTAAGTTTAACCATTTATTACAAGGTGAATCAACAATAAAAACGAGGGCACACAACTCGTGTTGCCTGGATGTAATAATATCAGTACTGCCTATTTACTGCTTATAACACTACTAGCTACGGCTACCCGGCGTCGCCTGGGTAGAGGGAGATTTTTTTAACTTTGTCCCGCAGATCCATTATTACTGAATCGTGAGTTGAATCCTCGTGGGATGCCCCATTTAAATCCCTATGTAAAAAAAAAATAGACCTTGCATTGATCCAGCTACTCTGAAAAGAAATGTTCATATCTACTATCTAAAGTATTAAATTACTCCAGATCCATTTTGAGGGTCTTAATGTCCTGGGTATGACATTAAACTCTATCTGATGGTGAAGTTCCAATTCTGGAGCTCTGGGGAATGTGGAGTACCCCTTCATCACCATTACTCCCAGATCCATTTTGAGGGTCTTAATGTCCTGGATATGACATTAAACTCTATCTGATGGTGAAGTTCCAATTCTGGAGCTCTCTGGGGAACGTGGAGTACCCCTTTCATCACCATTACTCCCAGATCCACTTTGAGGGTCTTAATGTCCTGGGTATGACATTAAACTCTATCTGATGGTGAAGTTCCAATTCTGGAGCTCTGGGGAACGTGGAGTACCCCTTCATCACCATTACTCCCAGATCCACTTTGAGGGTCTTAATGTCCCAGGTCTGACGTTAAATTCTATCTGATGATGAAGTTCCAATTCTGGAGCTCTGGAGAATGTGGAGTACCCCTTCATCCCTATTACTTGCAGGTCCACTCTGACCCGGAGTGGTAGTACCTGTTAGGCTCCCATCTATGGTTTAAATAGAAAAAAATGAGTTTGAAAAAATCTGTTTAAAAAAATGAGTACCCATCAAGAATGAATAAAACAAAACGTTTTCAGCATGAAATGACCCAATAAGGGTTGACATGCCCTAAAATCCAACCAACCAATCATTCAGGACTTTCCTCGATCATGACACGGGAACACATCTATTAGGTTTAACCATTTATTACAAAGTGAATCAACAATAAAAACAAGGGCACATAACTCGTGTTACCCAGATGTAACAAACATCAGTAATGCCTATTACTGCTTGTAACTGTCGCTAAACTGATCAGTTATTTATATCTTATTTATTTATTTTTTAATAAAATTAACTACTATTTCTCTGAATGTTTGAGATGAGGCTTGAAGATTAGTATTATCTGCGTTATTCGGACTATTGTCCCCATCTTCATTGTTATTTGAACCTAACTAGGCCATGTGTGCAATTGGACTCATGGCCTAGTGGATAAGGTAGTTAGGTTAAGACAGTTCTAAGTGACAGTTATCTTTGGATCCCGAGTTCAATCCTGAGTGAGTAGCAGGCAGTTAGAAAATAATTAACACAACTCCTACCCCAGCTATGGTAGCGGAATGAGAACAGGATACCCCCGTGGACTAAATAAAGGGTTAGGTTCAAAGTTGCGTGATGGCTCCCGATTACGACAAGAAAGTTCCTGAGTTCGAAAAGAAGGTTCCCGAGTCCGAGAAGGTTCCCGAGTCCGACAAGACATACCTGAAGAAGGCCGGAGTGCATATCTGCCGAAAAGTTGTACAAATAACAATGAAGATGGGGACAATAGTCCGAATAACGCAGATCATACTAAAATTAACTACAACCACAGTATCCAATTTAGAGTAGTTTAGTGGGTTTTATTAATTTCATTTTGTGCTGACCATTGGTTTCTGTGGTCGATGAATCTCTAATCGGTAAGGGGAACTCACATACGAACCTTTTTAGTTTACGCCACTGGTCAAGACAGGCGACACGGTAAGCAGTTCTCCCATTTCTTTTGGGTTTTCTATTTCTTTGAAAAGTATTTGCTGTTATCCTTTTATTGAATGTTATTTGTTTTTCCTCGTACAATTTCACGGTGTTTATCTTATTATAATGGAGATTGTGTGTTTTTCCGTCTGTAACCGAAACTATATTACAACTCAAGTCACAATTCCCTTAGTTATTTATATAACATTCTCCATGATTTTATTTTTATTTGAACCTCAACTATTAATAAAATTGTTTTACATTATTAATACTGTTAACCATATCTACATATTAACAACATGCAATTATATTTATATATACAACAAAATAGCGGTTTACAGTGGGAACGAAAAGGCTAATTTGCATATTGATATTAAAAATGTGATTTTAATAAATATATGTTTAGTATTATTGATTTCTAACTGTTTGGTTTTATTTTAATGAATATAAGCAAACATTTCTTCAATGAATCTTAAATGAAATCCGTTAACAAGAAAAAATAACTGTCATTTTATTCTTCACTTCCTCTTTTAACTAAATCCTTAAATTAGAAAAATAACAATGAAAGATGAGAGTGACCGAAGAGTAAGTTTCAGTTGTTCTACTTTTTGATTATACCCCCCTCTGTTTCAAATCTTTTTATCTGCATTCTTATTTAGTTTCATTAGCCTTTCTAATTTAATATAATATATTATTACATTAAAACTTAAATACTTGCACCCGGAGGGTGCATATATTTGCTAGTTAGAATAAACTTGATGGCATATGTAAGAAGCATCATGCGTCCCTTTTTACAAAACCGGTGACAGTAAAACTACTTATAACACAAAGGCAGTGACTGAGAGTCTTAGCGTCCTTGGTATGACGCTAAACTGCATCTTGTGGTGGGGTTCCAATTCTGGAACTCTGGGAAGTGTGGAGTACCCATTCTTTGCCATTACTCTTAGATCCACACAGACCTGGAACTGTAGTACCTGTTAGAGTTCAATCTATGGGTTAAATAGATTTTAAAAATAGTTTTAAGAAAGACGGCTTTTAAAAATGTTTTAAATTTGAATACCCAACAAGAATGAATAAAACGAAAAGGCCTTCGGCATAAAATAATCCAAGAGATGACATGCCGTAAAATCCAACCAACCAACCAACCAACCTTATTTATTGAAGGATACTGTTGCATACCTTCCTTACTTTACTTACTTCTATTCTTCTTCTAACATCTCTTCTAGCGTCTGGACTTCTCTTGGGGACTTCGAGTCTGGTCTTCCATTGGGGATTTCTCATTATCAGATATATTGTCATTGGTAGTTTTTAGATAATAACACAAGACTTCGATTTAACTTAGATCATATTTATTTCGAAACCCCCACCAGACTACCTGCGCAGATCGAGTCGGCCGCGTGCATAACACGACTTACCACAGTCGTGGTCTTGGCCGATCTGACTAAAAATCTATTTCTAATCTAAATCGGAAGAGGGTCTCCTCCACCGATTCTCACGGTATCCACCGGAAAGGATCAGGATGAGGTCAAGCCTTGTCACCCATCCTTCAAGGCCGTGGGCTGCAACTTATAACAGCCATTTTGATTTTTACACTACTGTACATAAATATTAAGAATATAATAATTATGTAATAATACTTGTATTTCTATTTTTATTTGATAAAAATAGTCTAGCCTGGCCGATGTTCTTTTTTTTTACAACAGCCCTTTCTTCAGTCATTATTTTGTTTAATGGCATATCAACCCTTGTGGGTCACTCAATGCCAAACACTGTCTTTAAGTACATAGAAGTTGTAAGCGAACAGTTTGTTGGTAAATATTTTATTTAGTTTGGTTTTATCAACCAGTGGAAATAATTTTCATTAACTTTATGTATATTGATAAACGAGAAGAAACAATTTTTAGGTTAGGTTTTTGCCGCAAAATCCAACCAACCAACCAACCAACCAACCAACCAACCTTATCTATTGACTGATGCTTTGTATTATTTGTATTATTCGGACTATTGTCCTCATCTTTATTGTTATCTACACAACGTTTCGGCCGATGTGCCCTCCGGCCTTCTTCAGGTATTTCTTGTTGGACTCGGGGGACCTTCTCGAATTCGGAAACCTTCTCTTCGAACCCCCGGAAGGTTCCCGAGTTCGAGAAGGTCCCCGAGTCCGACAAGAAATACCTGAAGAAGGTCAGAGGGTACATCGACCGAAACGTTGTGTGGATAACAATAAAGATGAACACAGTAGTCCGAATAATTCAAATAATACAAATTATCAAGCCTCATCTCGAGGGTTGAGCTTGGAAATGGGTTATATTTCCTTGCCTCCAGGGTTTGCCACTAGAGGGAATTACAACAATGGCTATTTAAACACAGCCTGGGAGAAAGTCTCTTTCTCATCTGGGATGTCCAGACATGCACTAGTTGTTTCTCTGTCCATTTGGACTTGGAGGACCTTGCCCCCCCCCAACTAAAAGACTTATACGAATTCTATTATACTCTATCCCCGTTATGATGTGTTAGGCTCCCCCGCCGTTTTATAACCATGAACATGCGTGCCTGATAACACTCCCATGTCTTCATAGTGAGACCCTTACCACGTGGCTCCTGTACGAAGTAAGTGATAACCTTTTGATGTAGGACAAGTACTTGCCGAGGCTTAACTGATCCATGTTTCTTTTGCTTACAAGAAAAGTTAGAGATAATTAGATTCTCGAATAAAAAAAAATTATTGAATAAAAAGGATGAATTCCAGGGGAAATGCAGGCACAAATTGCGTAACGCATTATTGTATTATCAAGATTAATATATATATATATATAATATATGTAGTTCATTGTTGAACTCTTAACTCTGCAAGAACACTTTCTTCCTTACTTAGGACTTTCGTCCTAACTGTTTTATATGGTTATTAAATGTTTCTCAGACAACAAACAGTCTGTATTGTGTTGATTTTAACTGATGATGTTAAATAGGGAGAAAAAATGACCCCATCTGGGATTTACAAAGTTTGTGAATGAGTGAATTCAAATCTATAACTGTGATAATTTCTTCTTTCTTTTTTATTATTATTATTATGAATATTAAGATGAGCCAAATGTGCCAGAAATTTACTGTTTACTTTATGCTAGTAAATAATGGCAGAAAATTTTTAAAAAATGTGTAAATTGAGTTTAAATCACAACTGCAACCTGAATTTCATCCTAAGTGTCAGTATGGTGATGTTCATGATTACAAACTCATATAAAAAAAGACAAAATAGTAATTTATTAAGCAAAAAAAAAAGAAAAAAAAACAAAAAATCAATGTAGTGTGTAGACTCAGCTGGTTTAGATCAGTCGGTAGAGCATCCACTTTGGAACCACAAGGTTCCAGGTTCAATACCAGCTCGGCACATGAGTACAATGGTTTGGAATTGTGCGGCAAAGTGGGGAGCTGATGGTAGGTGTGGCACTCCACTTTAGATGTTGAATGTGCTCTGACAATAAAGTCTGTATTTCCAGGTTCAATACCAGCTCGGCACATGAGTACAATGGTTTGGAATTGTGCGGCAAAGTGGGGAGCTGATGGTAGGTGTGGCACTCCACTTTAGATGTTGAATGTGCTCTGAAAATAAAGTCTGTATTTCCAGGTTCAATACCAGCTCGGCACATGAGTACAATGGTTTGGAATTGTGCGGCAAAGTGGGGAGCTGATGGTAGGTGTGGCACTCCACTTTAGATGTTGAATGTGCTCTGACAATAAAGTCTGTATTTCCAGGTTCAATACCAGCTCGGCACATGAGTACAATGGTTTGGAATTGTGCGGCAAGTGGGGATCTGATGGTAGGTGTGGCACTCCACTTTAGATGTTGAATGTGCTCTGACAATAAAGTCTGTATTTCTTATGTTATCTCTTTGTTGGAATTTGTTGTGTATATTCAACCGCATTAGGAAGCTTTTCTGAGGCCTCCTAGCGTATTATAAGAAGTGGCGTTGGCTACCGAAGCTAGAACCCATTTAATTCTTATACCTGTAATTCTATTTTTATTTGCTTAAAAAAAGAATCTAGCTCGGCCGATGATTTTCTTTCGACAGCCTCGTCTTCAGTCAGATTTTGACTTTTTCTTTTTCATGCATAGGAAACGTTCAAATCTTCATTTTCGCCCCACCCGTATCATATCGCTTGATTCAGAGTATTTCTCAAAAATCTCAGGAATTACCCCTAAACATGTTGCCCCACCCCCGGTCACCCTAGCTGATTTTAATCTGTACTTATCAATTATGGGAATATCATGACTTGTTTAAAAGATGACGTAAATATTTATGATAGAACATTATGTAATCAAAACGAAGCGCGGTGGTGTACTGGTTAGAGTCGCAGGAAATGGACTTGTCGACCTGAGTTCAATTCCTGGAGGAAACCACAGTTCACATAGCGCTAATACTCTTGGTAAAGGTATGAATCCAACTAATCTCCCTCCAGCTATGAGTAAATAGTAGGTCAGACTGGGCTCTTTAACCTTGGTTAGGCAACCAGTCTAGGAGAAGAAAAACTCTGAATTCAAACCTGGTCAGTATTAGAATAGGCTCAAGCCTACTTAGTGATCTATTTCAATTTAAAGAATATTATTAGGTATTTTTAAACAGTATATTATTTAGACTCTACAATTAGAATTGAGATTACATGAATATAAATAAGGGGTGTACAGATGTGAAAAAAAATGAAAAGCTATATGGGGGACCCCCCCAAAAAAAACCCCCAAAAAACAACAACAACACAGGAATGGAAGTAAAATGAGAAATAGTAGAGAGTCTATATTCATTCAGATCTAAAAGTTAAGAAGAAACTGTGTGAGTGAATGTGTAGACATTTTGACAGAAATAAAAGAGATCTTTGTGATGTGATACATAATCATACACACAATTATATATATATATATATATATATATATATATATAGTAAGTAAGTCGACGGGGCGGCCTAAAGCCGGTATCAGCCAGTCAGCGAGGGAGTCTATCCCCTTTTCAATAGCGCTAGACCAAGGAGATTGTTTTAGCATCTGAGGTGGAGCGCCACACCTACCATCAGCTCCTTACTTTACCGCACAGATCCCTGTGCTACTCATAATGTTGAGTTGACGGGGACCTGTATCGAACTTATATATATATAAGTGTGTGTGTGTGTGTGTGATTATATATATATATATATATATATATATAGTGTGTGAGTGTGTCATTATATATATATATATATATATATATATATATATATATATATATATATATTTGGTGGAGTGGTCTTTTGTTGGTATCAGCTGGACAGCGAGGGAGTGTATCCCCTTTTCGCTAGTGCTAGATGAGGGGTTTGTTTTTATGCTGAAGTTGAGCGCCACACCTACCGTCAGCTCCTCCCTTTACCTCACAGACCAGATTATTCAATTTTGTGCTACTCATGCGCTAAGTTGTCAGGGAATGGTATTAAACCCGGAACCTTTATTTTTGGTTGGCTCGTTGGCTTATTTTGTGGCATTTCAATTTTTGTTGACAGAAGATAAATGGGAGTGGAAGGGGAAGGGAGGAAAAGAAGAAATAAACAAAGAAAAATGAATTTGAAAAATGTGTGAGAAAAACAAAGGATTTGGTTTGGTTGGTTGGGTTTTAGGCATATCAACCCCTTGGGTTATTTTATGCCGAATACTTCTATTGGTAATTAGGTATTCAAAAATGTATAGGGGTTTATTTGCTGTAATCAAGTTTTCTGTTGAGAATTTTGAACATCAAGAGAATGAGTGTGTGATTTTTGTAGGTGATATAATGAATATGTAAATACCTTGGTATCCGCTCACTATAATCTGATTGGACAGTGTCATGTATAAATAGTCGACACTGTGTTGGTCCTATACCTAAGCCTACAACCCGTCCTTCGGGATGGGGGTCCAGTGTGCTTCGGCCACTGGACCGGTGAGATGGTAAATTATTAGCGTCGATCCCAGAGGGCCATCCCTCCAGGCAATACCTGCCCCCTTGACTTAAAGGGGCAGGGCTGGGTTTATTGCCCAGCGCCTGAGGCGCCCCCTTGAGGGGGAATGCCGACGGGATCGACGCAATTTTCCCACCTGCCACCCATGAGTCTCGGGTTGTGGGTGGTCCCACATAAATAGGGCCTTCGTGCCTGACTCGGTACGAGTGGGGTACTGGGAAAATAAACCTAAGCCTACAAGCTAAACTTACTGGCTAGACGACACCACGACTGCTCGGAAGACGTATTGCTATTCGACGTACCAATTACTACTACGATAATATACCAAATACCAACTTCAGAATATATCCCTTAACCCGGATACATCAGTAGGTCTATGAACTTACATCCTTGATAAGCGGCCGGTTCTTTTCAAAAAGTTTAATATCCTCTTGGGATCTATTTTTCCAAATAGTTTGTCCATGCTGTCAACATTGTAGAACTTTCTTCGAGTGTGGGAGAAGTGTGTGCATTCAATCAGAATATGTTTTATTGTTAGTATTATTAGCGTTATTCGGACTATTGTCCCTATCTTCATTGTTATTTGTACAACGTTTC
>CM042157.1:81494041-81499041 GCA_023376005.1 Doryteuthis pealeii
TAAATAAGGTGAATTCTACCTAAGGAGGTGGCAATAGGAAACAATGTTTACAGTTGCACCCTTTTCAAGGAAATCAATAGTGATGGGTCCTTTCATGTCCCAGAAGAGGGCAACTCAATAAATAAGGTGAATTCTACCTAAGGAGGTGGCAATAGGAAACAATGTTTACAGTTGCACCCTTTTCAAGGAAATCAATAGTGATGGGTCCTTTCATGTCCCAGAAGAGGGCAACTCAATAAATAAGGTGAATTCTACCTAAGGAGGTGGCAATAGGAAACAATGTTTACAGTTGCACCCTTTTCAAGGAAATCAATAGTGATGGGTCCTTTCATGTCCCAGAAGAGGGCAACTCAATAAATAAGGTGAATTCTACCTAAGGAGGTGGCAATAGGAAACAATGTTTACAGTTGCACCCTTTTCAAGGAAATCAATAGTGATGGGTCCTTTCATGTCCAGAAGAGGGCAACTCAATAAATAAGGTGAATTCTACCTAAGGAGGTGGCAATAGGAAACAATGTTTACAGTTGCACCCTTTTCAAGGAAATCAATAGTGATGGGTCCTTTCATGTCCCAGAAGAGGGCAACTCAATAAATAAGGTGAATTCTACCTAAGGAATAGGAAACAATGTTTACAGTTGCACCCTTTTCAAGGAAATCAATAGTGATGGTCCTTTCATGTCCCAGAAGAGGGCAACTCAATAAATAAGGTGAATTCTACCTAAGAGGTGGCAATAGGAAACAATGTTTACAGTTGCACCCTTTTCAAGGAAATCAATAGTGATGGGTCCTTTCATGTCCCAGAAGAGGGCAACTCAATAAATAAGGTGAATTCTACCTAAGGAGGTGGCAATAGGAAACAATGTTTACAGTTGCACCCTTTTCAAGGAAATCAATAGTGATAGATCCTTTCATCTCCCAGAACACTATCAACCTGACAGCTGTGCCTACAACTTTTTGTTTACCTGATAGTTAATGGACTGTCTTTTTAGCTCGGACCCTAGTTACTATTTGTGATTTTTATTTTATTTTAGAAAATATCAAGACAAAAATTATTAAAAGGTATTTCTTTAAAACAAAGTAAAGTAAAAATGTTTTTCAAACATGATAAAAAAATTTGGAAAACAAAAAAACAAACTTTAAATGTAATTAAGGACTGATTTTTTGTTTGATTTGTTTTTAATCCCAACTTTGTTCGCCTTTTGTCCAAATAATCTGAATGAGTTTTTAAAAAAATGAAAAGTAATAGAATAACCAAGTTCCACTATAAAGTTGCTCTAATGCAATATACTACTAATAGTAAGTAAAGTCGTCGAGGCGGCCTAATGTCGGTACAGCCAATCAGCGAGGGAGTCTATCCCCTTTTCAATAGTGCTAGACCAAGGAGATTGTTTTTGCATCTGAGGTGGAGCGACACACCTACCATCAGCTTCTTACTTTACAGCACAGATCCCTGTGCTACTCATACACTGAGTTGGCGAGGACCGGTATCGAACTAGGACCCTGGTGGTTTCTAGCCGAACGCTCTACCGACTGAACTAACCCGGCCCCTTCAATTATATATGAGGGTCATTCAATGATAAGGTAAAGGGGTTGGCAATAGGAAGAACTGTTTACATTTGCACCCTTTTCAAGGAAATCAATAGTGATGGGCCCTTTCTTGTTCAGAAGACTTTCATTCAATAAATATGGTGAAATATGGTGAAATATTGCCTAAGGAGTTGGCAATATAAACCACTGTTTACAGTTGCACCTTTTTCAATAGTGATAGGTCCTTTCATGTCCAGAGCACTGTCAGCATGAACTTATTTACTGACAGCTGTGTCTTGAACTTTTCTTTTTTTTTACTGGCGAATCAGTGTTTCCACTCCATGGACTGTCTTTTTAACTCAGACTCGTTGTGACAAACCCATGTTTAGCTCATTTGTAAACATTCTTCTGTGAATTTCACATTGTTTGCACTTTTTAAAAAATCTGATAACAGACCTCTGTTCAAACCGAGAGCAACTGTATTTGAATAGCCATAAAAAAATATTTTTGCGAGAGTCAAAAATTATCCGCACTTTCGCCATAACATATCTTGATTATTGTCACTATCACGCCTCTTAATGTTATGTCTAATCCTATAGCCAGGTGGTTGAGACAATTTAATCCCGTGTAGGTTAACCTCTCCAACAATGAAACACAAATAACCATGGGTATAGTTAAAATGTCTTTATTCAGTAGGAGAAGGTAAGAAGCGGGTAGACTAGAATAATCTTTAATATGGATTGGCGAACACGTCTTGTTGCAGCCGAGGCGAAGTGAAAAAGGGACTTGAAATTCCCGCTGACTCACAACCGGAAATGGCCGATCAAAGGCATAAATGTATCCTATTTATGAAAAATAACAGAGATGGTCTAAGGGGCATAACCCTTACTGCAGAATCGTAATTACTAGCCAAGACAGTCACATTGCGTTCTACGCTTTCGAACTTTTAGTTGGCATCCTTGTGGTCAAGTTTGAACCTCGCGCCATTCTGTTTGCTGTCTTAACAGTGTGAACATGGCCGCTCCACTAGCAGTATGCAGCAAGGAAGTAACTCAATATCTCTGGTCAGAAGGAGTGTCAGGGGATGAAATTCATCGGAGGCTTTTAACACAATACGGGGATTTTGCACTACCACGCAGAAGTGTGTATGAATGGATGGAGAAATTTAAAAGTTTCCAGATGCGTAGAATTGATTTCGATGCGTAGAATTCATTGATGCCAAACAAAGCAATCAATTCTAAGAATTGGTGGAGATATGAGAACTTTAATCACCTATTATAGTGTTGAAAAATTTCGAATTTCGTTAAAATTTAAGATGTGGATTTAATTGGCCACAAAAGAGGGAACAGGACGCCCTTCAACCTTCATCACTGATGTGAAGATTCAGCAAGCTCGGGAGAAGGTCATGGCAAACCGTCGAGTTATCATCGATGAGGTAGCTTGTTCTCTGCAGGTTAGTCGTGGTTCTGCCCATCAAATCATCCATGATGACCTCGGCTTCCATAAAACAAGAGTATGGATATTTTTTTGAATCTCCCTCGTATTTATGGAAAAATAATTCTGAAAAAAAAAGAAAAAAACCGCTTTAAAACTGTTATTCATTCTTTAGTTGGACAGCCTGGAAAATAAGATTCTGAAATCTCTTCCCTTGCCTCTTCCAGTGGATTTTCTTTTCTTTCCAAATTATCGTGGCATACCAAGTAAATGCACACACACACATACACACACACATATATATAAATGATGTTTACAAATGCTTGGGATCATCAGGAGAGAATGTGCACCGTTTCGGGGCCTTCCTCTCAACGGTTTTAACTGCACACCGCCCCTCACTGATGTGAGGTCCCTCGGAATATCTGTATCGACCGTATGTAATAGATCGGTCTTCAACAAAAGTAAAACGATACAGATATTCCGAGGGACCTCACAGCAGTTAAAACCGTTGAGAGGAAGGCCCCGAAACGGTGCACATTCTCTCCTGATGATCCCAAGCATTTGTAAACATCAATTGTTTTTTCAATATATCAAATTCACACACACACACACACACATATATATATATATATATATATATATATATATATATATATATAATATATATTATTACAGTGTGTATAGAAATAAACTAATCGAGTTTCACCATAAGGATCTTCAGGGTAAAATCCACTGAATTGATAAATATATTGCTATTGATTAATTACAGTTAACTGCGGAAGTCCATATTATTTCGCAGTTAATGAACGCTGTTGTTTCATTTTGAAAAGTTGAATGACAAACACGATGTTGATGTATCGTAAATATGGATGTTAACATGTAATATTTAATATATATATATATATATATATATATATATATATATATATATATATATATTGTGGTATAGCCACAAAAACTCATTTTTTTATTATTGTCCGAGATAATAGATATCCATGTATTTTAAATCATAAAAGTGAATGCCCTCATAGATATAAAATAGCTATTATAAAAAATCCAATAAAATCTATTAATAATGGAGATTTGTTGTCTAACTGTCTGTAACCGAAATTACGTCACTGCTTACGTCACAATACCCAAAATCTTTCATATGTAGAATAAAGAACAACCCTATATTGATATGATTAAAATCAATAAAAACTGTTCCTTATAATTCAACATTTGAATCCTTTCCATTGTAATAATGAAAATTTAAATAGATAAATTATACATTATTTGAATAAACGCTAATTTATGAGGAAGTGCGTCCCGGTCTCCTGCCTCAGAAATTACTACCCGGTGACTATTAAAATAACGTCCCCAGCTATGTCGTCTCCATTTGTTCATATCTATCTATATTATTTTGTTTGTTTATCTATCTATCTATCTCAGTCTATTCCAAACTATATATCCATCTTCATATCTAAACAAGAATTACGACACATTTCTATAAATAAACAAGAATTACGACAAATTACAATAAATAAACAAGAATTACGACAAATTACAATAAATAAACAAGAATTACGACAAATTTCTATAATAAACAAAATTACGACAAATTACAATAAATAAACAAGAATTAATAAATGAACAAAATTACGATAATAAATAAGAATTATGACAAAATAAATAACAAGAATTACGACAAATTTCTATAAATGAACAAGAATTACGACAAATTACGATAAATAAATAAGAATTACGACAAAAAAGAGAAGCCCCCCCCTCTAAAATACATTTAACGCCCTAAGCTGGTTGTTTTCTTTCAACAAACACTGCCGAGACGACATAGCTGGGGATGTTATTTTAATAGTCACCGGGTAGCAATTTCTGAGGCAGGAGACCGGGACGCACTTCCTCATAAATTACCGAATAAACTATATAAACTATGATATTAATGAAAAAATTGTATTATTATTTTAAATGGAAAAATTATTTGCGAAATTTGTATATAAAAATGTTTTTTTACTCTCGCCCTTTTTAACAAGAAGTTAACT
>CM042157.1:81504041-81524041 GCA_023376005.1 Doryteuthis pealeii
CTAAGTTGATATGTTTGTAGGGGCTGTCAAATCAATGGGGTAGCATTATTGAGGCTGGCAAATAATACTTGTTGACCGTGTCAAGATTACAGAGTAGCTACAATTTTTTATTCTATATAAGAGACGCTCTGAATTGTAAAAATTCAATCAGAAACCAGATCGCCAGAAAGAAGTTTATCAAACCATCTAGACCACAGCACTATTAAAATTGGTTAGAATGCTTAAAAGGAGTCCTGTAGATATTTAAAATCTAAAAGATCTTCGCTTTTTAAAGAGAAAAATTACTATGCATAAAAAAAACAACTTAGAAATTATATTTTCCTTGTTTTTGTATTTTCTCAAATTTCTTCGACTTCACTATAAACTTTATCATTATCTATTAATAATGGAGATTCGCTTCCGGTTTTTGTCTGTAACAAAAACGACGTCACTGATTACGTTACACTACCTAAAACGTCATAAGTAAAGTAAAGTAAAGTAAAGTCGTCGGGGCGGCCTAAAGTCGGTATCAACCAATCAGCGAGGGAGTCTATCCCCTTTTCAATAGCACTAGACAAGGAGATTATTTTAGCGTCTGAGGTGGATCGCCACACCTACCATCAGCTCCTTAATTTACCGCACAGATCCATGTGCTACTCATAACGCTGAGTTGGCGAGGACCGGTATCGAACTAGGAACCTTGTGGTTTCTAGCCGAACGCTCTACCGACTGAGCTAACCCGAAATACATTCAAAATTTGAGCATGCAATGTTAGACAGTCCTCATTGGGTTTTTTTTTAAACAAGTTTCAATAAATACATACCTGGTATTATCTATCTATCTATCTATCTATATATAGTTTGTTTTATTTTAATATATATTTAAAGTTATCAGAACTAAGTTTCCATTTCAATTTTTTAATATTTTTAACTCCTTTAATACATTTATTTTATTTTTTACTACTTTAATAAATTTGATGATTTTAATTTACTTATGATACAAACTCTCTGATATTAAATTTTCAACTCCCATCCTCTCAGGCAATATTTATTTTACGTCGCCCAGAGAGCGTTTTTTTTATTTTGGTAGTATTTGTAATAAAAACACTTTTTTGATTACAAATTTAATATTTTGAATGTTCTCAAATATCAAACAGTTATTATTATCATGTTTAATTATTAATCAGTTTAATATCAAATATCTTTAATAATATTATAAATTTAATATTTTCTCAAATTTCCTCAACTTGATTATAAACTTTATTATTATTATTTGTAATAAAAAAAACCTTTTTATTACAAATTAAAATCCGTGATTCTCTTTCCATATCATATTCCCTACATATATTTGTTGTCTATAAAAACAAACAATAGGTAATTTAAGAAACCCTGTTCTTTTTTTTTTAAAAAAGTATTTACTTATGTATTTTTTTTTGTATGAGTTTAGTAAGTTTTATTAATTGGCATTTGGTGTCAGACAGATTTAAATGAATAGACATCAGCTCGCAAAGAGTAAAATAATAATAATAATAATAATAATAATAATAATAATAATAATAATAATAGCACAACGAGAATACAAAACTAGATACGACTGGGTTGGGAAGGTGATCCACTGGGAATTATGCAAAAAATTAAATTTTGACCATACAACAAAATGGTATATGCATAAACCAGAATCTGTTCTTGAGAACGAAACGCATAAAATTCTCTGGGACTTTGAAATAAAAACGGATCACCTTATCCCAGCAAGAAGACCAGACCTTGTGTTGATTAACAAAAAAGAAAGAACTTGTCAACTGGTGGATTTTGCAGTGCCAGCAGATCACAGGGTGAAGCTAAAGGAAAATTAAAAAATGGACAAATATCTGGACCTTGCCAGAGAACTGAAAAAGTTATGGAATATGAAAGTCAAAGTGATACCAATTGTAGATGGTGCACTTGGAACAGTCCCAAAAGGATTAGAAAAGGGTTTGGAAAGTTTGGATATCAGAGGAAGGATCGAAACCATTCAGAACACTGCACTGCTGCAATCTGCCAGAATACTCAGAAGAGTCCTGGAGACCTGAGGAGACTTGCTGTCACTCAGACTCCAGTGAAAGACCATCAGCTAACACTGATGTGAAAACTCAAAAGGAGTAAATAATAATAATAATAATAATAATAATAATAATAATAAATAATAATAGACACAACAGAACAGCAAATGCTGGGTGTGTGGATGACAGAGTCGAATCAATCAACCATATATTAAGAAAATGCTGCAACCTAGCACAACAAGAATACAAGGCTAGACATGACTGTTGGTTGGTTGGTTGGTTGGTTAGGTATTACGGCATGTCAACCCTTGTTGGGTCATTTTATGCCGAAAACGTTTTTGTTTTATTCATTCTTGATGAAGTTAAAAAAAAACATTTTTATCTAAACACATTTTCTTTAAACTCATGCTTTTTGTATTTACCCCATAGATGGGACCCTAACAGGTAATACCAGTCGGGGTCAGAGCGGACCTGAGAGTAATGGTGATGAAGGGGTACTCCACATTCCTCAGAGCTCTAGATCTGGAATTTACCATCAGATAGAGTTTAACGTCATACCCAGGACATAAAGAGCATCAGCCACCGCCTTCGGGCACATATATGATAAATTGGGATTGGAGTTTTGCCATAAAAGCAATAGTGTTGGACAATCATATAGGTGCTAGGGCTTGACGTGACAAGCCAATTGATCGAAAGGAGACCTCTCCGACCGCCCGTCTAGCCTAAGTAGGGGTCAAAGTGGGGTGCTGCATGTCATGGACTGCTCTGCCACCTGGGTTCCATCTTTAAACATCACGGGTCGTCACCCACGGCCAACAGGTGACCCCATTGGGGGGGGGTCTTACCATTTTGCAAAGGTACAGACCGTGTATTTTAAAGCCCCAACCGACAGGGCTGCTTTTCAGGGGAAACAATTTTGCGCATATGTATTAGATATGAATACTGTGTGAACTGGCGATTAGAGGAACAATTCAAACCATCTAGACCACAGCATTACTAAAATTGGCTAGAATGCGAGGAGACTTGCTGTCACTCAGATTTCAACGAATAAAAATCAGCTGGTGTGAGAAAGCCGCAAGGAGTTAAACAATGATAATAAGCGTATGTAGCAAACTATCACAACGAGAATACAAAGCTAGCCACGACTGGGTTGGAAAGATGATCCATTAGGAATTGTGCAAAAAACTGAATTTTAACCATACAACAAAATGGTATATGCATAAACCAGAATCTGTTCTTGAGAATGAAGCGCATAAAATTCTCTGGGACTTTGAGATTAAGACCGAACACCTTATCCCAGCCAGCAAGACCTGTGGATATACCACATTATGATAATTTGATTATTACAACGTTTGATATGTTTACTTAAGAGCTATTGCCGAATAGTTCAGTATGTAAAAAGTATAATAATCTTGATTTAACCCCCCCTCTCTCTCTCTCTCTCTTACTCGATTGAAACAGATTAGCGTAATCGATTCCACACACTCATCCCCTCTCTTTATATCTCCCCTACTTTCTTTCTTTCTTATTATATATTTCCCTGTGTAGCATGTTCTTTTTCTTCCCTTTCTTTCTTTATAATAAAAACGGAATGGCCCATTATTCAGCTGGGGTGACGACACTCATGAGAAATAAAAATTCGGCGGATAAGCAACACCGGATAATCAGGTTTTACATTTTTGCATTTAATCTTGGTCGTTCTCATTTTTTTTTTACCAGAAGGTGTTGCAAGATAATAACTGTCGTACAATTAAGGAACACGAGTATTTTCTTACAAAGGTTCTGCCCGCAAATGTTAATCCCATCGCAAGCATTCTAGTCTACTAAATTCTAAATTACCGCCACACGCAAGTTGCGGGTATCCATCGAGGATCGAACTCGCTATTTAGTAATAATGAGCCAGCTAGACTAGCGTGCTAACCATTACACCACGATGGGACGTCTTTTTTTTACATGACCCGTTCACCATGGATAGGATGTTATACAAGATTGTTGAGATTTTGTGTTATATATATTTACCAACCCCCTCCGCACGAGCAGGATGCGACACAAGGTCAATTTCTTAAGCGGAGTTTAACAGGTTTGAATTCAGAGTTTTCCTTCTCCTAGACCGGTTGCCTAACCAAGGGTAAAGAGACCAGTCTGCCCTACTATTTGCCCATAGCTGGAGGGAGAGTAGGATTCATACCTTTCCCAAGGGTATTAGCACTAAGTGAAATGCAATTACCACGTCCAGGATTTGAACTCGGAACGACGAGTCCATTTCCCATGACTTTAACCATTACACCACACGTGAGATTTTGTGTTATAAGGTGTTTGCCTGAAGCCCACTCCTACTTATAGACTCGGCGATAATCATGTGACCAACCTATTTGTCAGTCACTGGCAGTACTCTGCTGCTGATATTGATATTTATACCGGCTGTTCTGGTCATACCTACTCATAACTACTTGAACCATCGTGGACGACGGAACATAGGATTATATCACTGGACCTTTGACACTACGTAGGATTCCCCAACTCAGGACTTATTCACTTACCAAAGGATTCCACAACTCAGGACTTATTCACTTACCAAAGGATTCCATAGTTCGGGACTTACTTACTTTAAGTCTTTTTCAATTGGCCAAGGATGGCGGTCAGAAACTTAACACTAACGAAATTAAATAAGAACGTATATAAGAAGGTTACATTTATTTTAATTGGTTTCTATATAAAACCATTCATAAGGTGGATTTTAAAACGTTGGAGAACAATAATATTACAGATCAATAACACCAAGTAATTATTTATTAAACCCAGTTTTGTTAAAACCAGTATGCAAATTAACCACACCATATATAATGTAAACCTTTATTTCTTAGTGATATATAAGACACATTGCAGGATTTTAAACGCACTATTAACATGGGCTGTTTATATTCATTGATAGACTGACGCAATTGCTGAGTTCATAGTGACACAAGGAGCGACGTAGTTTCGGTTACAGACATACACTGAATCTCAATTATTTAGTATATATAATTTATCTAATAGTAATCATTTGCTTGCACAGTTATATGGATTCAGATATTCCTACCCAATACTGATAATGTTCAAACAAATCAATTTGAACCATAGATGAGACCTTCACAGTTATTACCCCTCCGAGTCAGGGTGGAACTGGGAGTAATGGCAATGGAATAGGATATTCGGACCATATTACCTTTAGGCACCCCTTTTTGATCTCGATTAAGAAAGGACATGTTTTTCCTTTACACCGTCAATATCCGGTTGTTGGTTAGGGGTTAGTTTTATAATTAAAAAAATCTAAAAATCGTCTGTTAAAACAACCGGATATTGACAGTGTAAATGAAAAACATGTCCTTTCTTAATCGAGATCAAAAATGGGTGCCTAAAGGTCATATGGTCCAAGATTACTTTTTAGTCTGAGGTGAAGCACCACGCCTACCATCAGCTCCCCAAGTTTTATAATTAAAAAAAAAATCTAAAAATCGTCTGTTAAAACAACCGGATATTGACGGTGTAAATGAAAAACATGTCCTTTATTAATCGAGATCAAAAAGGGTGCCTAAAAGGTCATATGGTCTGGATATTTATATATATTTATAATATAACAATCATGGGGCATCCTGCGAAGACCGAACTCACTACCCAGTAGTAATGAATCTGCATGACAAGCTTGCTAACTATTACATTACGATCATTATTGAAGCAAATATTCCGCCATGGCCTGCCTAAATTTTCGTTGTTAAAGACGAAACCAGAACGTATATGAAATGATAATACATTAATGTTTATTATACGAAACAGTAAAAAATTTACTTTTTGTATTTTACTCATCTATACATATGATAATAATGAAATTTATTGTGTACAGTGCTCAGGTGCACCACAACTCATCAAAGTCTCATGTCAAGTACACAGAATAATGTATGTGTCAGGAACATGAACAGTTTACAGTAGTAATATGCATGTATGTGTGCGCGTGTGTGCATATGTATGTGGAGAGTGGCATCAGGTATAGTGTCGGCAGACTATAAAGGGGAGTTTGTGTGTATGTATGTCCTGAGCAAACTACGAAAATAAAACAATTAACGACAAATTAAATATATATATACACATTCACTATCACCAGATCTTGCTTTTTGAGGAAAAATAATGAAGATTTGATTTATATTCGTAAGTTTGATATATATATAATATATATATATATATATATATATAAAAGAAGGTCCGCAAAATGTATTATGTTTTCAGAAAAAAAATTTTTTTAATTATTTTTATCTTACATATGCAACACGTGTTTCAGATCTTCTGGTATCTTCTTCAGGCTTTGATTGATAATATGAGAAATCTTTTCATATTATCAATCAAAGCCTGAAAAAGTAGATATTGTTATCCTTCCAGCAGAAATCCTCGGTAATCCTCTTGTAATTTCTTAATTCTTAATTGCTTTTTAATTTTTTAAAATTTAAAAAAAAATTCTTATTGCTTTGTAATTTAGTACTAATTGTTGCAATAGAAAATCATATTTGCCTTTGTCTCTTAGCATGTAACTACTTAACTCATGTATTGGTTGAATCAACGTCATATGTTGGCGTTTTTGTAGGTGCGTCTTCATAACGGAAGAGCGGAACTAACAGCAGAAGGAGAAATCATAGCAGAGCTTGTTCGATTCTCTTGGTATAAGATGTACGCAAAATCGTCACTTCTATTTATGAACTTTCCCAACTTCCGGTAAAAATTGGCCAATGAGAGACAAGGACAGAAAGCATTTAAGATCGTTTGCATTTGTCCTCAAATCAATTACTGATTGAACTTTCTGCCAACGAGACATATCTTGGATTAACAACCAGAGGAATGCTACAGACTTAGACTTATATATATTACGAGGATTACCAACTCACTTAGACTAGGATTACCAATTCACAACAGACTAGGATTACCAACTGGATTCTGTGAATAACAGAACAACTGAACCCCAATAATAGTGAGAAGGATTTTAACAGGTAAAACAGGTAAAAATCCAAAGAGACAGCTTCCAGACAGATTCATTGTCACTATTTGAAAGAAAGGAGTACCTCAGAGGAAAAAGAAAACTGCAGTAGAAATCTCATAAAATAAATGAATACCTGGAAACCCCGCACTTGTAAGATACTCTGGGCCCTTCTTAAAATGGACAAAGGAGGAACTTAGACAAATGGACCATAAAACAATAAAATTGATGAAGATCCAAATGCCTTATATCCAAGGAAAAACAAAGACAGACTCTATTCATCAAGAAAAGGCGGCGGAATAGAACTCGCCAGTATTAAGAATTGCGGAGATGCAATAATTCAGGGAATTGAAGACTATTGATAGATATGATTGGTCTTTAGTTGCCAACAGTGATATAAGCAATCACTATACAGTAACGATAAGAAATAAGTTCAATATTCTCCAAGAGACATAAAAAGCATGCCCCATGAATCATGAATACGAAAACTTTGTCAGCGCCCACCAAATGCATATTGGTTAAGCTAGGGGCCAAATACACTGTCCCCTGAGAGACAAAAGCAGTTAGAGAGAAGAGAAATATTGTAAAAGAAAGTATTCCTACATAATAAAATAAAACTAATACCAATGCGTAAAATCTAGAGAAAGCCTAGGTAGAACTAACTAAAATGCACAAAAAAGGACAAATAAAATACATCCAAGGGCAATTAAACAAAATCAGAAACTCGGTAAAAGATAAACGATCGCAATTAGCATGGCAAAGAGTGAATAAAATAAGTGGTAGGAAAAGCATACCTGTATCAAAGCTAAAAGCGGCCAGCCAAGAAGACAAGCTCTTGAGTGGAAGGACCACTTAAAACTGCTGGGAAACCACCCTGAATCAAAGAAGATAATACCCCCGATAGTCAAGTAGACATCAAACGAACTCTATAAGATTTAAAGAAAGTCTGATTACAGCCCACAACAGCAATATCAATAAAAAAAGAGGAATAAAACAAGAAAATCAAGAAAATAAGAAAGTATGAAGAAAAACAACTGCATGGATTCTTCAAACGAAAAACTAAGGAAATTTCTCATGAGATGACATGGAAACGGCTAAGAATTGGAAATCTGAAGTGAGGAAATGAATCTCTTTTCATAGTAGCACAAAATGATGTCTATCAGAACTGATTATATCAAAGCAAGCATTGATAATACACAAGGGAATAGTAAATCTACGTTATGAGGGGACAAAGATGAAAAAGTTAGTCCTATAATAAGCGAATGCAGCAAAACTGGTACAAAGACCTGACCGAGAGGGAAAGGTTATCCACTGGGAATTGTGCAAGAGATTAAAATTCCCCAGTTGGACACATGGCGCAACGGATATAGGGGTTGAATTAATTCGGCCCTAAGTGACAATCATCTGTATGTTGCTGGTTCAATCCTGGTCAAGGGCGATAATAACATAGAATACTTAACATAGGTTCACACTTGTACCTGGTCATGGTTAATAGAATGAGAACAGTACCCCGGTGTATTGAGTAAAGGGTTCGGTTCGAAGTTCCGTGAAGGCTCCCGATTACGACTCGAAGGATTCCGATTTCGAAGAGATTTCCGAGTTCTAAAAGAAGATTCCCGAGCTCGAGGAGGTTCCCAAGTTCTGAAGAAAAATGGATGTCACATCGCCCGAAACATTGTGTATACAACAATAAAGATGTCTAATGGTTAGAATTATAGGGAATTGACTCGTCGACCCGAGTTCAATTCCTGGACGAAGCTGTTTGCATTTCACATGGTACTAATACTCTTCAGAAAGGTATTCTCCCTACAGCTATGGGCAAATAGCAAGGCAGACTGGGCTCTTTAACCATGGCTAGGTAACCAGTCTAGGAGAAGGAAAACTCTGAATTCAAACCTGTTAAACTCCGCTTAAAAAATTGACCTTGTGTCACATCCTGCTCGTGCGGTGGCGGGGTGGGCATATATATATATATATATATTATATATATATATATATATACGTTTTTTTTAAAGCGAGTGTTATAAAATTATTCCCTGAAGAATTGCTCCGGCAAGAAACTGCAGTTGGAATTTTATAACACTCGCTTTAAAAAAAAACGTATATTTAGCTCTTTTTATTGAGCACTTTTGAACTCGATTTTATTAACCAAGAAGTAAATTTATTTGCTTCGTGGATTGGCATAAATCCGTAAATATATATATATATATATATATATATATATATATATATATATATATATATAAAGATGAGGACAATAGCTCGAAAAATCCAAATAACACAAATCATTATGTTACATACTCACTTTGAAATCGACGTATACTTATCTTTTCTGTAGAGTATACCCGTGGTTGTATACTCACTCTTAATCTGGTAGTGTACTTATCTTGTCTCGTACTTCTTTTTTTTCATCTATCGGTAGATCCCCTTCTTATTCAGAATTTGTTTAGACGTCCTGTGTTGTTTGTTTGTTCTTAGCAACAACACAAGACATGACTTCCTTTTTGTGAGTTCAAAGGCATTTTATTTCTCTTTAGATCCGGATCTAAAATCACGCGTGTGAGAATCTAGCTAATCGAACGAGAGCCACTATTGTGGTCCTTCTCGTCCAGCCGTTTCCCTAAACTGAAGTCTAAACTCACTTCGCACTAGTTCGTACTGACCACCGGAAGTGTAGGTCAAAAACAGGGTTAAGGGACTCACTAAAAAAATCTATGTATCTTCTGTTAAGTCAATTTTTGAATTCAAATGATTACACTACACTGTCTAAGAAAAGATACAATTCCGCCAGTTTCCTTCCAGGCTCTTGGGGATCGTTTCAGGAGCTCCAGTCATAATTGGTATCATTGTCACTTGCATATACCACGGCTTTTTAGCTCTTTTTTTAGGGAGGGGCGAGATCAAAGTATTTGTCTATCTTGTCGCTTTCTTTTATTTTTAGAATGATGTAAACATCAGTGACAATAAACAATAAACGTTTCTGAGATTTCTAAATATTTGGGAAACTTTCCTTTGTGATTACCCTCGTGTGAACGTACAATAAACGCGATTCAATCAATTAATTAATCAGTAGCAACAAAAGAATCCACATAAGTTTGGCACAAGGCCGCAAATATGTGGGCTTTATTTGAATTGTGATTTTGAGTTGTTGAAAATTAAACCAACGGCATTTCGCCTTAAGCACACGGACTGATATTCTGTGACTCTGGCTTCCCACTAAGGCCGGGTTATGCCCAAATCAGGCAGGCTGTGGTGTCTGGCCACGCCTGACATTGATTCGTAACCGTAGAGACATCCAATGCGTAGATATAGGGGTGTTTCATATTGCCCCTCTTAGGTACACGGACTGGTATTCTGTGACTGGCTTCCACTAAGGCCGGGTTAGGCCCAAATCAGGCAGCCTGTGACGTCTGGTCATGCCAGATATTGATTCATAACCGTAGAGCCATCCAATGCGTAGACATAGGGGTGTCTCATATTGCCCCCTTAGGCACACGGACTGGTATTCTGTGAAACTGGCTTCCCACTAAGACCGGGTTAGGCCCAAATCATGCAGGCTGTGGCGTCTTTACCCGCCTTCATGTGGGTCTTTGTACAGATACAACATGTATTATCTTATGTGTCATCTTAGCATAGGGACGTGTATCATAGCGTACTTGACAATTGGGAATGCATGTGCGTGTACGTGTGCGTGTGTGAGTGAGTGAGAGATAGATAGATAGATAGATAGATAGATAGAGATAGAGAGAGAGAGAGAGAGAGAGAGAGAGAGAGAGAGAGAGTATTAATTTGTCTTCGCTTGCACTAATAAAGACGGATAAGTTCACCCCCATCAACTCCCACTTCTGAGTAAAAACTTTGGTGTCAAGCATGTTTGCAATTGCTATTAGAATTCCTTAACTTAGTAAACACGTACACACACATACAAACGCGCGCGCACACACACACATATACACACACACACACACACACGCATACACACGCATACACACACACTCGCATACACACACATATGCAAATATAGACACAAGTATAAAAACCTATGTAAATATGTTTGCAGGCATATTTTCTTTAGTAGGTGTGTATGTCAGTATACTGTCGCATATATATATATATATATATATATATATATATATATATATATGTGTGTGTGTGTGTGTGTGTGTGTGTGTGTACGTGCGAGACCAGTTGATGGTTTTTCAAATATAGACACAAGTACAAAAACGTATGTCAATATATGTTTGCAGGCATATTTTCTTTATATATATATATATATATATATATATATATATATATATATATATGTATGTGTGTGTGTGTGTGTGTGTGTGTGTGGTGTGCCTGTGTGTGTGTGTGTGTGTGTGTGTGTGTGTGTGAGAGAGAGAGAGAGAGAGAGAGAGAGAGAGAGAGAGAGAGAGAGAGAGAGAGAGAGAGAGAGCATGCGTGCGTGCGTGCGTGCGTGCGGGAGCAGTTGATGATTTTTCCAGAAGAAAAAATGAACACGTGACTTGAGCACGTGACAATAAGTAAAAAAAAAAAAAAAAAAAAAAAAAAAAACTCGCTCCTCTACCGATACCAAAACAACTCAACCCGTTCCTCGTCCTTCTCGTTCTCCCGCCGCGCCGTTTCGCTGTTCTTCCATCTCTCTCTGCATCGGCCACCCCTCCCCTTACCTCCCACCCAAACCAATTCCCTTCATTTCCACCCCCCTGATCCCCCACCCCCCACCTTTTTAAAATATCTCACACGGGACATTCTTAATTGCAATAGCATTTATCTCATTAGCCAGACTTGATTTATCGTCTTGCTCTCTATTCAATAAATTTTCGCTCCGAAAAATATTTTTGCTGCAATTTTGACAAGAAAAATCCCACTTCAAGATTACACTTATTTATTTATTCATTCTCAATTTCTAATTTTTAAATTTTTTTTTTAAATAGTTAAATGCACTAATAACGAATATCCTCACTGACTAGAGGTCATCGGGGCACTTTCTTTGAACTGTCACCGTTCTGATTGTTCATTATGAGTAAAGATATATTAGAACTAGCAGGACTTCTGGATATACCACATGTGGATTGGCCAATTTGTGGTATCAGACGAACAGCGAGGGATACATTTTCTATTTTTTTCGCTGAGGTGAAACACCATACCTACCGTCAGCTTCGAGATGCTTTACTACACAAACATGATTACCCAAGCTGTGCTACCCATGTGCTGAGTTGGCGAGGACCGGTATCGAATCTGAAACCTTATGATTCCTAGGCAATTACAACTGAACTAAACGGGCCCCTACACCAACTTCAATTCATTAATAACAGGTATTTTATTTTAAGATTAGCAGGACCTGTGGATATATCACAGTATGATAATTTGATTATTACTACGTTTGATATGTTTACTTAAGAGCTATTGCTAAATAGTTTAATATGTAAAAAGTATAATAATCTTGATTTAACTCCCTTTCTCTCTCTCTCCCACTCTTTTTTTCTTTCATTTGTAGCGTTAGTTTCGTATTTGCCTGGGAGAGTTGTCTGCCCGGTTTAGTTTGCTGGTGCCCGCTAGGGGAATTAGTATTTAAGCGGCTGGTTCAAAAGGCTTCTCTCTTTTTTCCTGTTCCAGTAACTACGAGCCACATGGAGTAGACACGGTCTACTCCTTCTCGATGGGGCTTTTTGGCCCCACTTACATTACTGTAAGTTCTTCACACAGCATGGACTATCCCTAGTCTCATGTCTGTACTTTTATATGTTATCTTGTACCATTCATGAATGTGTCTTCCTCTTTATTTATGTACTCTTTGTTTATGTACCCTTTTACCTATGTACTTTGTATCTCGTCATATCCATGTGCTGTATTATATTAAATGTTTTGTCTGTTAACCTCGTCGGAGTTTTGTATATGCAAAGTATATATAACTTTGAACCATTCTTACAACTGGTGACTACCCAAAGTGATGAACACCATTTCTTACACTTTCCTTCTTTTCATCTTTTCATCTTTTCATTGTGTTCGATTGAAACAGATTATCGTTATCGTTTACGATTAAGATTACACTTACTTTTTTTTCAATTTTGATTTTTTTTTAAATAGTTAAATCCACTAAAAACGCAAATCCGCACTGTTTAGAGGTAATCGGGGCACCTCCTTTGATCTAACACCGTTCCGATTGTTCATTATGAGTAAAGATATTTTAGGACTAACAAGATCTATGGATATACCATGATTTAGCTGAGGTGACGACACTCATAAGAAATAAGAATTCGGCGGAAACGCAACACCGGATAATCTTGATTTACATTTTTGCATTTCTTCTGGGATTATTTGGACGGTCTCATCTTTAACCAGAGGGTGTTGCAAGATGATAACAACCGTACTTTTAAGGAGCACGAGTATTGATATATATATATGCAGATTGACGCATTGTGGGTGTCATCTTTTCATTATGTTCGATTGAAACAGATTAGCGTTATCGCTTCCGCGTGCTCATCCCCTCTCTCTCTCTCTTTTCCCTACTCACTTTCTTTCTTTCTATATATATATATATATATATGTGTGTGTGTGTGTGTGTGTGTGTGTTAATGTATGAGTAGTAGCTTACCGGTGGGTATAAGTATGATCGTTGGAAGCGCACAGTATCCAGCGGTTAAGACTGAGATTCTAACGGGCATGTATTGTACCAACTGAGATTAATCGAAAACACGATTAATTCAACGGATGTAACCCTGAAGAATCAATCGATGAAACTCGAGTAGGTTACTTTTATCCATTATATAAATAAATATATATATATATACACTTCACATCATTCTGATGAGCATCCTGAAAAGAAATCAATTTCGACAGCGAAAACACAAAATCCACTGAAAGGCAATTTGGATAATTAGGCTAATAAAAGAGTGTTACAATGATAAAATAATTATTGACTATCATAGCAATTAATTGTTCCACTCATAATAAAGACAAGTGTAAAAACATTACTAATTAGAACAAAAAGAAATAGGATTAATTACTATGACAAAAAAAAATGGTAAAAAACAACAACGGAGCAATGTATTCTATTTGCATAAATGTTGTATAACCTTCTCTTCTATTCTTACAATCTTATTTGGTTTGGTTTGTTTTGTTTTACGGCATATCAACCCCAGTGGGTCATTTAATGCCGATAAAGTTGTGAAATAAATCAATTCTTAATGGATAATACAATCTTTTTTATAAATACATTTTTCTATTTAACCCATAGATGGGACCCTAACAGGTACTACCACTCCGGGTCAGAGTGGACCAAGGAGCAATGGTGATGAAGGGGTGCTCCACATTCCCCAAACCTCCAGAACTGGAACCTCACCATCAGATAGAGTTTAACGTAATTCCCAGGACATGTAGACCCGCACCCACCGCCGTCTAGTACCCATATGATAAAAAGGGGTTGGGGCTTGCCATAAAGGCAATAGGGTTGGGGCAATCATATAGGTGCTAGGGCTTGACGTGACCAGCCGATTGATCGGAGGGGGCCTCTCCGACCGCCCGTCTAGCCCAAGATAGGGCCAAAGTGGAGTATTGCAAGTCATGAACTGCTCAACCACCTGGGTTCTATCCTTAAGCATCACGGGTCGCCACCCACGGCCAACAGGTGGCCCCATTGGGGGATTCTTACCCCTCTGCAGAGGTGCAGTCGGTGCATTCTAACGCCCCAGCCGACAGGGCGGTTACAATCTTATAATACGTATCTTCTAAGCTGGTTGATTGCGGGTCGTCTATCTGCTATCTGGACATCTGAGCATCTGGCTGGCTTCTCTTCTGATCTTATTTCTTGAGACTTCTCATCTTTGTGTCCGTTGCTGTTGTTAGTAACGAACACAAGACTTGATATTGTTTTTTAGACGTCTTTATTCAACCAAAAAAATCTTGATAGATTGTTTATGTGAATTTATAAATTGTTCATGTCAATTCTAAAAACCAAACACCAATCGTGTTTTCGTTATGTTTGTTTTTATTTTACAGCATATCAACCTTTTCGGGTCATTTAATGCCGAATCCAGTCATCTATATATTAATACTCGTGTTCCTTAATTGTACGACCGTTATCATCTTGCAAACACCCCTGGTTAAAAATGAGACCGTCCAAATCGTCCAAGATGAAATGCAAAAACGTAAATCCTGATTATCCGGTGTTGCTTTTCCGCCGAATTCTTAATTTCGTATGAGTGTCGTCACCTCAGTTAAATAATGGACAATTCCGTTTTTATTATAAATAAAGAAAGGGAAGGAAATGAGATGCGATAGAGAAAAATATACTAAGAAAGAAAAGAAAGAAAGAAAGAAAGAAAGAGAGTAGGGGAAGATAGGGAGAAGGAGTGAGCGCGTGGAATCGATAATGCTAATCTGTTTCAATCGAACATAATGAAAGAAGAAAAGAATGAAAAAATGAGCGGCGCGCGTGCGAAAGAGAGAGAGAGAGAGAGAGAGAGAGAGAGAGAGAGAGAGAGAGAGAGAGAGAGAGAGACAGACAGACAGACAGACAGACAGACAGACAGACAGAGAAAGAGAAAGAGAAAGAAAAGGGAGAGAGAGTTAAATCAATATTATTGTAATTTTTTCATATATTGAACTAATTGTAATAGCTCTTAAAATAAACACATCAAACGTTTTTATAAGTAGGTTACTGTGATATATCGATAGGTCCCGCTAATATATTATGATACGTATTTTCTTCTAAGCTAGTTGATTGCAGGTCGTCTATCTGCTATCTGGGCTCCTGGGTTGATTTTTCTCTATTCTTCTTGGATTTCTTGGAACTTCTCATCTTGTGTCCGTTGCTGTTTTTAGTAACGAACACAAGACTTGATATTGCTTTTAGACGTCTTTATTCAACCCAAGTAAGAACAGCACACGTGGAGAAATGGCCTACGGACAACAGACGCCATTTACATCTGTTTCGTTCAGTCACCCATCCAAGAGTGGTTTGTAACTATCTTTCTGTTCTCACGCTTAGCTCTGGCCAATCAGAGACCAATTACAAGGTTAGTAAAAGATTAAGTCCTGTCAATTACTTATACGTTTTTCTCTCTCCATGATTCAGAATAACCGTTGTTTTTAATTTCTACACGTACATAATTTATATGCAACGTATCTGTTGAGTTTTTTGGTATATAAGGTGTGTGCCAGATCCCCGCTCCTACTTATAGACTAGGCCGGAATCATGTAATTTAACTCTTGGCCAATCACTGGCAGTACTCTGAGGTTGATACAATACTTAAACCGACCCTATTGGACATAATTACTGTCACATACATTGACGACGGACATAGGATTAAATCACTGGACCTTTACCAATACGCGGGATAGGACTTATACGTTTACCAAAGGATTCCATAACACAGGACTTTCTTTAAGCCCTTTTCAACTGGCCAAGGATGGCATTTAAAAATTTTACAGTATCAATTATGTAACATAGCTAAATCCATAATACGAGGGTAATTCCAAAGCTAATGTCTCCAGAATATTTAGAAATCACAGAAACGTTTATTTTTTATTGTCAAGGATGCTTACACCATTTTAAAGTTTCAACATGTATCTATTTTTCTGCCATTTCGATCAATGCATTTTTGTAGGCACTGTGGCAGTTTTTGTAGGCCTATGTCATACTAGCTCACCGACATGTCGTTGAGGAAGCGTTGAACTTCGTTGTCGTTGCAAACACTCTACATCACTTGCAGATGTGTTTGACATCCATGCACGACTCTCCATACGCTTCCGTTAATACGCTCCCATATAACCTTACTTAGGCTAGAATGACGGTAGGAAATACCCCCCTCTGATCAATCGGCAAGTCATGTCTAGCCTTAGCACTTATATGATTGTCCCCAACACTACTGCCCTTATGGCAAACCCCAACCCTTTTATCATATACATGCTAGAAGGCGATGACTAAGGGTCATAGTGTCTTGGGTATGACGTTAGATATCTAATGGTGAAGTTCTAATTCTGGAGCTCATGGTAATGGGAAGTACCCCTTCATTACCATTACTCCCAGGTCCACCCGGAGTGGTGGCACATGTAACGGTTCCATCTATGGGTTAGATAGCAAAAAATGAGTTTACAAAATGTGTTTACAAAAAAATGAGTATAAGAAATGAGTACCACCAAGAATGAATAAAACAAAACGTCCTCGACATAAAATAACCCAACAAGGGTTGACATGCCGTAAAAACCATTAACCAACCAACCAACCAACCAGCTTGGTACTTCTCATCTCTGAAAAGAAGGAGTATAAAAAATGAGTACCACCAAGAATGAATAAAACAAAACGTCTTCGACATAAAATAACCCAACAAGGGTTGACATGCCGTAAAAAAAACCAACCAACCAACCAACCAACCAACCAACTTGGTACTTCTCATCTCTGAGAAGAAGGAGTTAGACGTGCACTAGAGAACAGATTGAGTGGAAGAACCAAGACGAATTTCCCCCTCGCCCCTCGTACACTGTAATTGAGAGTCCAAGAGCTGGGAGTGAAAGAAAATGTGGAATTAGTGCTAGACGAGAGAAGCAGTTCCGCTGGGTGTCACATTCTCCCCCTCCCCCATCTATGTCTTAAAAGTTCACCCTCCGTCTTGTTTGTTCTTCGTTCATCTTATTTTACCATGTGACCCTATCTCGGGTTGGATGCAGCTTCGACCACAACCTGCACACAAAGACGGGGTCTAACGTTGACGAGGGCACGGCATGACGCAGGATACGATGACTGAAGCAAGGTGTGCACGGGACGGGAAGTTATGTCACATTTCCCAAGGATATTAGCGCTATGTGAAATGCAAACCGCCTCGACCGCAATTTGAACTCGGATCGCTGAATCCATTTCCTATGCAGATTCTTGTAGAAGAACATTAGCTGTACTATTTAACCCATAGCTGCAGGGAGGGAGGGGTTTATACTTTTTTCAAGGGCATTACTATAAAAGTGGATGTTATATCGTGACTGGAGTTCGAACTCGTTTGCTACGATGTCACTAACCTTTACACTACGGGAACTCCCACAACGGACAAAGGGTGAGAATATTAAATTATTTCAAAGGATAATTCCTGGTTTCGGGAGTTATAGTACCGACGGGTGAGGATAGACCTTGCAGGAATATCATCATCTTTAGGTTGCATAACTCGCACTAATCGTAAGTAACACAACAATGAAATAGATGAAACAAATAAATTTTTATTCGTGGCTGATTTACAGATATTGTAGTTGGTTGTCATCATATATGCTAGTTAAAAGTTATCGTTGAGGTTGTTGCTGCTGCTTCTTAGGGATCATTTGGCATCTCTTTGAAGTCGCTGCTGTTGCTTAGAAATCGTTTAAAATCTGCGTTCAGGGTCCTATTATCTCTCTGACTGCCGAGTCAAATCAGCCCCCTTATCGGACTGACTCGGATCGGCTCAGAAATTGACTTGCTTGAAAGTCGCGTAACAGTTTCTGATTGGTCAGAAAATACTTTTATGACGATTAATCTATTTTTCTCTTGTGTTTGTTTCGGAGTGGATACCTGGAAGCGTTGAAATTGTAATTCATTGAAAGTCTAGTGACCAAATGCTTGGTTGATATTGCAAACCAAGGTCAAGTATAGAAATGAAATGACATACTCCCCAATTCGATGCCACGGTACATCTTCTATTAATAATGGAGATTGTCTGTATTTCTGTCTGTAACAAAAACTACGTCATAGCTCTACGTCACAGCTTACGTCACAATATTCTTATGCTATATACACCAAAAATTTGAGTAAGCAATTTTAAAAATCGTTTTTTACTCTCGTTCTTTTTACAGTAACAAGAAGTTAACTAAAAAGTTTACAAATAAATAAATACCTACGATTTTGTGGAAAATTGATGCGGAAAATATTCAAAATAATTGTTTGATTATTACATGCACGCAACATTTTATTTGAGAGGGACGGGGCTCAGTTTTCATTTCAAATTGTTTTTTTTTGTTTTTTTACTCCTTTAATAAATATGAGGATTTGTCTTACTTATGATACAAACCCTGTGACATTGAATTTTTAACTCCCACCCTCTCAGGCAATGTCTTTCAAAAATTATTTTTTTACGATGCCCGGAGGGTGTTTTTTGTTGCTAGTATATTTAATGTGATGCCTACTGACTATACACATAAGTATTAATCCCGCTGAGTTACAATATAAGGAAAGCGTTAGTTTTGTTTCCACAGAAAAATCGTTTATAATCTTCAATGGCGAACTCCTCGAAGAATTTAACCGCTTCCAGTATTTAGGTGTCATTATCACAGCAACTGACTAAGGACTCGCATTGATCTTGCAAGACACGTATTCTGCGTGCTCTGTTCCTGGTTCTGGTTACGGTCAGATATCAAACGCAGCAGCAAAGTGCGCATCTAACAAGCCATAGTACGGACTATCTTTCTTTATGGTTGCAAATCCTGGTCAATAAGGGTGGAATAAGGGTGGACGACCTCAGCAAACTCGAGATGATTGATCACTACTGTTTACATCACATCCTTTGGGTCCGGTGGAATAATTTCTATTGGTCAATGATTTTGAGGTCAAATCTTTCGAATTTGCTTTCTTCACCACCTAAAATAAAAAATAAAAAGAATAAAAGGTGAAAACAAAACAATTAGTAGGACAAAATTCGCATTTTAAACTGGCATATGTATTTACCCAACCCCTCCACTTCCGGTTGGATGCAACTAAAGGTTAATTACCAATAAGTAAAATATGGAAATGAATCCGAGAATATGTAGAAAATAGAAAAACAAAGTAACTAACTTACTAAGTTTCCTACCATCCGTCACTTTAAAACATCCATCATTGTTCATACAATATTTGTTTCAATTCTTTTGTATTGTCCTGACAAAGGTTTGATATAAACCGAAATGTTTAAACGTCGACTTCACCCGAAAAAATAAATTCATCTTTATTCGGAATACTTTGTTTTACTATTATATATATATATA
>CM042157.1:81526541-81536541 GCA_023376005.1 Doryteuthis pealeii
CCGGGTGCAAGTATTTAAGTTTTAATGTAATAAAATATTGTATTAAATTAGAAAGGCTAATGAAACTAAATAAGAATACAGATAAAAAGATTTGAAACAGGGGAGTATAATAAAAGATTTGAAACAGAGGGAGTATAATAAAAAATGGAACAACTGAAACTTACTCTTCCATCACTCTCGTCTTTCATTGTTATTTTTTCTAATTTAAGTATTTAGTTAAAGAGGAAGTAAAGAATAAAATGACAGTTATTTTTTCTTGTTAATGGATTTCATTTAAGATTCATTGAAGAGATTTTTGCTTATATTCATTAAAATAAAACCAAAAAGTTAGAAATCAATAATACTAAGCATATATTTATTAAATTCGATTTTTTAATATTAATATGCAAATTAGCCTTCCCGTTCACACTGTAAACTGCTATTTTGTTGTATATATAAATATAATTGCATGTTGTCAGTATGTAGACATAGTTAACAGTATTAATAATGTAAGTCAATTTTATTAATAATTGAGGTTTAGATAAAAATAAAATCATGGAGAATGTGATGTCAATAACTAAGAGAATTGTGACTTGAGTAGGAATATAGTTTCGGTTACAGACAGAAAAACACACAATCTCCATTATAATAAGACTAGCAACAGAAAACATCCTCTGGGCGTCGTAAAAATTAATTTTTGAAAAACATTGCCTGAGAGGGTGGGAGTTAAAAATTCAATGTCAGGGTGTTTGTATCATAAGTAAGACAAATCCTCATATTTATTAAAGGAGTAAAAAAAAGAAAGAAATAAAACAATTTGAAATGAAAACTGAGCCCTGTCCCTCTCAAATAAAATGTTGCGTGCATGTAATAATCAAACAATTATTTTGAATATTTTCCACATCAATTTTACACAAAATCGTAGGTATTTATTCATTTGTAAACTTTTTAGTTAACTTTAAAAAAAAAGGACGAGAGTAAAAACAATTTGTAAAATTGCTTACTTAAATTTTGTGTGTATATAGCATAAGAATATTGTGACGTAAGCTGTGACGTAGAGCTATGATGTAATTTTTGTAACAGACAGAAATACAGACAATCTCCATTATTAATAGAAATTTGAATATTTTCCACATCAATTTTCCACAAAATCGTAGGTATTTATCTATTTGTAAACTTTTTAGTTAACTTCTTGTTACTGTAAAAAAAATGACGAGATTAATTAACTTCTTGTTACTGTAAAAGAAAGGGACGAGAGTAAAAAAAAGTTTGTAAAATTGCTTACTCAAATTTTGTGTGTATATAGCATAAGAATATTGTGACGTAAGCTGTGACGTAGAGCTATGACGTAGTTTTTGTTACAGACAGAAATACAGACAATCTCCATTATTAATAGAAATAGCGAGTTAGATCCTCGCTAGATGTCCGATACATGCGACCTCATGTCATATCCTATCTAAGGCGGATGGGTTGGGTAAATACAAGCGAACCCCATCGTAGTGTAAAGGTTTTCAAAGTAGTCTCACAGGTACATTACTACTGAATAGCAAGTTCGATCCTCGCTGGATGCCCCATACTGGCGCACGGGTTAAGTAATTAGGCGTCCATTGCTGGTTTAATGGTTAGCAAGCTAGTCTTGCAGACATACTACTACTGAATAGCAAATTCGATCCTCGCCCCATACTTTCGAGTTGATATCACATCCTATCCATAGCGAACGGCATGGCTTTTCCGAGATTTGAACAATTCGTCGATTCCGATTTCGGAAGACGATAGCCGTTCCCTCAATGGGGCCACCTGTTGGCTATGAGTAGCGACCCGTGCTGCGTAAGGATGAAACATTGATCGCTGAGCTGTCCATATGTAACACTCCCCTTAGGCTCTACGCTAGACGGGTGGTCGGAGAGGCCCTCTTCGACCAATCGACAGCCCTAGCTCCTATATGATTGTCCCAACCTTATTACCCTTATGGCAAGCCCCAGCCACGACTCTTTTTATCATATGTGCTAGAAGTGGTTGTTGAGGGTCTCAATGTACTAGGTATAACGTTCAACTTTATCTGATTGTGAAGTTCTAATTGTAGAGTACTGGTGAATCTGGAGTGCCCCTTCATCACCATTACCCCCAGGTCCACCCTTAAATGGAGTAGTAGTACCTGTTAGGGTCCCATCTATGGGTTAAAGAATAAATGGTTGCAAATCCTGGTCAATAAGAAGGTGGACGACCTCTGCAAACTCGAGATGATTGATCACTACTGTTTACACCACATCCTTAAATGGAGTGGTAGTACCTGTTAGGGTCCCATCTATGGGTTAAATAGAAAAACATGAGTTTAAAAAATGCGTTAAAAAATTGAGTTTTAAAAAATTGAGCACCTATTCAAGAATGAATAAAACAAAAACGTCTTCGGCATAAAATGGCCCAACATGGGTTGACATGTCATAAAATCCAACCAACCAACCAACGATAGCCGTTACACTAAGTGCGCCTCCAACGTAATTTTGCATCTTGTTGCTTAAAACCATTTTTTTGTGCGACGGGGTAGGGGTTGGGGGGGTTGGGCGTTTAGTGTTCGTGACGTTTCAGCTCTAAAAAAACCAGTCATTTGTAAATCCGGAACTGACACACGAAACTCCCAAAGTTTCACATCTGCATTTTGTGCTGCCAAGCGAAAAGGGAAAAAGAAAAAAAAATATTCTCCAGCTTTACTGATCGGCTATATTTCTTAAACCTCTGGAGACGCTCGTCGCACAATGGTTATCGTTGTACGAAATGGACACGACGAGACGAGTTCAAATCCTGGACGAGGCTGCTTGCATTTCAAATAAACAAATACCCTTGGGAAAGGTGTGCATCCAACTATTCTCTCCCCTCTCCAGCTATGGTAATAGTAGGGTAGACTGGGCTCTTTAACCTTGGTTAGGCAACCAGTCTAAGAAAAGGAAAACTGAATTCAAACCTCTTTAAAAATCTCTGCTTGGGGTGGTCACTACTAGAATAGGCTCAGGCCTACTTAGTGATCTATTTCAATTTATTTATTTCATTTTATTTAAACGTTCGCTTCGGTCTCAAGTAAGAGTTTGATCCTCACTGGGTGTTCCACTATTGTGGCCTAGTAACATACCTAAGTTTTTAGCAAACCATGGATAGGTAACCAGTCTAGCAGAAGGAAAACTCTTCATTTAAACCTGTTAATTTCCGCTTAAGAAATTGACCTGCCCGAGCAGAGAGGTTGATATATATATATATATATATATATATATATATATATGAGGATAGGACGATTTGAATAAATCTGACAAAATGTGGTAGAAAATAGAGGGAAAAATGTGGACAAAACAACCCAAACAAGCAGTAGATGTAGAGGAAATATTTCGTTTAACGTTAAGTGAAACATCTTCAGTCTTGCAATATATATATATATATATATATAAAGATTTTTGAAGGCAAACATCACGGAATTAACCGAAAAAGAAAAATTTTCAAATATACGGCGTTCTTCAACTTCTTAAAACAACAGATGATTACACCATCGCCGTGGGATAAGTACTATATAAAAAAAAATAAAAAAAACTCTGATAACTCTGATGATGGAATTTTATTCCGAAAATATTTAGAATTAAAAAAAAAATTAAATAAATATAATTTTCAACACATATTGCATTGTCTATTGCCTTCAAAAATCTATATTACACATACGCACAATGCTTCAAACATACTATAAAAAATACCTTTATTATATATATATATATACTAGCAAATATATGCACCCTCCGGATGCAAGTATTTAAGTTTTAATGTAATAAAATATTGTATTAAATTAGAAAGGCTAATGAAGCTAAATAAGAATGCAGATAAAAAGATTTAAAACAGAGGGAGTATAATCGAAAAATAGAACTACTGAAACTTACTCTTCCATCACGCTCGTCTTTCATTGTTAATTTTTCTAATTTAAGTATTTAGTTAAAAGAGGAAGTAAAGAATAAAATGACAGTTATTTTCTTGTTAATGGATTTCATTTAAGATTTATTGAAGAGATTTTTGCTTATATTCATTAAAATAAAACCAAACATTTAGAAATCAATAATATCAAGCACATATTTATCAAAATCAAATTTTCAATATTAATATGCAAATTAGCCTTCCCGTTCACACTGTAAACCACTATTTTGTTGTATATATAAATATAATTGCATGTCGTTAGTATGTAGATATGGTTAACAGTATTAATAATGTATAACTATTTTATTAATAATAGAGGTTTAAATAAAAATAAAATCATTGAGAATGTGATGTCAATAACTAAGGGAATTGTGACTTGAGTAGCGATATAGTTTCGGTTACAGACAGAAAAACACACAATCTCCATTATAATAGATATATATATATATATATATATATATATATATATATATATATACGGAAAAGATGAACAGGTAAACTGGTAGAATTTTTTTTAGAAACAGCTATCTAAACAACTTATCAGTCCTAATCCTAAATGATCCGGGATTCACTGGGAAATGTCAGATCCAGTAAATCATTTTACGGTGATAAATACAAAGATAAACCTTTCTAATCTCTGCCTCTTCTGGATTACAGCCCTGTCGGCTGGGGCTTTAGATTACACCGACTGCGCCTCTGCAGAGGGTAAACCGCCCCATCAGTGTGGCCACCTGTTGGCTGTGGGTTGCGATGGAACACTGGTGGCTGAGCAGTCCATGACACGCAACACTTCACTCTGGCCCTTATTTATGCTGGAAGCGCGTGGTGTAATGGTTAAAGTCGTGGGAAATGGACACGTCGCCCCGAGTTCAAATCCTGGACGTGGTAATTGCATTGCATTTAGCGCTAATATCCTTGGGAATGAATCCTAATCTCCCTCCAGCTATGGATAAATAGTAGGGCAGACCGGGCTCTTTAACTTGGTTAGGCAATGGGAGAAGGAAAACTCTGAATTCAAACCTGTTAAACTCCGCTTAAGAAATTGACCTTGTATCACATCCTGCTCGTGCGGAGGTAAATATATATTTAGGCTGGACGGGCGGTTGGCGAGCCCTCCTAATTTGTTTTACTCGGGTTTGTGCCTTTGAATCCAAGGCTTTTGACCTACTAGTTGAAGGGGTCGGTTTAGCTAAGCAAGGTTCCCGGTTCAATCCCGGTCCCCGCCAACTCAGCGCATGTGTAGCACATATTGGGTTATATGATCTGTGCGGTAAATTGGGGAGCTGACAGTGGGTATGGCGCTCCCTTAAGGAAAAAACAATCTCCCTAGTCTAAGCACTAGCGAAAAAGGGATAGACTCCCTTGCTGATACCGACAATAGGCTACCTCGTCAACTTACATTTAGAAGTTGTTTTTGTTTATGTTGGCTGACATCTTTATATTTCTGAATATTTTTTTATGAAAATGTCTTTTGTTTAAAAAAAAACAAACAAAACAAAAAAAAAAAAAAAAAAAAGAACAATAAAAAAAGGTAACCGGGGTTAATTCTTTACATTTTCAACACATTTTATGATATTTTCGTCTTAAAACATGCAGTTGTATTGATTCGAACAAATTCATATTTTCAGTGTAGATTTATGGTGAAATGAAAATGGCTGACCAAAACATAAGGCTTCCTCAAAGTGAAACAAACAAGGGAGATTCCTCTCATTTTCTTCTCTAATGTTCAGATTACCGTTATTTGCTTAGCTAGCTAGGCTTCAAGTATGAGTCACTTGGTGAGAATCACAATCTCTAGTAATGGTCTGCTAACCTATCACTGAAAACCATTACAACTTGCAAGAAACCATATTGAATTAGCTAGTACATCTTTTTAAGTAATTTAGATCATGGGTTCTCAACTGAGGGCCATATGCTCCCCCGGAGACCATATAACATTTTTGGGTCCAGGCAAGCAAAAAATGTCTAATTATAAAAAATAGAATTTTTAAACATTGAATGGCTAGGGAGGGGCACCAGAGTTAAATATGAATTCATGGGTAAAAAAAAACCCAAAACAAAACAAATAAAAACAAACAAAAAAAAGACAATAAAAAAAGGCAACCGGGGTGGTGCTAATTCTATAATTTTTGTTTGGGGTAATACTCCCCCTCATAACCGGTGCTGGGTCACATGGGCCCCCTCCAAATCCATGATACGGGATACCCGCTTACCTACATGTCGTTTTTTATAAAGTAGTATTCATATTTCATACATGAAACCTGCCTTCCCGGGACCCCAAACAAGGGGTTGTATGCATCGGTCCTGCTACCTTGTTTTGAATGGGGAAGTGCTACCTGGAATCGGGATCTGCAGACCAGGTTCACCACTGAGTAAACAAAATAGATACTATATTCTAATCTTAGCCGGATTGAAGAGGTCTGTTTAGTAAGGGAGATAACTTATGGTGCACCTGACTTACTTCACTCCGGTTATGGGCATTTGAATCCAAGGGTTTTGAACTAGTAGTAGTAGTAGTAGTAGTAGTAGTAGGAGGAGTAGTAGAGAGTAGTTGTTGTTGTTGTTGGCTGACATCTTTATTTTTTCTCGTTGTATGAAAAGGTCTTTTGTTTAAAAAAAGAAAAAAAGAAAAAGAAAAAGAAAAAAGAAAATAGAAAAGAAAAAAAAAAAAATAAAGGAAAAAGTAAAAGAACAAAAGAAAAGAAAAAAAAAAGAAAAAAAGAAAAAAAAGAAGAAGAAAAAGAAAAAAAAGAACAAAAAAACAAAAAATAAATAAAAAGTAAAGAACAAAAAAAGAAAAGAACAAAATAAAAAGTAAAGAACAAAAAAAAAAAAAGAAAAGAAAAAGAAAAAGAAGAAAAAAAAGAAAAAAGAAAAAAAGAAAAAAGAAAAAAGAAAAAAAAAAAAAAAAGAAAGAAAAAAAAAAGAAAAAAGAAAAAAAAAAAGAAAAAAAGAAAAAAAAGAAAAAGAAAAGAAAAAAAAGAAAAAGAAAAAAGAAAAAAGGAAAAAGAAAAGAAAAAAAAAAAAAGAAAAAGAAAAAGAAAAAGAAAAAGAAAAAGAAAAAGAAAAAGAAAAGAACAAAAAAAAAGAAAAAGAAAAAGAAAAAAAAAGAAAAAAAAAAAAAAACCCTGCAATCTGAGGCAGCTGTTGTTGCTGTTGTCGTTCAGCCATTTTGCTTATTTAGTTCACTAATTCCATCGGCGATGAATCGTTGCGTGACACACTTAACAAAATCTCCGTGAACAAAAAAGAAAACAAAAACAATTGTTTCCTTTTGGAAAGAAACGTGAAGAAATGAAGAATCATAAAAAGTCTTTCAAAAATAAATACCGATAAATAACCTACACACATATGCACACATACACACACGTACACACACGTACACCCCTGAACGCCAATGGAGGCTAAAGACTCAGTCAATTCATTACGTTTAATGAGAAAATGGCACACGAAAGAATGTGTGGTATTTATTAAGAACCGCGTGGGTAATAAAGATTTTGCACGAACAAAATTAACAGTGTAGGGATTACATTCTTTACTTGCCACTGGTCTTCCGCTAGGCGCTAGGTGGCATTGCAAGCAGCATTATAAAAGTGGTTGCGCCAAAATTGAAGGTCTCTTAAACCATCTAACATTCTCAGAGAAAGCACACACCAGTTGTGTCTCTGTCCACAGTTGGCCTGTCCACAGAAGGCATGGAGCTTAGCCCACCAGGTATTCCGTATGTATATCACTCGAGAACATGTATTAGAAGCAGCCTTATAAAAGTGGTAGCGCCAAGGTCAACGGGTTTTTTAGACCAGTGTTTTTCACACTTTTTTTTCTCTGCCAGAACAAAAATTTGAATCTCTGTCTGTCTGTCTGTCTATCTATCTATCTCTCTCTCAGAGAAATCTGAAGAAGGTGTACCGAAACCGTGGTAGAGAGAAAACATTTTTCTACAATTATATATATATATATGGAATTAAACAAAAGGCAGGTCTCCTGTTTAACGATTTTATTGGTGATCTTTTCAAGCTTTCTGGCCAACTTTTTAATATTTGGATGAAATTCATGGATTAGTCCACCAAGTTCATATACCGAGTACTTTCGGCACTTCGAAGTGCCATCATCACTAATAAAATCGTTAAACAGGAGACCTATTTGTTTAATTCCACATGTATAAATGAAAGACTGCTGCCCAAAACCCAAACACACACACACACGCACACACACACACACACACACATATATATATTATATATATATATATATATATATATATATATATATATATATATTCCTTGGGAAAGACAGGAATCCATATCTTCTTTCCTCGGCTATGGGTAAAATGGTAAGGTAGCCTAGGTGGGTAACCAATCTAGAAGAAAGACAAATTAAAAACCAGCAGTTGGAGTCCTTAACCCTTACCCAACTGCATTATTCATCATCCCTAGTGCTTCTGTGTGAACGTAAATCCAACTATATGTATATATATATATATATATATATATATATATATATATATATATATATACGACTAAAAACAAATGGTTTAAAATAGACAGACTTGAGTTTATCATGGATCGCGAAATTTTATTTACTTCGTCGATTTTAATCGTCACTACAGTATATATATATATATATATATATATATATATATATATATATATGCAGCAGAGATTCAACCCGAGCAGGTGTGTTTGCAAGAAGCGCTAGATCATCAGCATAGACGAGACTGAACTAATGTCTTACTAATAGCTATTATTACAGACTTCAGGAAGTAGGTATTTACCCAATCCGTTTCCAATGTCGAAATTATGGAGATCAAGTGAGGATCGTACTCCTTATTCCGTAGTAATGGATCTGGGAGACTAGCTTACAAACTATTGCACCACGATGGGACACCCATGTATCCTACCTATGAAATTCTATGCGAGATATACACAAGGTATGTACGGCCACTTACTTCCAATCACATAAACCACACAAGTAAGATCAACAAGACATATAAGTACAAGTAAGTATAAAAGAACTAAAATTCATTAGAGAAACATTACAAAATCATTAATTCCTTACTTTTATAAGTATATCAGTATATAAGTACCATGTGTTATAAGTTGACTAGTTAACAGCATTGGTAAATTTGGTCGTCTTAAACTCAGTCAGAACTGAGAGAAGATCGAACCGGCTCTTCCACAACTTTCCTGAAGATCGATCAACACAACGGAAGTCCGAATGAGCAGGTTCACCGGAGACAAATCAACACGCGGACACGCACTTATAGGACCACATATAGAGGCGCGTGGTCTAATGGTTAGAGTCGTGGGAAATGGACTCGTCAACGCGAGTTCAATTCCTGGACGAAGATGTCGGCATTTCACATGGCGCTAATACCCTTGGGAAAGGTATGAATCCTACTCTCTCTCCAGCTATGGGTAAATAGCAGGGCAGACTGGGCTCTTTAACCGTGGCTGATAACCAGTCTAGGAGAAGGAAAACTCTGAATTTAAACCTGTTAAACTCCGCTTAAGAAATCGACCTTGTGTCGCATCCTGCTCGTGCGGAGGGGTTGGTAAATATATATAGGACCACATAAGGGTATTTGCCTCTCATCCCACTTATGAGCGCTGGACACAAGGTCTCGTTTTAACGTGGGCGCACAAAAATTGCGTCGATCCCGTCGGCATTCCCCCCTCAAGGGGTTGCCTCAGGCGCTGGGCAATAAACCCAGCCCTGCCCCTTTAAATCAAGGGGGCAGGTATTGCCTGGTGGGGGGAAGATAGCCCCCTGGGATCGACACTATATTTACTTAACGATTCAGCGGCCGAAGCTCACTGGACCCCCGAAGGTCGGGTAAGTGATGTCCTCCCATCGACACCTATACGTGGACACACCAGCAAAAAACTTACATAGATCAGCTCTGTGCAGGTACTGGATGCCACGTGAAGGACTTGCCAGGAACGAGAAAAGGAAAATGGAAAAGGCATGAATCCATTTTCAATCTCAGTTATGAATAAATCTTAGGATATACTGAGCTCTCTGGCCTCAGTAAAGACAACACTTGAGCAGGTGTGCTTGCAAGAAGCGCTTGATCATC
>CM042157.1:81539041-81564639 GCA_023376005.1 Doryteuthis pealeii
ATATATATATATATATGTGTGTGTGTGTGTGTGTGTGTGTGTGTGTGTGTACATTTGAGTTAAGGTAGCGTTGACATGGAGTCAACGCCTGGACAAATAGGATGCGACATATGGTCAATTTTTGACCGAAGTTTAACAGATTTGAATTCTGAGTTTTCCTTCTCCTGGACTGGTTGCCTTACTAAGAATAAAGAGAATGGCCTGCTCCACTATTTACCTATAGCTGGAGGGAGATTAGTCAGATGCATACCTTTCCCAGTGATATAAGCGCTATGTGAAACGCAAATAGCCTCGTCCAGGATTTGAAATCGACTCGCCGAGTCCATTTTCCAAGACGATAACAATTACACGACGAGCGGATCCTATAGCACTATGAACTCGTAAACATATCTAACGGCCGATTCACACGAGACCTTAACACCCAGTCCTGTGACTTTGCTAATCTGAGATGTTCAAGTTCAGAAGACAAAAAAAACAAAACAAAAAAAACAATGTATGAACCGATTTCTGAAAACAGCGGGATGCAATATAACCTTTAAAAAGGACGAAGAGTATACCAGCCGAGATTCGGAATATAACACAACGAAATTGAAAGCTATGATCCATAGACGGATAAAGAATAATTATATCCAATTAAACAAATATCAATATGTTTATACAGCCGTGTGTCACGTCCTGCAGATGAATAATTGATCATTCCGTTTTTATTCATCAGATATGAATACAAAGATTCAAATATCCTGTCATCACCTCGAAAGCGTTATGAAAATACTATAGCACCATTCTAGATTGTATTGAACTATTTTGCTTCAATTTCTTAGCCAGGTTTGAATTCAGAGTTTCCGTCTGCTAGACCAGTTGCCTAATCAAGGTTAAAGAGCCCGATCTGCCCTACTATTTATCCATAGCTGGAGGGAGAGTAGGATTCATACCTTTCCCAAGGGTATTAGCGCTAAGTGAAATGCAATTACCACATACAGGATTTGAACTCGGGGCGACGAGTCCATTCCTCATGACTTTAACCATTACACCACGCGCTTTCAAATCTGTTTTGCTATATACGTATCAGACATTGTAATAATTAAATCATCATAAAAAAGTAAAAGTAAAGTCGTCGGAGTGGCCTAAAGTCGGTATAAGCCAATCAGCGAGGGAGTCTATCCCCTTTTCACTAGCGCTAGATCAATGAGATTGTTTTTGCCTCTGAGGTGGAGCGCCACACCTACCATTACTTTTACCGCACAGATCCCTGTGTAACTCATACGCTGAGTTGGCGAGGGCCGGTATCGAACTAGGAAACTTGTGGTTTCTAGCCGAACGCTCTATCGACTGAGCTAACCCGGCCCTTAACTGTGGTATATTCACAGATCCTGCTAATCATTATTACGATCCATTCTTCATTTTTCAAAAAAAAAAAAGAAGATAAATGAAAAATAAATTGAAAATATCCTTCTTTAATTGACTTAGGATGGGTAGATATTTCCAATAATAATCTTGCATTTGAGGGCATGCACTTCCTTTTCAAATAACATGTGACAAGATATCACACATTCTTCCGTAAATTTCACATAGTTTGCATAGCTCAGACAGCAAAGACTTGAGGGTAGATCTCCGTTCAAGCCTGTAGCACTCTGTTTTCTGTCGCCGTTTTGAATAGCCTCAAAGAAAAAGAATTATTTTGCGAGATTAAAATATTTTTAATATTCGTAAACGGATCCGCAACTTTGATGACAGAATCTATCGCTTGCAACAATAATGTTATGCACAACTCGATCTTGAAAAAATTGCATACGTTCAAATACATTCTCGCCAGTTCTCCTACGAAGGAAATCTGGTTTAAATCTAGAAATTAAGAAGTCCGACGACAAAGTCTATGGCTTGCAAAAATAACACAGCAGTCTCCAAGATAAACTCAATAACACGCTCCAAAGTGTCTCGCCTCTTTCCCTGTTGTGCCTGGTTTTATGCACAGCTCGATCTCGAAAAAATGTCCATACGTGCAAATACATTCTCGTCAATTCTTCTAGCCCCGAGATCGTATTTCCTTAAATTACAGTGCTAAGGTAGACATATTTTTTTCCTTTTTTTTTCGAGACCTTCATTCATCTGCTTGCGCTCGCTTTGAGCACTGAGGTACGCCATTTCTTTCGGTACATTTAGCTATAAAACAATTTCCCCTAAAATTCAGAGTTTTCGGTTATAAAAAAAACAGAAAAAGAAAATGTTTTGCTTATTTTTAAAAAATTCTCCTAATTCATTGAATGCCCGTGAACATCGTTGTCATGATGAAATTAACAATTTACAAGTTTCGAATATATATATATTTGGAGGATATGTGCTTAATTGAAGTCATACCTAGTTTTGAAAATTAATTAGTTAATAATTAATGAATTTAGGAGGTCATATATGTTCAAATGTTAGGCTAAACAAATCGGGAAAATGTCAGTCCCTGAATGTACATTTCGAACTATTAGGTCTCATCAGCAAGGTTATAGACATGGGAGACTGCTCCATGTCTATAACCTTGCTGATGAAACCTAGTAGGTCAAAATGTACATTCAGGGATCGACATTTTCTCGATTTGTTTAGCCTTACATTTCAACATATATGCCCGCCTAAATTCATTAATTATTAACTAATTAAATTTCAAAATTAGGTATGACTTCAATTAAGCACATATTCTCCAAAAATTTTCAGCTAAAAAAAGCCATATCAAATAAGCACATTTGTTTGTTTACTTACTCTCATATATATATATATATATATATATATATATATATATATATAATTAACAAGTTACAAGTTTCGAATGTTTTTATCAAATCAAGTCACTTTGTATAAGCTGCGGAGAGATAAGTGTTTACTATAAAAATGAAATTCCTAAAACTTATAAATTCTTATGTTGATTGTGAATGTAAGTATATATATATATATATATATATATATATATATATATATATATATATATATATATATTTGCACACACATATATATGCGTGTATATTGCACACACCACACACACACACACACACATATATATATATATATATATATATATATAGTCATTCACATACGGTCCTGTTTCGCCGTTTCACGACTCATCAGTGTGAGTAGACACGGCAGGCAGCTTCAGACTGGGTTCGAAACCCGACCGAATTGTCATCAGACAGACATCTTACCACAGCGTCATCTACACACCCACTTTTTAGAAATGGAATTTTACTGATATAAACATCTAGGCCACTAGGGAGTAATAGAACGTTCGGCTAGAAATCCAAGGTTCCTAGTTCGATACCGGTCCTCGCCAACACAGCGTTATGAGTAGCACAGGGATCTGTGCGATAAAGTAAGGAGCTGATGGTAGGTGTGGCGCTCCACCTCAGATGCAAAAACAATCTCCTTGGTCTAGCGCTAGTGAAAAGGGATAGACTCCCTCGCTGATTGGCTGATACCGACATTAGGCCGCCCCGACGACTTTACTTTTACTTTACCTATATATATATATGTGTGTGTGTTTATATGTTTGTATATATATATATATATATATATATTATATATATATATATATAATATAATGGAGATTGTGGGTTTGTCTGTCTGTAACCGAAACTATATTACTATACAAGTCACAATTCCTTTAGTTATTTACATCATATTCTCCATGATTTTATTTTTATTTAAACCTCAATTATTAATAAAATTGTTTTACATTACTTACACTGTTGACCATATCTACATAGTATTTACCGCGTACCCCACTTGTACGGGTCAGGCACAAAGTCCCTATTAACGTGGGACCACCCACAAGCCGAAGCTCATGGGGTGGCGGGTGAAAAAATTGCGTCGATCCCGTCGGCATTCCCCCTCAAGGGGGGCGCCCCAGGCACTGGGCAATAAACCCAGCCCTGCCCCTTTAAATCAAGGGGGCGGGTGTTGCCTGGGGGGTTGGCCCCCTGGGATCGACGCTGTTAATTATATCAATGGTCCAGAGGCCGAAGCCACTGTTGACCATATCTACATACTAATAACATGCAATTGTATTTATATATACAACAAAATAGAGGTTTACAGTATGAATGGGAAGGCTAATTTGCATATTGATCTTAAAAAATTGATTTTAATAAATATAAGTTTAGTATTATTGATTTCTAATTGTTTGGTTTTATCTTATTGAATATGAGCAAAGATCTCTTCAATAAATCTTAAAAGAAATCCCTTAACAAGAAGAAATAACTGTAATATTATTCTTTACTTCCTATTTTAACTAAATAGTTAAATTAGGAAAATTTACCAATGAAAGACGGGAGTAACGGAAAATGATGGAAGAGTTAGTTTCAAAGTTGTTCTATTTTTCAATCATACCCCCTCTGTTCAAAATCTTTTTATCTACATTCTTATTCAGTTTCATTAGCCTTTCTAATTTAATATGATATTTTATTATAAAATTTAACTAAAATACTTGCACCCAGAGGGTGCATATATTTGCTAGTATATATAATGTGTTTATGTTTTAAAGACATTTTATTGAGGGGGGAATGCTCTTTTTTTTATTCTAACTCATTTATTAATCATCTGTTTGTTAATTGTTAAGGGCTTTCGGGTGATACTCCATAAGATGGGGTGGGGCACGAGGCAAAGTGCCTTCCTTTTTAAATTCCTTCTTTCTTTCTACTTTTCACTTCTTTTAAATAAATGAACCCATTTGGGGATTTTGTTGTTGATGAATCACGGGTCCTGTTTACAGACAAAACAATAAGACTCCCCCCCACCCACACCTATTCCCCACACCACAGTCTTAATGGTACAGATGACTGTCACGTGATAAAAATGTGGAAATCCAAACAGCTGAACGCTTCCCATTTCTACTAGGAGACCTACAATAGGTCCACAATCTCTTCCATTCTTTCTCATAATTGATATTAATTATGTAACCACACATTGTTTTATTTATTTTTGTTATGGTTTGTGTCAGTGATGAGGATGCTGTCACCTGAAAGTCTGTCTCTTCCTCATTTCTTGTCCCAAATTGGTAAAAAAAATTAAAATAGAATGTTTGGCAGTTGAGGAGTAATTGGAATTATTTCAGAGTAAATCAGTTTAAGCAAAAAGCGTAAATAAATAACGAACACTAAACAGTATACTAAGAATTTAACATATCTTTATTCCAACCCTCCTATCTTCATATATATATATATATATATATATATATATATATATATATATATATATATATATATATATATATATATATATATATATATAAAAACAAATTTTTTTTTGTGATGAAACAAAGAAAATACAGTGCTCAACCACAAATTGTAAGAGCTATTATTTATTTAATTTGTTGAGTTAAAAAAAAAAATGCTTATTATAGACAGCTACCCAGGTTGTCTTGCTAGGTTACAATCATCAGGTTGTCAAATTATATCTTATGGTGTTTATTTGAAGATCCTTTCTTTTATATATATATATATATATATATATATATATATATATTCATCTGCTAACTTTATCGAAAATGATAAACAGAAAATTCATGGGGCTTTATATAGTTTTTTATATTTTTCTGCTGAATCTTGAAGTAAAGTCTCTAAATCGCTGGTGAAGCAGAGAAACTGTTCGTGCGGCTATTGATAACACTCTTGTGTTTGCTCTTCATGCACCTGCGCCTGCCCTTGTGCGCACCTCCCTGCCATGCTCAATCTTAGCTTGGCAGTTGTTTCTGATGGAGCTCCCGATGGTACCGCCAAGTAAAGTTCGCACAGTCCGTCAGCTTTTGAACGCAAAAGAAATCAAACCGATTGAAATTTATCACCAATTAACTGAAGTGTATGGCGAGTCGTGCATGAATGTCAAAATTTTTCGCAAATTGTGTTTGGAGTTTTCAACGACGCCGAGGTTCAAAGCTTCCTCAATGACATAGCGGTGAGCTGTTACGACATGGTTATACAGAAACTGCCACAACGCCTACCGAAATGGTGAAAAATAGATGTTTAACTTTAAAACGACGTAACCGCCCTGTCGGCTGGGGCGTTAGAATGCACCGACTGCACCTCTGCAGAGGGGTAAGACTCCCCCAATGGGGCCACCTGTTGGCCGTGGGTGGCGACCCGTGATGCTTAAGGATAGAGCCCAGGTGGATGAGCAGTTCATGACATGCAATACTCCACTTTGGCCCTATCTTGGGCTAGACGGGCGGTCAGAGAGGCCCCCTCCGATCAATCGGCTGGTCACATCAAGCCCTAGCACCTATATGATTTTCCCAACCCTATTGCCCTTATGGCAAGCCCCAATCCCTTTTTATCATATGGGTGCTAGAAGGCGGTGGCTGCGGGTCTACATGTCCTGGAAATGACGTTAAACTCTATCTGATGGTGAGGTTCCAGTTCTGGAGCTTTGGGGAATGTGGAGCACCCCTTCATCACCATTGCTCCCTGGTCCACTTTGACCCGGAGTGGTAGTACCTGTTAGGGTCCCATCTATGGAAAAATGTATTTAAAAAAAATTGTATTATCCATTAAGAATTGATTTATTTCAAAACTTTATCGGCATTAAATGACCCACTGAGGTTGATATGCCGTAAAACAAAACAAAACAAACCAAAAACGACGTAAACATCATTGACAATAAACAATAAACGTTTCTGTGATTTCTAAATATTTTGGAGACCTTACCTATTAGTGGCCGGTTTAGCTCAGACGGTAGAGCGTCCGCCTAAGAACCATAAGGTTCCTGCTTCGATACCGGCCCTCGCCAATTCAGCGCATGAGTAGTACATGGATATGTGCAGTAAAGTGAAGAGCTGATGGTAGGTGTGGTGATCCACCTCCGACGCAAAACAACCCCCTTGGTCTAGCGCTAGTGAAAAGGGGATATATTCCCTCGGTGTCTGTCTGATACCGACTTTAGGCTACCCCGATAACTTACCTTTCGGATTACCCTTATATATATATATATATATATATATATATATATATATATATAATCATTATTATTTATATTTTTGCTTGAAGGCAATTACAATGCGTATATCGCATAAAATTCGATAATTATAGAAGATAATAATGACAAGTGAATTTCGGTAAAGAATTATTCGTTTGTTGGCATCCATCCGTCTACTAGAGACAATGGCGTAGTGTCCAAAAAAGTGGAACGACGTAGCCTGGGTGGCTTGATATGAAGGATGAGCTGTTGTCCAAGTAGGTCTCCCTCTCCACATTGCCGTCGTTGTTCAAAGGAAAGACAAAAAAAAAAAAGAAAAAAAAGAAAAAGAAAAAAACAAACAATACAGTTTGCCAATAATAGTGTTGCAGGAGTTTCACAATAAGTGTTACATTTACTGTTTAAAATTTATATGTAAATGTAACAAGTATTCTGGGACAGATGGGCTGTTTTTCTATCTCTGTCCCATAATGATTGTTACATTGAATGTATGAAACTTATATGCAAATGTAACAAGTTTTATGGAACAGATAATCTATGTTTTTTTTTTAGCTTTGTCCCATAATAATTGTTACATTGAATGTATGAAATTTATATGTAAATGTTGTGGGGTTTTAAGGGGTCAAATAAGAACAAAACGACGGGTCACAAATGTAGGAAAATGTATTAACAAAAGAGTAGACAATTACAGTACAGAGACGTGGGAATTACGTCCGACAAATAGAGTTATGAGCTGACTCGCATTGGCCTACTCTCAAGCCATAATTGTCCCTGTTACTTATAGTAACAGTCGGCGCATTCCATTAGTCTATAGGGTATATCACCTATAACAGTAAACATAACAACTATTATGGGACAGTGATAATTACATTTTACCTGGAAGAAGGAAGGTTTAAAGTTCAGCATCACACCACATTAGGGACCCCTGCTCCGGATTTGATTTTGGGGTTTATTCCCCTAGCCTTTCCTTGGAATGAGGTATAGCCGCTGGGCAGACTTTCTTTGTCTAGATGGATTATCATCCAAGACTAAGGAGCTCCATCGAACCTATTTGGGGATTTATAATGGTAGTAAGTCCCCCCCCCCCAATTCTACTACTATCGGCATGGATGGCCGTTGGCTCCTCTGTTCCATGGTCGGGTTGTCGGCGACTAAACTGGCACCCCAATGAGGCACGCCTCGGCTTGTCTGGCGGGGTGTGGGTATGTGGACACCCAGCCTCACCAAAATCACCTCATACGTCGCATATTTCTATCCATGCATATTACTATTAAACGATTTTTAATATTAAGCTCGTTTTAATTCATTCTCATTTATGTACCACAAGGAGCAATTAGCGGAACATTTTTTTTCTCTTTTGGCTCGATGCAAAGAAATTAATGAAACTGGAACTACTTTTTCAAAATATTTCATCTGAGAAACAAGACTCCTGTCATCTTAATGACGAATATTTCTTTTAATTTCTTTTTTTAATTTTTTACAACTAGCAGGACCTGTGGATATACCACAGTATGATAATTTAATTATTACAACGTTTGATATGTCTACTTAAGAGCTAAATAGTTCCATATGTAAAAAGTATAATATAATGTTTTTATAAACCAATTTTTAGGAGTAGGGAACCTCTAGAACTCATTTTACAGACAAAAATAGATTACAAATAGTCGCCATTTTTCGCGAGGCCCCACCAAAATTTGAAGAGTTATGTCGATTTTAAAAATCATGATAACTCCGCCAATTTCTGGAATTGAAAGTTCAAATTTAGGGGATTGTCTAACTTTAAGATAAGTCCACACCTGAATAAAATTTCAAAAAAATTGAAGTGCAAAATTTAAACAAATCTTTGCAAAATGTTGTAGCTTCGGTTCTGAGCAAAAATCAAGCTATTTTTTGGTACAAATAATGTTCAATATATATGAAATAATGATAGAGAAAAAAAATATCGTAAATGCAGTGCCACATCGGGAAAAAAATAATACAAAAATAGATTACAAAAAGTCACCATTTTTGCGACCCTCACAAATATGGAGAGCTAAAATCGACATAACTCCGCCAATTTTTGGAATTGAGGAAAATTTCAGAAAAATTGTTGAGGGTGGGTGACACAGCTTGGATGATTTGACATGGAATTATCCAAGGACGCAGGCATATCGGCCGAAACGTTGTGTATATAACAATAAAGATGAGGACAACAGTCTCAATAATACAAATTATCAAGCCTCATCTAAAAAATCAGACAAATAGGAAGCATTGTTTATAGTTGCATGTTTTCAAGAATACCAATATTGATGGATCCTGTCTTACCGGAGTCTGAGTGTGTTTCCTCTCTATACACTGTTTTTTGCGACTCATGCTTAGCCTATTTGTAAATATTATTTGACTAAAACCTGCTTCTCTGTACACATCACACATTGCTCTGTAAATTTCACATGGTTTGCATTTCTCAACAACCAAAAATTTGATGACAGCCCTCTGTTCAAGCCTAGAGCATTCTGTTTGGTTTACCACCATTTTGAATAGGCTCAAAACAAACATTTTTGTGAGATCAAAATAATTTATAGCAATGAAAAAAAAAATCGGAAAAAGAATAAAGAGATTATTTTGTTTATATATATATATATATATATATATATATATATATATATATGAGAAGTAAATACACACGCGGTGTGTTTATGATATGGCTTTTTTTAGCCGACAATTTTTGGGAGAATATGTGCTTAATTGAAGTCGTACCTAATTTTAAAAGTTAATTATTTAATAATTAATTAATTAGGCGGGCATACCTATTTAAATGTAAGGCTAAACAAAATCGAGAAAAATCAATCTCTAGGCCGAAATGTACATACAGAGATTGATTTTTCTCGATTTTGTTTAGCCTTACATTTAAATAGGTATGCCCGCCTAATTAATTAATTAATAAATAAATTATTTTCAAAATTAGGTACGACTTGAATTAAGCACATATTCTCACAAATATATATATATATATATAGTCATCCATAGACACCGTATTTCGACGTATCACATCTCCTGAGACTTAAGAGGCTAGCTTTGGTCGGGATCGAAACCCGAAATGTTTGTCGTCAGAGTTCATAACATCTGGGCCATCACCCACCTACAAGCAGAGTGTATGATTTAACTGATAAATTCATATACAGGTATATATGTCACCAACGTCAGAGAGATCACATCCATCTTATAGGTGAGCCTTGCCATTTAAGCATAATTCGCAGTCGTCAGCAAAATTCTCTCCAGAGAGCTCAACCAGGCATGGGTTGGGAAAGATTTCTCAATATCATTGATAGAGCATATATATCTAAGTTTGGGTAGCGTAGATATAAAGCCAGCAGCACTTGGTAACTGTCAGTTTCTCGCCTATGGGATTTTTAAACCAAACATTTAGAATTGCGACAGTTACCAAGCCCCGTTGCCTTTGTCCTCGCTACTCTAAGTTATATATATATATATATGTGTGGGTTTGTCTTATGTGTGTGTATCTATGTGTGTGTATATGTGTGTGCGTTTGTGTGTGTGTGTTTGTGTGTGTATGTGTGTGTGTGTGTATGCGTTTGCTTTTGTGTGCGTATGTGTATGTGTGTATCTTTGAGTATGTGTGTGAGTGTGTCTTTGAATATGTGTGTGTGTCTTTAAGTATGGGTGTGTGTATTTGAGTATGTGAGTATGAGTGTGTATCTTTTTGAGTATGTGTGTGAGAGAGTATGTGAGTGTGTGTGTCTTTGAGTATGTGTGTTTGTGTGTGTGTTTGAGCATGTGTGAGTGTGTGTCTTTGAGTATGTGTCGTTGAGTATGTGCGAGTGTATGTGCGAGTGTGTGTGTGTGTGTGCGTGTGTGTGTGTGTGTGTGTGTGTGTACAAAGTATAACTTTACATTAATGTTTGATGTGGTTAAGAACATATGGAACATTACCAAAATGCCTTTACCCAAAAAATCTAAGAGAAACATAAAATCAGTGATTTTGACGCGCATTCAAATTACCCAATAACATATGAATATAAGTTTCGAATGAAGATCTAAACAAAATTTGAAAATGCCTATCAAAATAATTTTGTATACAAAGAAATCATAGAAAGTGAGAGGGAAGTCTCCAAAAGTGTATAATCATTTATATATTGTAGGGACTGGCAAACGGAGCCTAAAATTCGTTTTTGACAAAATGACTTTAGCCCCCTACAGAAAATAATTTACCAAAAATCAAGGAATTATCGGATTTTAATGAAATTTTCAGTGTTTATTTATCAACAAATGATCTTTATAATGCATTATTTATTTTATTTAAAAACTTTCTCATTTCTTTCAGGTCACTTAATTTTGACCCCCCTTATGTTGGGGGCGTAAAATGTTTTTCAAGTTAGTCATATATTATACTAATTACAGTATGAATAATGAGATAAAAGACCGAACTTTGAATAGAAACAAAAACAATTTTTTACGGTTGCGCTTCTATGAGAAAATAAGTACCGAAAATCGAAAAATAAAATGTAAAAAAATGATAAATGATTAATTTTTGGAGATTTCTTTTTTACTCATTTCGATAATTATTTAATTGGCTATTATTTTATAAAAGAAAAAATTATACATCGATGTTTTTTTCTGGTTAAAAAGGGGAGGGGGTACATTTTCAATCGAGATTTTCTTCAAAACGTATACTTTTTTTTCGAAAAAATAAGGTTTGCATTAAGTAGATATTTATTTTTAGAATCTAAAAATATAACATTTTAAACTTAAAATCCGAATATTTTTATTTTAAATGAATTTTATATATTAATTTTTCATAGCAAAAATACTAAATTAAAGTTTTGAAATAAAATAACTGATGCATTATAAAATTCATTAATTGTTAAATCAATACTGAAAATTTCATTAAAATCGGATAATTACCTGATTTTTGGTAAATTTTTTTCCCATTCCAAATGTTACGTTAAAATTGTAAACAAGCGCCTAAAACCATTGAAAAACAGCCAAAATGGCGGATCGCGTCGAAATTGTTTTAAATCTTTTAAAAATAAACTGCATATGTAATTATATTTTTCTTTTTTTAATGATGGTCATTATGTTACTACTTATCATTTTAGACAAAGTTTAACCTTAAATAATAGATTTAATTATTCTTAATTCGCTTTTAAAACTCGTAGTATCCGTTTTTTTATTGCCATTCCCTAATATATTGCTACATACATATGTACTTAACATAATACTGACATATGCAAATAAAAAGAAAGTAGGAAGGAAGGAAGTGTTGTAAGAGAAAGAAAGAAAGAATTGTTATAGAAGAAAGAACTGAAAGAAAGAAAGAAAAAGGTGTTGCAAAGGAAAGAAATAGTATTGTAAAAGAAAGAAAGAAAGAAAGAAAAGAGAAAAGAATTGTTGTAGAAGAAAAAAAAAAGGAAGGAATAATAGAAAGAAGAAAAAAATACGTTGCAAAAGAGAGAAAGAAAGAAAAAAGAGAAAGAAAGAAAAAAGAGAAAGAGAGAAAGGAATAATAGAAAGAAAGAAAAAATACGTTGCAAAAGAGAGAAAGAAAGAAAAACGAAAAAGAAAGAAAGGAATAATAGAAAAAAAGAAAAAATACGTTGCAAAAGAGAGAAAGAAAGAAAAAAGAAAAAGAAAAAAAGGAATAATAGAAAGAAAGAAAAAATACGTTGCAAAAGAGAGAAAGAAAGAAAAAAGAAAATGAAAGAAAAAGAAAGTGTTGCAAAAGAAAGAAAGAAAGAATCACCAAATCTGAAAATCAAATTTTCTTCTTTTTTTTCCCCACAGATCGAAAGTTTAACAACTTAGTCACTAGATTTATTCTGAGAGAAAAGAATTAGAATTACTAAAATCTAGAAATTTGGAATTGCTAGAAAAAAGAAAGAAATGCAAAAGGAAAAAAAGAAGAAAAGTAGGAAGTATGAATTTCAAAGTTAGAAAGAAAAAATAAATTAAAACTAGAAATGAATAAGAAAAAGATTATTTTTAAAAGAAAGCAAAAAAAAAAAAAAAAAAAAAAAAAAAAGAGAAAGAAAGAAAGGCAAGGCGAAAAGAACGAAAGGAAGAAATTAAGGATAAAATGAAAAAAGAAAGAAATTCAAAATAGAAGGGAATAAAATAGAAGAAAAGCAAAAAAAAAGAAAGAAAAGAAAGAAAGAAAGAAAGAATGAAAGAAAGAAAGAAGAGAAAGGAAGATAAAAGTTTAAAAACAGTAAACATTGAAGTCTCAAAAGAAAGAAACGATACCCACCACCAGCATCACCACCACACACACCAAAAATGGGGTGGGATGCTAAAGAAAGAACGAAAGAAAAGAAAAGAATTTAAAAAAAGAAAAGCAACAAAAAAAAGAAGAAAGAAAAAGAAAGAAAGGAAGGAGGAAGAAAAAGGAAAGGAAAGGAAAAACATTGAAATCCCCCCAAAATAGAAAAAAAGTAGCGATACAACACACACACACCAAAAAAGAGGGAGGGGGAAAAGAAAGAAAGAAGGAAGGAAGGAAGGAAGGATGGAAAAATAAAAAAGTGAAGGAAAACATTGAAATTTCAAAAGAAAGAAACGATACCTAACTACGACACACACACCAAAAAAGGGGGGGTATGCAAAGAAAGAAGAAAGAAGGAAAAAAAATGAAAAAAGAAAAAGAAAAGTGTGTGGGAATGCAAAAGAAGGAAAGAAAGAAGACAAAAGAAAGAAAGAAAGAAAGAAAGAAAAGTGTGTGGGGAATGCAAAAGAAGGAAAGAAAGAAGGACAAATGAAAGAAAGAAAGAAAGAAAAAAGAAAGAAAGAAAGAAAGAAAAGTGTGTGGGGAATGCAAAAGAAGGAAAGAAAGAAGGACAGAATGAAAGAAAGAAAGAAAGAAAGAAAGAAAAGTGTGTGGGGAATGCAAAAGAAGGAAAGAAAGAAGACAGAATGAAAGAAAGAAAGAAAGAAAAAGAAAGAAAGAAAAGTGTGTGGGGAATGCAAAAGAAGGAAGAAAGAAGGACAGAATGAAAGAAGAAAGAAAGAAAGAAAGAAAGTGTGTGGGGAATGAAAGAAGAAGAAAGAAAGAAGAAGAAAGAAAGAAAGAAAGAAAGAAAGAAAGAAAAGTGTGTGGGGAATGCAAAAGAAGGAAAGAAAGAATGAAAGAAAGAAAGAAAGAAAGAAAGAATGAAAGAAAGAAATAAAAAAGGAAGAAAAAGTTTTAAAAGTTAAGGAAAAACATTGAAATCCCCAAAGACGTGATAACCCATCCACCACCCACACACCAAAAAAGAGGGGGTTATGCAAATAAAAAGAAAGAAAAGAAAAAAAAGAAAGAAAAGGAATTTCAAAGAAATCTAGAAAAAATAAATGTACAAAAAAAGAAAAAAGGAATGAAAGAAAAGAAAAGGAAATGAAAAACCTAAAAAGCAAACAAAAGAAATCCCCAATGAAAGAAAAAAAGAAAGTTTTTCATTCTCATTCATTACTGAGTGAGTGATAAGTGCGTGGCAATAACCCCCCACCCTCTCCGCCACTTCCTGAATAACTCTGTGTGTGTGTATGTGTGTAATGTGTGTAATGTGTGTGTGTGTGTGTGTGTGCGTGTGTGTGTGTGATTTCCATATCTGCCGGCCACATGTGGAATAGACCGCCTTTAACTGATACATCCACCCAAAATTGTCGCAGTCTTTTTGATCAAAAGTGCGAACCAGTGAGACAGGTTTTGTTTCGTTGGGAGAAGAAGGCCCCGGTCGTTGGATGACCCAACCGTAGACCAGGTTCACACATTTGAAATTGAGACATTGGGTGGGGGGAGTGGGAGTGAGTGGGCTTGAGAGGGTAGGAGTAAGGGTAGAGCATACGCTGAGGATTTAAGGTGGCTGGGTGGGTTATACTATTGGAGTTGGCTACCCCGGCAGTTTTTGCAGCAACTGACGAGGGGAGGAGGGGAGGAGGGGAGAGAAAAAGAACCGTAAAAAGTGCACCATTGGAAAATGAATAAATTTGACGATCGTTCATTGTAATTCGTTCTTTTTCAACAGATTTTTTTTATCTATCTATCTATCTATCTATCTATCTATCTATCTCTGTCCATATCTATCTATATATATATCTATATGTCTCTATAACTATCTATCTATCTATATATATATATATATGTGTGTGTGTGTGTGTCCATATCTATCTATCTATCTATCTATCTATCTATCTAACTATCTGTCCATATCTATATATTTCTATCTACCTATCTATCTCTGTCCATATCTATCTATCTATCTATCTATCTATCTATCTATCTCAGTCTGTCCATATCTATCTATCTATCTATCTATCTCAGTCTGTCCATATCTATCTATCTATCTATCTATCTATCTATCTATCTATCTACCTATCTATTTCTATCTACCTATCTATCTCTGTCCATATCTATCTATCTATCTATCTATCTCAGTCTGTCCATATCTATCTATCTATCTATCTATCTCAGTCTGTCCATATCTATCTATCTATCTATCTCAGTCTGTCCATATCTATCTATCTATCTATCTATCTATCTATCTATCTATCTATCTATCTATCTATCCATCTATCTATCTATCATCCTATCTATCTATCTATCTATCTATCTCAGTCTGTCCATATCTATCTATCTATCTATCTATCTATCTGCCTATATCTATCTATCTATCTATCTATCTATCTATGTCCATATCTATCTATCCATCTATCTATCTATCTATCCATCTATCTATCTATCTATGTCAGTCTGTCCATATCTATCTATCTATCTATCTATCTATCTATCTATCTATCTATCTATCTATCTTCATACAATGTCTCAATCTATCTATCTATCTATCTATCGCTATCCATATCTATCTATCTATCTATCTATCTATTTATCTCTGTCCATATCTATCTATCTATCTATCTATCTATCTCAGTCTGTCCATATCTATCTATCTATCTATCTATCTATCTATCTATCTATCTATCTATATTTGTCCATATCTATCTATCTATCTATCTATCTATCTATCTATGTCCATATCTATCTATCTATCTATCTATCTATCTATCTATCTATCTCTGTCCATATCTATCTATCTATCTATCTATCTATCTATCTTTCTATATCAGTCTGTCCATATCTATCTTAGTACCAATCTCATCCACCCGCAAAAATATCTGATTTATTTTCCATTGTATTTAACAGACCATAAAATGCCATGAATTTAATTGTCCATGGATTATTGCACTTTCTTATTAATTACTGATGCGTTTATAAACCCTCAAATCCCTCTAAACTATTCTGGATTATCTCAAATATTTCCGGAACGTTTCTTTTTTTTTTTTTTGAGGGGGGGGATACATTTTAAAGGACAAAAAAACGGGTGTCACAAATAATGATGCTGATTGTTGGATTGCTTGATGAATTGATTTTAACGGCACGTCAACCCGTCTGGTATTTAGTATTCCTATCTAATCTTTTTTATCAAAATAGAGATTCGGTGTCTGTCCGTCTGTAACCGAAACTACGTCACTGCTTACGTAACCCTCAGGAATTGCCTACGTTTATCAATGTGTATTTAATTTATTTTCAAAATCAGTAATACGTAGAATAAATCTTTATTTATTAACGACATCTCTGTGGAAATTTGAGTTAGGTTTACCTAAAAACAGACCATGTTATTAATGCATTTAAAACATTCTGCAATGTGTCTTATATAGTGAATTACTAAGATTAGCTGCACAAGGCCAGAAGTATTGGGGCCCAACGAGAATCGAACTCAGCAACAATTATCTGCAAATCAAGGTTGCTAACCATTACACCACGTGAGGTGTCACAATATGTCTTATATATCACTAAGAAATAAATTTTTACGTGGTGTGGTTAATTTGCATACTGGTTTTAGCAAAACCGTGTTAAATAAATAATTATTTGGTATTATTGATTTCTAATATTATTGTTTTATTCTAAAAACGTATTAAACCTAGGAGGGATGGTGATGAACGGACACTCCGCAGCATTTTTGTACAGAAGTCACCGTCCGTGATTCTTTCCTGGTCATTTAGACTTTGCAATAAAGGCAATAAATCAAATTATATAGCATAGTCATCTTCTTAAATACTTCCTACTCGTACGAAGTTTCTGCTTCTCTTTCTGGTCGTGTTATCTCTCCACTGACTGGGACTGTCTCACTCTGTGTTCCATCTTACTCTGTTATGTTTGGGAACAACAGAGACATTTTCTTGCGAACAGATTTTTTATTCCTCCGAATATCCGATACATCCTCAACCCACACACTCGCGGGGGGTTCAAAGACATAAAACACCTTCCCAAATGGATCGCTTACCACACATCTGCTCAAATGGGTTGCCTGCTTCGAACTGAAGTCCCTTTCTGGCTGGCTGGTTGGTCAGTTTTTACGGCATGTCAATCCTTGGTGGGTTATTCTATGCCGAAGACGTATTGTTTTATTCATTCTTGTTGAGTATTCAATATTTAAAAAAAATACCCATTTTTAGAACTCATTTTTTCCTTCTATTTAACCCATAGATGGGACCCTAACAGATACTGCAACTCTACAATATTGCGTTAAAGATTTTTTTAAATTCTCTCAACATATAGAAAACTCAACCTATTTGCATTATTCTTTTATATATAGTCAAAGTTAGTCTAAACATCCATATTCTATACCAGAGTTTTAAATTTGCAACTTCATTATTAAATACAGTTTAACGGCATAACCAGGACACCCATGGGGCTAAGGTTGAGGTCATTTGGTGCTGGTATCTTAACCCCATATAAAAGCTTGGTCCTTTGATCTTCTTGAGCTGGTGAGCTGAAATGAAAGGCATCCAAAGAACGTGAAAGAAAGAGATAAAGGCAGAAGGTGGTTTCATAACTCAGGCTTTATTGAACGGGATATAGTCATTGGTAGCGAGGGCACATGGCCCTAGCTAGAAAACAAGTAAATGTATTTTTTTTTTTTGGGGGGGGGGTCGCTTCTTTTTTTGTCGTAATTCTTGTTTATTTAAACTAAAAACAAGACATTAAACAAACATGAATAAAAAAAATCTTAGTGTTTAAAGTAATATAGATAAATATGAACAAATTGAGATAGATAGATATGAAGATGGATAGTTTTGAATAGATTGAGCTGGGTTGTTATTTTAATAGTCACCGGGCAGCAACTCTTGAGGCAGGAGACCGGGACGCACTTCCTCATAAATTACCATATTCTGTTTTCACAACTCTCCAAACAGTAACGGTGAACATCTAGCCGAGTTTTATCTCATGAATATTGTATGCCTAAACACCAAATATAAAAAAAGTAAGAGAAAATATGGACTTATACCTACCCAAATAACTAAAAAACACAGCTAGATTACATACTAATAAACAAGAAATGGATAAACATCGCTAAGAACTGCTCGGCATAATCCTCTTTTGAAGGAGTATCTACCGATCACAGAATCGTCCCAGTAAAGATGTTACATAATTATTGGATCCCTAATACTTTTTTAAGGTAGTGTAGAAACATAATGGCGATTAGTGCAGCTCACGGCCTTGAAGGATGAGTGACAACGCTTGACCTCGCTCTCACCTTGCCTTCGGGGATAAATCGTGAGAACCGGAAGGCATAGAAAACCCTGTCTTCCGGTTTAAGGAGTAAGTAAGTTTCAGTCAGTTAGAAGGTAGCAGCGAGCTCAAATGGGTAAGTCGTGTTATACAGGCGGTCCCTCATCTGCGCAGATTGTCTGGTTGGGGATTTACGAATAAAGTAACATTAAAAGAAAATCGAAGTCTTGTGTTTACTAAAAACTAACAATGACACATTCTGATAAGGAGAAATCCCTAATAGAAGACCAGATCGGAATCCCCAAGTCAACACCAGACGCTAGACCAGACCAAGATGATAGACGACCAGAATAGAATAGCCGGCCAGATGAAAAGACGACCAGAAGTAAAGAAGTAAGAAAAGGGTATACAACATTACATCGATTTGGTACTGTGAAAGCCTCAGTATGTAACAAAGATAGATCTGTGTCTGCGCAGAAATAAGAAGCAAACCAGTAAATCTGTGCAATAAGACTGATCCTCACTTACTAACAGGGATATATGCAATCACTATTCGGTGACTGTAAGAAAAAAGTTTAATACTTGTTTAATACGGACACAGCAAAAATACATACTCCAAATGATGAATATGAAAACTTTGTCAGTGTCCACTTAGAAATAACACCTGAATACAGACTATCCAAACAAAGGGCAAAATATACAGTCCCCTTGGATCAAAAACAATTAAGAGAAAAACGAGATAACATAAAAAATCATCACTATGTAATAAAAAAGATACAAAACATTAGTGTGCAAGAACTCAAGAAAGCTAAGATAGAAATAAATAAAACATTTAAAAAAGAAAAAATAGAATAGTATCAGACAGGTATTATCTGTGTTATTCGGACTATTGTCTCCATCTTCATTGTTATTTGTACAACGTTTCGGTCGATAGGCCCTCCGGCCTTCTTCAGGTATTTCTTGTCGGACTCGGGAACCTTCAAAGTTCCGCGATGGCTCCCGATTACGACAAGAAAGTTCCCGAGTTCGAAAAGAAGGTTCCCGAAGAAGGTTCCCGAGTCCGACAAGAAATACCTGAAGAAGGCCGGAGGGCATATCGATCGAAACGTTGTACAAATAACAATGAAGATGGGGACAATAGTCCGAATAACACAGATAATACTAATCTTCAAGCCTCATCTCAAACATTCAGAGAAATGGTATCAGACAGGAATACTTGATATCATACAGCTGTGTGTAAATTATTGGTATTAGATAGGAATACTTGAAACATTACAATATAGGAATATATCATATAGCTATATACAAAAAAATTCTTAAGACACAAAAAATCTAAATCAAAATGTACAATATACGCAATTCCCAAACTTCTCAAAATAAAATAACCTCAGACGACTTGGCATGCCGTTAAAATCAATTAATCAATAAATCTAAACAATAGCACAGCCGGTTTAGCAACCGTCAAGGAATCACTAGTTCTGGGTTCGTTAGAGCCCCCCCCCCCAACTCAGTGCATGAGTAGCATAAATTGGGTAATCTGATTTGTGGCGTAAAGTGGGAGCTCCACCTCAGCAAAAATAATCTCCTTGGTCTAGCGCTAGCAAAAAGGAGATAGACTCCCTCACTGTCCGGCTGAAACCGACAATAGGCCACTCCGCCAACTTTAGTTTTTACTTTTTTAAACAATTGCATCTATACTTTATTTAAGTTTTGAGATTAAAAGTTGGACCATATGACCTTTAGGCACCCCTTTTTGATCTCGATTCAGAAGGACATGTTTTTCATTTACACCGTCAATATCCGGTTGTTTGTTAGGGGTTAGGTTTAGGGTTAGGGTTAGGGTTAAGGGTTGGTTTTATAATAACCTCTAAAAATCGTCTGTTAACAAACAACTGGGTATTGACAGTGTAAATGAAAAACATGTCCTTCTGAATCGAGATCGAAAAGGGGTGCCTAAAGGTCATATGGTCCTAAAATTTTATGGCCAAATCACGTGGAAAGCACCAGTTCCCGCTAGATCACTGAAGTTAAGCAGTAATGAGTTTGTCCAATACTTAGATGGGTGACTAAGCAACAACAGGTACTGTAAGCAACCTATGATGTGCCGTAAAACAAAAACAACCAACCGAAGTTAAGCAGTGATGAGTCTGTTCAATACTTAGATGAGTGACCATTTAAGCATTAGCAGGTACTGTAAGCCACCTAATATCAAAATGAGTCGATTCGGCCATAAATGGCCCCAAAAGGGTTGATATGCCGTAAAACAAAACCGACCAACCAACCAACCATCCATCTTATGACGAAAAAAAGTAGATTTTGATGCTTGTAAAATCTGTGATGAGTAACAAATATGGATATTTATTGGATGATAATTAGGTCGGTTTTTTATTTAAGATGTAAAGGAAGACCACAAACAAGACATTGGCTTCCATATGGCCTTTATGTTTATAAGAAAAATACGAGAGAGAGGCAAATGGAACAGAAGTGTTGGGCGTGATATTTCGACCTTGGTAAACGTATTTTCTTCTTCATCTTCTTCTTCTTCATCTTCTACGCTTAAGTGAAAAACTCTTTGTGCACAAAAGAAACCAACGACACATAAGTAATAAAAATATCTATAAGACATATTTCAATGACAATCACGCCGCACATATGGTCCAATAACAAAACACAATCTTGAGAGTGGAGAGATCCCGTTCCCAATTCTGAAATAGTGACTGATAATATTTACCCATATTTTATATATATATATATAATATATATATATATATATATATATATATATTTGGTTTTTTTTTTCGAGTTTTCTGGCCAACTTTTTAATATTTGAGTGGAATTCGTGGATAAGTCCACTAAAGTTCAGGTCCCGAGTACTTTCGGCACTTCGAAGTGCCATCATCAGGGGTGATGTGTTACATTTTTTTTTTTATTTTTTTTTATCCACGAATTCCACCCAAATATTAAAAAGTTGCCCAGAAAACTCGAAAAGATCAAAAATAAAATTGTTAAACAAATGTGTCTTTTGTTTAATTCTACATGTGTAAATGAAAGAATGCTGCCCAAATACACACACACACACACACACATACACACACACACACACATATATATATACATATATGTGTGTATGTGTGTGTGTGTGTGTGTGTGTATATGTTAAAAGAAAGGAAATGAATCCGACGGTATGAGTATATATAAAAAGATATGAAAACACCACAAAAAGCTGTTAAAGTGAAAACATTTTATAACTTCGCTGATATTGAACAATATTTCGATCTTATGAAAATCGTCATCAGAGATTGTTTGTAATCCGTGTTGTTAAGAGCGGAAACGAAAGTCATATGAGTTCAAAACAAAAACCTTGACGTTGCAAAAAAGAAAAAAGTTATACAATAATTTCGAATGTGACCCCTTCCGTCGCATTTTTCTCGGTCATCGGTATTGTGTATCTTATTGTAACAGTTTTTAAAAAAAGGAAGATATAATGACACTAGACGAATTCTCTTATTCAAAACGGGATGAGTATTAGCCTGTTGACGTTTAGTTTTCAACAGATTTATAGAAAAATAATTTTTATTTTTGTAATTAATATTGTAAATTTTCTGTTTTTTTTTTCTTATATATAAAGTAAAAAAGTAAGAACGGTTGTAAGGTTTTATTTTTATTTTTTGGAAAATCACTTTAACAGCTTTTTTGGGTTTTCATATCATATATATATATATATATATATATATATATATATATATATATATATATATATATCAATAAAGGAAGGAAGAACTCAATACAGTAATCCCATAATAAATTTATTTCGACAAAAATTGGGGCCCATATAAATCTAAGTTCATTTAAACCGGCTCCCCAAATTTTCGCCTCATCAGATGGGTCTCAATTCACTTATGGACAAGCATATCACAAAAAAACCCAAAGAGCTGAATATATATAAATTCAAACAAAAATAAAAAATAATAAAAAAAATTATATATATTTTTAACAGTGTGGGATTGTAACCATAGAAACAGGAAGTGAATGAAAAAAAGAGATACATCTCAAAGTTGATTTCTAGGTGTCCAGACAGACAAAAAGATATATATATATATATATATATATATATATATATATATATATATATATCGAGTATGAAAATTAAGATAGAAATCAGACTAAAGAAAAACTCTCGACTGAGAGTTTCACACTTTCGATTCTCAGGTGAGCTAGTCTTCAGCACCTAAGTATATATATATATATATATATATATATATATATATATATATACCAACCCCTCCGCACGAGCAGGATGTGACACAAGGTCAATTTCTTAAGCGGAGTTTAACAGGTTTGAATTCAGAGTTTTCCTTCTCCTAGACCGGTTTCCTAACCACAGTGAAAGAGCTCAGTTTGTCCTACTATTTACCCATAGCTGGGGGGGGGAGTAGAATTCATACTTTTCCCAAGGGTATTAGCGCTAAGTGAAATGCAATTACCATCTTTATTATATAGACTTCAAACACAACACAAACGCTCACTTGGCTAGTTATTTGTATTGTTTAATCTATGTTGGTTGGTTGGTTGGTTGGTTGGATTTTATGGCATGTCAACACCCGTTGGGTTATTTTATACCGAAGACGTTTTTGTTTTATTCATTCTTAATAGGTACTCAATACTTTTTTAAAACTACTTTTTAAAACTCAATTTTATTCAAACATTTTTAGAACTCGTTTTGTTCTATTTAATCCATAGTTGGTACCCTAACAGGTACTACCACTCCGGATCAGAGTGGATCTGGGAGTAATGGCGATAGAGGGGCACTCGACACTCTCCAGAGCTCCAAAATTGAAACTTAATCATTCGATGCAGTTTAACCTCATACCCAGGACATTAAGATCCTCAGCCACCGCCTTCTAGCAAATATATGAATAAAAGGTTTGGGACTTGCCATAAGGGCAATAGGGTCAGGACAATCATATAAATACTAGGGATTGACGTCTCCAGCTGACTGATCGGAATAGGCCTATCTAATTTTTTGAAAATTCCGGCCCTGATCGAGAGCGTTTTGTGCCTCGTGATTAACGATCTATTTATTTCGTCTTTCCTATTATACATAGTTGCCTTGATAAAGACCGCTTTATATGGTCGAAACAGATTTCTGTCAGCAAAACTATTAACATCTTGTTTTTTCTACAAACTTTCTAGACATACTGTCGGATTCATATCCATTTTACTTTTCATATATATATATATATATATATATATATATATATAATATATATATATATATATATATATATATCCTATCTTTACTACATTCTGTCGGATTTACTCCCATCCTCATAACGTCGGGAATGGACAAACACTCACTCAACAAATCATTACGATCGCACAAGACCACTCTTATTGCATGCTTTAATGATCACATAAACGACTGATGAAGCCGAGCTCAATGCCCGGCGAAATATATCTCCTAAATATACGTTTTTGTGCCTACATATAAGTTTTGTGCCTTTGTCCATATTTCTCCTCCTATCTTTACTACATATATATGTCTGTATGTATGTAGCTATCTATGTATGTATGCGTGTGTACCGTTATGTATTAGATGAATATCTTATTATCATCATTTGTTTCCTATGATTCCTTGAGCATTGGGGTAGGTCGATTTTGGAACTGTAATGTCTCCCATATGACGAAAATTGTAAAGTTACAAAAATAATTACAACACAAAATATTTTTCTTTAAAACTTTCCATTCGTTTGAGGAAATAGATATCAATCTTTTAAAATGTTATCAATGTTACAGCTTAAATATTAGGTAAAAAGCAGCATATTGGGAGTGTCAGTGTAGATGGGTGACATATTTTCAATTTAAATTCTAGTTATAATATTTTATTCATTTCGTTTAAAATGACAATCATTTCTGTTTTAGATATTGAAATTGCTAAATTTTCTAACCATTTTCTAGGCTGAATGTTGCGAAAACAGGAATTTTTGTGAATATTAGTCGATGATCTTTGATCAAACAATGGTGCAAGTAAGATATCTAATTTTTGGTATCAGTATTTATTAAAACAGCACACAACTTTCGTTGTTTTAGAGGATTTTATTTTTTTTTAGTTAAAAATTGGGCGGACGTGAACTTTCAGACCCCCCCCCCTTCTAAAATTTTGTTTTTAATCTTTTTCTTTTTTTTTTTTCAACGGATTATTATCGATTGCACACCAATCTATCCGACTGTAAATTATTTTTTTAAAGTTATTTATTTATCGAGTTTTCAGTGGTGCTCAGTTCCCCGTATAAGTTTATCGTAAACCGATCCCCCATATCGGAACCGCTGAAAAAAAATTTTTCTTTGTAATTCTTTCTTTTCTTTTTCTTCAATGGATTATTATCACACCAATCTATCAGATTGTAAAAAAAAAAAATTCTAAAAAGTTCTTATTTTTCGATTTTTCAGGGGTTCTCACGTCCCCGTATAAGTTTATAGTAAATCGATCCCCCATATCGGAACCGCTCGATAATAAATAATTTGGGTTCTGTTTTTTCTGGGCCACCCTAACTTTGACACCTTTGCGCCAGTTTTCCTTTCGAGCGGTTCCGATATGGGGGATCGTTTACGATAAACTTATACGGGAAATGAGCACCCCTGAAAACTCGAAAAATAAATAACTTTTTTGAATTTTTTTCACAGTCTGATAGATTGGTGCAATCGATAATAATCCATTGAAAGAAGAAAAAAAAAGATTAAAAACAAAACATTTTAGAGGGAGGGGGTCTGAAAGTTCAGGTCCGCCAAAAATTGACCTACCCTATTGGGCATCTTACCTTTTTACTATCTTCCCATATCAACCTTAGAAAGAAAAAATAAGAGACAACAAAATCTTTGCCCAGAATAGTGTTAATACAATATTTATGAAAATCTGTTAATTAATCCATCCAATCATTCCCCAAAATACAATCTTAGATTATTTTTACCATTATTTCTGAACCTACCGTATTTGGCGTATATAGACGCACTTTTTTTCCAAAATGTTGCTCAAAAAATTGCCCTGCGTCTTATACATCGAATTAGTTTAATATTTTATTTCAAATAATAATTATCAATTACAAAATACTCC
>CM042157.1:81564649-81574649 GCA_023376005.1 Doryteuthis pealeii
ATATATATATATATATATATATATATATATATATATATATTATATATATATATATATATATAACCCACTCATGATTCAATTATCCGAAACTTTATGACCAAGGTTAACAAGTAATCAGAATAACCCAAAAGAGTGATAAAACAAATAAAAAGAGTGAAAGATTACAGTTACGGAAGAAATTGGAATTAGAACTACCGTATTTGACGCATCTTCTCAAAATTTTGGCTAAAAAAATTACCCTGCGTCTTATACATCGTAGGTGAAGTTTGAGACTCCCGTAGAACTAAGCTAATCTTCTCTATGATGCTCACTAACCCAGCTTACGCTCAGTACTTTTACCTACCCTAAACTGCCAAATTGGTTTTATACAGCTATGTTTCTACTTGTGTAATGCACAGCTAGACTTTTCAACAATATATGCTTAAATACACTAAAAACTTTTTTTTTCCTGAATCTGACCTGCTGAAATGAGGGTGCGTCTTATATGCCCGTGCGTCTTATATGCCGTCAAATACGGTATATACATTTATTTCAATTTTTATTTACACTACTGTTGTAATCTGTTCCAAAAATTCATTGTTTATTAGCTAAAAAATCAATTTGGTTAATAGACTTAGTTTTTGAAATCTACATTAATTTCCAGTTTGATTTTTTGATTTTGTTCTTTTGTTTTACGGCATATCAACCTCAATGGGTCATTTAATGCCGACTACGTTTTTGAAATGAATTGGTGATAATGTTTAATTTTCTAAAGATTTTTTTTTTTTACATATTTTTTTGTGAATGGAACTTTTAGATGATTTTTTTAACATATATTTTGTGTGTTTCATTTTTTGGGAAGATTTTTAGATTTTGTTGTAGATGTGTGTTTCTTTTATGTATCCAAGTAGTTTTTCTGGGTTTATTTGGTAGAATATCTGTTTTAGATTTGTTGTTTGGTAGTATTTTTTTCGTATTTGTTTTAGGTTGCTACATTCTGTTAAAATGTGTTTGATTGTGTAGGGTTTGGCATGTATGCAATATGGGGGCTAGCTTCTTTTTTAATATGAATGGGTAATGTATGAGTGTCCTAGTCTTAGTCTGGATAATATTATTTCTTCTTTTCTGGATATTTTGGTTTGATTTATTTGAAGTTTTCCAGTTTGAGGAGAATATATCTATTGATTTTAATGGCACTCAATCCGTCTAGTGTTATTTTATGCCTAGAATTTGGGGAATCCCGTATATTGTATGTTTGTATTTACATTAAGAGTTTTCTTTACGCCAGGGTGAAATAATATCAAGGGGGAGGAGAATGTTGAGAAGAAAAAAAGAAAGAAAACTGAAAAGAAAGAAAGAACGAAAGTAAACCGAGAGAAGAGAAGGCTGAAGAAGTAAAAGAAAGAAAGAAAGAATAAAAGAAAAAAAGAAAAGAAGAAAGAAAAGAGAAGAAAGAAGATTGCGAAGACGTATAATAGAGAAAGAAAAAAAAATAGAAGAAAAGAAGGAAGAAAGAAAGAAAAAAATTAAATGAAAAAAATATGAAGATGAAAAACGCCTGGAAAAAAAAGAAAAATATGAATCAAATGGAATGAAAGGGGAAAGAAGGGGAGGGATGAGGTAGAGAGAGGGGGGATTAGCAGTAAATAAAAGCATCAAATATTCTTTTGTAAAGGACGAGAAGAAAATAATATATATAATATATATAATAATATATATATATATATATATATATATATATATAGTGTGTTACCAACCCTCCGCACTAGAGGTTCGACACAAGGTCAATTCTTTACAGAGTTTAACAGGTTTGAATTAGAACTTCACCATTATATACTGATTAACATCATACATGGACAATAAGACCCTCAGTCACCGACTTCTAGCATATTTGTCATAAAAAAGGTTGAGACTTGTCATAAGTTTAATAGAATTGGGATAACATATAATTGTTGGTGACATAAGTCTTATTAATTGTTGGTGACAACAATTATCTCATGCAAACACAGTTGTATGGTTTCAAGTATTTTATTTATGAAAATTATTCTAAACCCCAACACTCCGTTCCGTTTCAAATGACTTCTATTCTAAATAGAAATAATCACTTGATATCATACAATTATTAGCATTATCTTGTTTGGTTAGTCTGCATTCGGCGCTGCTTCTATTGGGCACTGACAAAGTTTTCATAACCACCATTTGGAGTATGTTCTTTCTGGTCTCCTGGAGAGTAATTAAACTTACAGTTACTGACACGTGACCCCAAAGAAGAGAAACATTTAAAATCAAGAAAAAATAAATAGGAAGTTCTAGCAAAACCCTTTGATAAAAGGTAGAGGTCTACCTGAAATATTAGAATTAAATAAAACAAAATTTCATCACTTGTGAATTTTGATTGTTATTCCTTATATTATATTTATACATGCTTCCAATACAACTAAAAAAGTTCCCAACATCACACACACAGACACACAGACAGACATATATACGGACAATTAAAAGGAAGGGAAAAAATCTGTTTTCAAATGCCTTAAAAAAAATTCATCATTCGCATTGCAATGGTCTTCTGATAATTATCCAGTATATTTAGGTCATTATATATTTCCAAGTCCTCATGAATAGTCTATAATGCAGGATCTCTCGTCATATCTCTCTCTGTGTGGCTATTCTAATTTTTTTGGAAATCCGGCCCCTTGATCGAGAGCGTTTTGTGCCTCGTGATTAACGATCTATTTATTTCGTCTTTCCTATTATACATAGTTGCCTTGATAAAGACCGCTTTATATGGTCGAAACAGATTTCTGTCAGCAAAACTATTAACATCTTGTTTTTTCTACAAACTTTCTAGACATACTGTCGGATTCATATCCATTTTACTTTTCATATATATATTATATATATATATATATATATATATATATATATATATATATATATATATATCCTATCTTTACTACATTCTGTCGGATTTACTCCATCCTCATAACGTCGGAAATGGACAAACATCACTCAACAAATCATTACGATCGCACAAGACCACTCTTATTGCATGCTTTAATGATCACATAAACGACTGATGAAGCCGAGCTCAATGCCCGGCGAAATATATCTCCTAAATATACGTTTTTGTGCCTACATATAAGTTTTGTGCCTTTGTCCATATTTCTCCTCCTATCTTTACTACATATATATGTCTGTATGTATGTAGCTATCTATGTATGTATGCGTGTGTACCGTTATGTATTAGATGAATATCTTATTATCATCATTTGTTTCCTATGATTCCTTGAGCATTGGGTAGGTCGATTTTGGAACTGTAATGTCTCCCATATGACGAAAATTGTAAAGTTACAAAAATAATTACAAACACAAAATATTTTCTTTAAAACTTTCCATTCGTTTGAGGAAATAGATATCAATCTTTTAAAATGTTATCAATGTTACAGCTTAAATATTAGGTAAAAAGCAGCATATTGGGAGTGTCAGTGTAGATGGGTGACATATTTTCAATTTAATTCTAGTTATAATATTTTTATCATTTCGTTTAAAATGACAATCATTTTCTGTTTTAGATATTGAAATTGCTAAATTTTCTAACCATTTTCTAGGCTGAATGTTGCGAAAACAGGAATTTTTTGTGAATATTAGTCGATGATCTTTGATCAAACAATGGTGCAAGTAAGATATCTAATTTTTGGTATCAGTATTTATTAAAACAGCACACAACTTTCGTTGTTTTAGAGGATTTGATTTTTCTTTTTAAGTTAAAAATTGGGCGGACCTGAACTTTCAGAACCTCCCCTTCTAAAATTTTTGTTTTTAATCTTTTTCTTTTTTTTTTTTTTTTCAACGGATTATTATCGATTGCACACCAATCTATCCGACTGTAAATTATTTTTTTTTTAAAGTTATTTATTTATCGAGTTTTCAGTGGTGCTCAGTTCCCCCGTATAAGTTTATCGTAAACCGATCCCCCATATCGGAACCGCTGAAAAAAAATTTTTCTTTGTAATTTCTTTTCTTTTCTTTTCTTCAATGGATTATTATCACACCAATCTATCAGATTGTAAAAAAAATTCTAAAAAGTTCTTTATTTTTCGATTTTTCAGGGGTTCTCACGTCCCCGTATAAGTTTATAGTAAATCGATCCCCCATATCGGAACCGCTCGATAATAAATAATTTGGGTTCTGTTTTTTCTGGGCCACCCTAACTTTGACACCTTTGCGCCAGTTTCCTTTCGAGCGGTTCCGATATGGGGGATCGGTTTACGATAAACTTATACGGGGAAATGAGCACCCCTGAAAACTCGAAAAATAAATAACTTTTTTGAATTTTTTTTCACAGTCTGATAGATTGGTGTGCAATCGATAATAATCCATTGAAAGAAGAAAAAAAAGATTAAAAACAAACATTTTAGAGGGAGGGGGGTTCTGAAAGTTCAGGTCCGCCAAAAATTGACCTACCCTATTGGGCATCTTACCTTTTTACTATCTTCCCATATCAACCTTAGAAAGAAAAAATAAGAGACAACAAAAATCTTTGCCCAGAATAGTGTTAATACAATATTTATGAAAATCTGTTAATTAATCCATCCAATCATTCCCCAAAATACAATCTTAGATTATTTTTTACCATTATTTCTGAACCTATCGTATTTGGCGGTATATAGGACGCACTTTTTTTCCAAAATGTTGGCTCAAAAAATTGCCCTGCGTCTTATACATCGAATTAAGTTTAATATTTTATTTCAAATAATAATTATCAATTACAAAATACTCCATATATATATATATATATATATATATATATATATATATATATATATATATATATATATATATAACCCACTCATGATTCAATTATCCGAAACTTTATGACCAAGGTTAACAAGTAATCAGAATAACCCACAAAGAGTGATAAAACAAATAAAAAGAGTGAAAGATTACAGTTACAGGAAGAAATTGGAATTAGAACTACCGTATTACGCACTTCTTCTCAAAATTTTGGCTAAAAAAATTACCCTGCGTCTTATACATCGTAGGTGAAGTTTGAGACCTCCCGTAGAACTAAGCTAATCTTCTCTATGATGCTCACTAACCCAGCTTACGCTCAGTACTTTTACCTACCCTAAACTGCCAAATTGGTTTTATACAGCTATGTTTCTACTTGTGTAATGCACAGCTAGACTGTTTTCAACAATATATGCTTAAATACACTAAAAACTTTTTTTTTCCTGAATCTGACCTGCTGAAATGAGGGTGCGTCTTATATGCCCGTGCGTCTTATATGCCGTCAAATACGGTATATACATTTATTTCAATTTTTATTTACACTACTGTTGTAATCTGTTCCAAAAATTCATTGTTTATTAGCTAAAAAATCAATTTGGTTAATAGACTTAGTTTTTGAAATCTACATTAATTTCCAGTTTGATTTTTTGATTTTGTTCTTGTTTTACGGCATATCAACCTCAATGGGTCATTTAATGCCGACTACGTTTTTGAAATGAATTGGTGATAATGTTTAATTTTCTAAAGATTTTTTTTTTTTACATATTTTTTGTGAATGGAACTTTTAGATGATTTTTTTAACATATATTTTTGTGTTTTCATTTTTTGGGGAAGATTTTTAGATTTTGTTGTAGATGTGTGTTTCTTTTATGTATCCAAGTAGTTTTTCTGGGTTTATTTGGTAGAATATCTGTTTTAGATTTGTTGTTTGGTAGTATTTTTTTCGTATTTGTTTTAGGTTGCTACATTCTGTTAAAATGTGTTTGATTGTGTAGGGTTTTTGGCATGGTATGCAATATGGGGCAGCTTCTTTTTTAAGGAGGTATGAATGGGTAATGTATGAGTGTCCTATTCTTAGTCTGGATAATATTACTTCTTCTTTTCTGGATATTTTGGTTTGATTTATTTGAAGTTTTCCAGTTTGAGGAGAAATATCTATTGATTTTAATGGCATCTCAATCCGTCTAGTGTTATTTTATGCCTAGAATTTGGGGAATCCCGTATATTGTATGTTTGTATTTACATTAAGAGTTTCTTTACGCAGGGTGAAATAATATCAAGGGGGGAGGAGAATGTTGAGAAAGAAAAAAAAGAAAGAAAACTGAAAAGAAAGAAAGAACGAAAGTAAACCGAGAAGAAGAGAAGGCTGAAGAAGTAAAAGAAAGAAAGAAAGAATAAAAGAAAGAAAGAAAGAAAGAAAGAAAAGAGAAAGAAAGAAGATTGCGAAGACGTATAATAGAGAAAGAAAAAAAATAGAAGAAAAAGAAGAAGAAAGAAAGAAAAAAATTAAATGAAAGAAAAATGATGAAGATGAAAAACGCCTGGAAAAAAAAAGAAAATATGAATCAAATGGAATGAAAGGGGAAAGAAGGGGAGGATGAGGTAGAGAGAGGGGGGATTAGCAGTAAATAAAGCATCAAAATATCTTTTGTAAAGGACGAGAAGAATATATATATATATATATATATATATATATATATATATATATATATATATATATATGTTTACCAAACCCTCCGCACTAGTAGGATTCGACACAAGGTCAATTTCTTAAGCAGAGTTTAACAGGTTTGAATTAGAACTTCACCATTATATACTGATTAACATCATACCATGGACAATAAGACCCTCAGTCACCGACTTCTAGCATATTTGTCATAAAAAGGATTGAGACTTGTCATAAGTTTAATAGAATTGGGATAATCATATAATTGTTGGTGACAATTAAGTCTTATTAATTGTTGGTGACAACAATTATCTCATGCAAACACAGTTGTATGGTTTCAAGTATTCTTATATTATGAAAATTATTCTAAACCCCCAACACTCCGGTTCCGTTTCAAATGACTTCTATTCTAAATAGAAATAATCACTTGATATCATACAATTATTAGCATTATCTTTGTTTGGTTAGTCTGCATTCGGCGGCTGCTTCTATTCTGGGCACTGACAAAGTTTTCATAACCACCATTTGGAGTATGTCTTTCTCGTGTCTCCTGGAGAGTATTAAACTTACAGTTACTGACACGTGACCCCAAAGAAGAGAACATTTAAAATCAAAGAGAAAATATAAATAGGTAGTTCTACAAAACCCCTTTGATAAAAGGTAGAGGTCTACCTGAAATATTAGAATTAAATAAAACAATATTCATCACTTGGAATTTTGATTGTTATTCCTTATATTATATTTATGCATGCTTCCAATACAACTAAAAAAGTTTCCCAACATCACACACACAGACACACAGACAGACATATATACAGGACAATTTAAAAGGAAGGAAAAAATCTGTTTTCAAATGCCTTAAAAATAAAGAATTCATCATTCGCATCTGATGAGTCGGGAGAATTAGGCATTTTTGTCTAAGCTCCCTGAAATAGTCTATAATGCAGGATCTCTAAGTCTTTTGTTATTTCTTTAATTATATATATATATATATATATATATATATATATATATATATATATGCCCCTACTGACAACCTACTGTTTTTCACCATTCTGAAAATGTCCTTCATTGAAGCTAGAACTGGGCTTTTGGTCCTGATGATGGTCTAAATGGCCGAAACGTTGCATCGTCGACAATAAACATCCAGTTTCCATAACATCCCGTGTTTGTCTACTTTCTCCATATATATATATATATATATATATATATATATATATATATATAAAGTATTGTTATGGGTCAAACGGGAGAGAATTAGATATTTTATAAGAAAGCAGGTCCGCAAATTGGTTTGAAATTTTTTTTTCCCACAAAATTCCAGATTTTATTTTCGCTACACGTGTTTCAGATTTTAGTATCTTCTTCAGGCTTGTTTAATTACTTTCTCTTTTTCTAATTTCCCAGAAAGTAATTAAACTAAAATTCAAATCATTTCTTTTTTTAAAAAATAATTTCTGAATGGAATAATTCATTATTTTTTAAAACATGTTTTCTCTCCTCTTCTTGCTCCAATAGCCACATTATCCTACCCATTTTACTCAAATAATATGCATACTAACTTTTAATCGATTTACCGACTGTTTACCTTTTGAAAAAGCACCGGTTGAAAGGGCCCTTAAGTTTCCTCTTTTATTGTTTCCCTCTCTCAGCCTGGTAGTTGATCATGTTTAAATAAAGTATGTTTCTTGTACAAAAATTCTTATATCATATTACTTATACCAAACATTTGTTTATATATATATATATATATATATGCTTCCAACTCCTTGCTGGTTGAGCTCTCTGGGGAGGACTGTCGGCATTGAATTAAACTTAATGTTTAAAAGCTCTCCTATAAAACAAATGTGAGCTCACTAGCGGCTGTAACATATATACCTATGTATGCATTTATCAGATAAATTCTACTGTTGTATACTCTCTTTCCTTACTTTCTTACTTCTGTTCTTCTTCTGGCGTCTCTTCTAGCGTCTCTTCTAGCGTCTGGACTTTGACTTGGGGACTTCGTGGCTGGTCTTCCATTGGGGATTTCTCTTTATCAGAAGCCCTGTGTCATTGGTAGTTTTTAGATAATAACACAAGACTTCGATTTAACTTAGATCATATTTTATTCTGAAATCCCCACCAGACTACCTGCGCAGATTGAGTCGTCTACGTGCATAACACGACTTACCACCGTCGTGGATTTGGCCGATCTAACTAGAACATCTCTTTCTAATCTAAACCGGAAGAGTGTCTTCTCCACCGATTCTCACGGTATCCACCGGAAGGAGGATCAGGACTGAGGTCAAGCCTTGTCATTCAATCCTTCAAGGCCGCCGGCTGAACTTATAACAGCTATTTTGGTTTCTACACTACTGTACATAAGTATTAGGAATCTAATGATTATGTAACACTATCCCTTGTCTGCACGTGGCTGGTGGCTCAGGGTTAGGAACCCTGACTGATGAAAATCTAGCCACAATGAGGAGACGTGATACGTCGAAACACTATGTCTGTGGATGACAAAAACTATATATATATATATATATATATATATATATATATACTAGACAAAACGTGACGTGAACTCTGGATAGATAATTGGGATTAGGGAAAAGTGACTTTGCAAAGTCATTTAAAGTTTTTTTTAAATAGATACAGGCGGGCAAAATATTAAAATCATTTTGTAAGATTTCTAAGGAAGGGAAGGTTTGACCTAACTTAAGCTACGGGTTGCTTATGAAATTTAACATGCAAATACATTTCAAATCTCCCATCTCTCTCTCCTCTCTCTCTCTCCCCCTCTCTCTCTCTCTCTCTCTCTCTCTCTCTCTCTCTGTGTACACTCCCAGAGAAACTAACATATATAACAAGGAGGTAATCAAGATATACATAGAGAGGTGGAAAGTGATAAACAGAATGTAAAGTAAAAACAGGTAAATTTTAGACTTAATTGCAAATTACAACTAATTAGAACCAATTAAAACGGAATCTTTTTCAAACATAACTCAATCCTAAAAGCAAGGAATAATTTAGTATGACTTTCGTGTCATTAAACTAAACATTAATAAAGCCTTAAGGAGACAAAATTGATTCGCTCAGCTTTAGTATAATAATAGATAATAGATAGATATTTAAAAGCAAAATGTAAGGCTAAACAAATCGAGAAAAAGTCAATCCCTGTATGTACATTTCGACCTATTAGGTCTCATCACACACGGAGCAGTCTCCCATGTCTATAACCTCGCTGATGAGACCTAATAGGCCGAAATGTACATACTGGGATTGACATTTTCTCGATTTGTTTAGTCTTACATTTGAACATATATGCCCGCCTAAATTCATTAATTATTAACTAATTAATTTTCAAAATTAAGTATGACTTCAATTAAGCACACTAGCAAATATATGCACCCTCCGGGTGCAAGTATTTAAGTTTTAATGTAATAGAATATATTAGATTAGAAAGGCTAATGAAACTAAATAAGAATGCAGATAAAATGATTTGAAACAGAGGGGTGTATAATCGAAAATAGAACAACTGAAACTTACTCTTCTATCACTCTCGTCTTTCATTGCTAA